>JABSTT010001682.1:0-171334 GCA_013339685.2 Hyalomma asiaticum
AAGGGTAACTATAGTAGGGTTTTTTGTGAAATTTTGACTCGATCAGAAGTCGCACAAAATGCGTTTTACCGCATCGTAGAGCGTTCCTCTACTTATTGCGCGCCTTCCTGAATAAATTCCGGTCTCTCAAAATCTTTGCCCAAAATGCCAAAAAGGTAAGACTATAGTATTGGGTTTTTTGTGAAATTTTGACTCGATCAGAAGTCGCACAAAATGCATTTTCCCGCATCCTAGAGCATTCCTCTACTTATTGCGCGCCTTCCTGCATAAAAATACGGTCTCTCAAAATTTTGCCCAAATGCCAAAAAAGGTAAGACTATAGTCTCAGGTTTTTTGTGAAATTTTGACTCGATCAGAAGTCGCACAAAATGCGCTTTACCGCATCGTAGAGCTTTCCTCTACTTATTGCGCGCCTTCCTGAATAAATACACAGTCTCTCAAAATCTTGCCCAAAATACCAAAAAAGGTAAGACTATTGGCCTCGAGATCTTGGAGTGGCGCCCTCTCGCGTGTGACGTCAGAGCGGGGACTCCGATTTCAACCGCGCTGCAGCAGCCGCTGCTCCTGTACGCGTATCGTCTGCTTCACGTGAGAACTTTGTCGAACGAACAGCCTCGCGACGGTCAACTAACGCCTGCAACGATTGTTTTCGAGTGTAATCTTGAACTTAGTTGCGGCCCAATCGACAGGGCCAAGAAATCCCCCGGATGGCCGACGAGTGCGCCGATGCCACCGACCGCATTGCTCGTAAGAAAGTGAAACTATGTGTGAGTGTTCGCGCTCGTTATCTTGTTTCCGCCGTACGATACTAATTAGTTTGGGTGTTTCTTTCGATATTACAGTAAGCGTGCCCTTCTCGAGCATCTACAAGTATGTAGATAAAGCTTGCGAAACGTCGCGGTGTCTCATCGAGGGCGAGGCGGTGTACGACGCAGGCCACGTTGTTGAATGCGCGGTCGAGGCCGTCAACGGAGGTCGCATCACCGTCGCCGCTCTCGTCCTCCAAACAAGTGGACTCACCAACCCACCGCACAACGTCTCTGTCGTGATCGACAGCAGTGAAGTGGCCAATGCTCGCTGCTCGTGCAAAGCAGAGTGAGGCAATGTCAACGTGTAACATAACATAGAATTTATGTTCACTGCTGGTCTGCAGTTGGTGTCGAGCTCATATCGCCTTTTGCATTGTGCTAATGTTCCTAAATTAAGAGGCAAGTTCACTATTGAGACTAACTAGTTTGAATGTTTAATGTTGGCACCATGAAATATTTAATTGCGGCACCATTTCTATTATTTCTATAAATGAAAAGAGACTTCGTAGGTGACTTCGTGGCTTCGTAGGTAAAATACGTATGTACACCATCCAGACGCAGCCGTAGTCTCATACATCCTGCGCCGCTCAGCTGAGCTCACGAGGCGCGCTTACCCGCGAGGCGATTCGGAGGCCGCGTCGTCGGCTCCTTGTTTAGGGGCCTTCGCGGCAGGTTGTGGGACGGCACCGCACCTGGTGTAAGTCGCCTATGCTTATAGCCTGCGTGCAATAAACGGCTTAAGTATTGGCGAGGCGCTTAAACACGGTCACAAACTTACCGAAGAGTGGCGCGTACGGTGGGTAGCAGAAGTCACTGTCCGCGAAGTGTTTGCTGCACACGGTCGATGAAGGCGTGGGGCGCTTTCCCATTCTGAGCTTGACCATCCACTTCTTCTTCAGCTTTGGGTCCTTAGGATAGTTGTGAAAGCTAACGCCTCTTTCACGAGCGGACGAAGTACTCTGAGGCACAGAGCAGTACTTCACCATTGCGCAGCACTCGCCGCGGAGACAAGCGGCCGCAGTTCTAAAAAACAAAGAGCCGTAGTTCTAAATGAACGTTAAAAGCAGACCCACGGTTGTTCGAACAGCGTCAGTAGCCACCATACGCGAGATAACAAACTGAACTGCTTTTTTGTTGAGATTTACCGCAACGGTGGCTTCAACACGGCGCTGGGGCTACGTAGCAGACGAAAGCGCGCGAATCCCCGCTCTGACGTCATACAGGCGCCGTTCGCAGCGCCGTCATCGGTCGCACACCAGGCGAATACAACCGTGAGTTAAAACCTTCTTTCAGTTGCACACAAACACACTCGCTGTTAAAACCTGGCTTAAAGATAAAGGCATCTTTGTACCCTGGACTACTGATTGCTCCTTATGCAAGAAACCGGAAACGATTGACCACGTGTTTTTAGATTGTTGGGCCCAATATTTCACTGGGATGTGCTTCAGCGCACATTAAAGAAACAATTACCCCTTGACCCTTACGGCATCCGTTTCTTGCCGGTAGACGAATCGGAGGGCATTCCGTATAATTTAATCATGCTCCTGGAACTCCACGCCATGTGGAAAACGAGAGTGCAATATCAGCATGCTGATAAAAATGTACGCCCTGTTCGTGAACATTTCATTGAGAGTGTCGTTCGTCTGAGAGAAGTGTATCATGCTCAAGCCTTTCTGCCAGACTGGATCGCTGTTCTTGATGTATTGGCATGCATGAAAAGATTTTAATCCCGCGGTAGCCAAAGTCTGGCTGCCACGTTTTATGCCTTGCGACGCGTTATTTCGGCAATAAAGAATGAGAAAGCGCCGCTGGTGTAGTGGTTTCATGCAAGATTCCCCTTCTTGCGACCCGGGTTCGATTCCCGGGCGGCGCACTGCTTTTCTTTTTTCTTCGTTCTTCCTGAATTTATTGTGCCGGCATTCAGGATTCCTCACGACGGAATGTAGCTCCGCTGGTACAGTGGTTTCAGCTTCCGGCCCCCTCGGGTTACGGTCGTGTTTTCATGAGCTCCAACGAGAGCCGGTGCTTGCGGCAGTTTAGCCGCAGAAACAGGGACACGATAGAAGATAACCAGGATTATCAAGTATTGCTGCCTCATCTGCCGACCGGTCATATTGTTTTGAACACGCTTTTCTTTGCACAGTGATTTACAAGCGAGGCCGTACCGAGTTGAGGACTACAGAGATGCACTCACTGATCTGTAACTGCTACCTGAGGTTGAGGCCTTGGAAGCATTTAAAGTGAATCACGTGTGGGCCCTTACATTGAGAAGCCGTGAGGGAGTGAAGAAATTGTTGGCATGCTAGAAACATAACCATGAAAAATATTGATTGATTTGTGGGGTTTAACGTCCCAAAACCAGCTCTGATTATGAGAGACGCCGTAGTGGAGGGCTCCGGAAATTTCGACCACCTGGGGTTCTTTAACGTGCACTGACATCGCATAGCACACGGGCCTCAACATTTCGCCTCCATCGAAATGCAGCCGCCGCGCCCGGGATTCGATCCCGCGACCCTCGGATCAGCAGCCGAGTACCATAGCCACTAGACCACCGTGGCGGGGCCATGAAAAAAAACGAAATATCTTATAGTTGACCCGAACAATCAAGAAGTTCGAGCGAAGGTTCACTGAATGCTTCATAACGTCTCACTAACGAAGACTTGTGGGTGGCATTTGGGCTGTATGTTGAAGTGACTGAAGTGAATAAGGAGCGTTGGCGATTTTCCGGTGTATCGGAGAAAGGATCGACCACCAGTGTGTTAAGCCTTAAGCTTAAGGCGGGCGTCACAATCGAACACATTCCCCACTAATTGCGCGTCGCCAAGGCGCCGCCGTGTTTGAATTGCTAAGGGAAAGGCCTCATTCGCCGGGACTGTCGAATCTCTCGATGTTAGCATCGCCGAAGGTTCGGCCACACCGAAGACCAGCGTATACCTGCGTTCGCGAATAGCCAGGCATTTGAAAAAAAAAAACGGATCGTTCTGAAAACTACATGGACAAAGGTGCAGTAGCACCTTTGTAGCAGCGATGATGGCGGTGAAAACAAAGGCGGCAACGCTCGGCACTCCGAATGAGAAAGGCGAGGCTATGACGAACAACTCGGAAAACCTACACGATAAGCCGGTAGAATCGAACAGCTACGCCGTGCAAGGCAACATGACCAAAACTCGCGAGGCCGAGGTGGCAGCACCATGCGAGATGCCGAATGAGGATTGTGAGGCAATGGAGGGCGTCACAACGTCGTCCACCATACGGGCGTTTAGTGAGCTGGTTGAAGGTTCCGAGCGACTAAAGAATCTAAACGAAGGCCCACCAACCATGAAAACGCCTTTGATGCGACGATTATCGTTTAAGCTGAAGCCGAGCGTCCCTCCAGACAGACATCCGGCGGAGAAGCCGCCGCTTTAGAAGCGGCGGCCCGCAACCCAAATAAGCAAGATGCCTCCTCCTATAGCAACGACGTTTATGTGCCTCTCAGGGGACCGACACCAAACATCGGTTGATGAGGCAGGAAGCGGACAACTAGAGCCTTGTCACCATGAACTACAGCAGCACGGTGATCCTGCAGCATTCTTGCACCACGAGGTAAACGCTATGCGATTGCAATGCTCCCCCACAAAATACGATATAAGATCTTGCCGTGTCTTCACGAAATGCCACAATGGACGTACGGGGTCTCGGCACCAAGAAGCGCCAAAGTCAAATTTACCGACTGTCCTTAGCAAATAATCTAGATGTGGCAGTCGTGCAAGAAAGGAAGATAGAAAGTGAGGAGCAAGCGAATCACATGGTGCAAGCCTTTAGAAAACACTATAACGCTCATGTAAGCCAAGCTATAGGTACTACATACGGAGGTTGCGCAGTTTATTTGAGAAATGACTCAGGCATTGAAGGCGAAAATGTCGTGGCGTCAGAGGAGGGAAGGTTGCTTGTGCTTGACTTTTGGTATTCTGGGAAGGAGTGGCGTGTTATTTGTATTTCTGCACCAAACAGTGATAGCTACTGTGTGTCTTTTTTCAATTTAGAACCAGTCTTGAAGTGCGAAAAGTGCCTTGTCATGCTTGGGGACTTTAACTGTCTGTGTATGGTCCAGGACCGAGCCAAGAACGTGGGTGCATGAGATCAAAGAGCGCGACTGCTAAGCTCGCTGCTTGATGAATATTACCTAGAAGATCTAGGGCAATTATTTTCTGAAGAAACCGGCCGCCTGCCTACACGTACTACCAACGCGGAAGTTGCTCGAGGTTAGATAGGATACAAGCTTCGGTCTCTCTTGCCAGAGAATGTGCTTGGTAACTATGTGCTTGGTAACATTCAGTGATTATAGCCTAGTAAATGTCACGCTTGGACTGACCGCAAAAAAGAGTCGATTTAATTGGGAATTGTTGAAGCTCAATGTGAAGCTTTTAGAAGACGAAAGTTTCGTAGACAGCATAAGAGGAAAAATTGACCAAATGGCATTGACGAAAGAAAATCGGTAGGCAGCGGAGTGGGAAATTTTGAACGTGGTAGAGATGACTGCGATCGAAATGGGAAGTCTAATCTACCAAAAAGAAAAAGCGGAAGGAGAAAAACTTCAGTGCCAACTCGATTATCTTATGCGGATGAAAAGCGCAAATCCCGCCTTATATACAAAAAAAAATTCGTGAAGTGAACAACAATCTTGAGGTAATCGCAAGAAAAAATTATAAAGCAGCTTTGATAAGAGCACGAGCCGAGAAGATGTGGATGCGAGAAACACCCAATAAACGAGCGCTGGTCTACAAAAAAGATAATCGGCTTAGAACAAAATCCGTCACATTTGCCACGACAATGAAGTTTCGTAAAAAAAGTGAAATCGGGGAAGCATTTGCAGAATACTGCACCGAATTATTTTCGAATTAAATTAATGATGCAGCTGGCTTGCACGCTGAAATAATCAACCTAATGCCTAAGCGCGATGACGAAGTTAAAACGCGATTAGAGCAGCCAATAAGTGTAAATGAAGTAAGAAAAACTATTAAGCACTTGGCTGTTCGTAAGACCCCGGGACCCGATGGATTAGGGGCAGCTTTTCACAAAACGTTCATTGAAGAAATCAGCCCAATTCTACACGAAGTCATCAGCGAGGCGTACGCAGCAAAAGAATTAGCGCCCTCATTTCGATCAACTCTTATAGTTCTCATAGCAAATACAGATGATTCAGAAAAACCTTTGTCAGTAGGATCTTATCGCCGAATAACACTCACAAACGTAGACTATAAGATTTGTAGTCACAACAAGAGTTGTAGTCAAACGATTGCAAGCTGTTACTACGCTGCTGGTATAGGGCCGCATCAAACATGGGGTATTATAGTACAGCCCATATGTACAAATGTGCATGCACGTAGCGCGCAGTGTCTTTGAATGCTGTGATGCGATGGCGGGACGAGTTGCTGTGTTACAGCTTGATCTCGCTAAAGCATTTGATCGTGTAGAGCACCAGTTCCTTTTCCCTCTGGTGGAACACGTCAACATTAGCATAATAATGTTGGAAGGTTTAAAGATGGCTTATACCAATGGTACAGTACATGTCATAGTTTAACAAAAATCTCGCTACAAACATTGACATCCGGTCGTCCATAAAACAAGGCTCTGCATTGTCTTCATTGCTCTTTGTACTCTACCTGGAACCTTTTAGTCTCAGCTTAATTAACAATAAAAAGATTAATAGTTTTGCGCTTGTCGCACATCAAATGAAAGTTCTCGCGTATGCAGATGACCTTGGTGTGTTCTGTACTGATCGCAAGATAACAGATGAAGCGATAAGCGTCACCAAGACTTTCTGAAACAGACTGGATGTCAGATAAACTGGGAAAAAGTGTTGAGTTCTCGCACGGCACGTGGTATGCGAAGCCGCAAACATTTATCAACATGAAATGGACTAACAAGCCTTCCATGTATTTAGGCGGGCCCCTCGAACATCATAATCACGTCAGAGAGTACTGGGTTGACCTGACGCCTGACGTAAAAAGTGCGAGAAAAAGTTGCAGCATGGCAAGGACATGAATTGTCGATGTTCACTCGTGCCAGTGTCTGCAATATTTTCCTGATTGCGAAAGTGTGCAATATCTGTTGAAATTTTTTGTCAATGTCCCACGCGGATGTCCAAAAATTGCAACGTGTACTTGCGGTCTTCATCTGGGGTTCGACGTGGCAAAGAATGAGCAGAACCAACCGTCGCACTTGTTTGCCCGACAAATTGTGTCGCGTTTTGTGTTTTGGCGAGATAAAGAAAGCCCGATTTTTCATATAATGATGAAAATGAGGCTAAAAAATGCATTATCCGATTTGGTGTTGTCTAGCGCAGCTACAGCTAACTGTGGTTTAAAGGGCTACATTAGGGTGACGTCTTTCAGAATACTTCAATCACGGTTCTCACTTGAATACCTCCGCCTAGTCCCACGGCAAAAGCTGTACAATTGTTCAGTAGATGTAATGATGCCCATGCCACTACATAGGTCACTGAACAGCGAGCTCCCGGGGCAAGATCTGTTAAAACGAGCTAAGAAAGTGACAGAGAACCTAAAAATCTTTTTTTTAATTGCACGCGAGCACATTACCAGTAAAAATGTGACTCAGTGGCAAAGGTACATTTGTACCCTGGACGAGAAACTGCCTGCTGGGTAAAATGCCTGAAACGATCGAACACACACTCATCGAATGTTGGGGCCAAAACTTTCTTTAGGATGTGTTGCAAAGGACACTGAAGAAAGAGTTACCGATAACGCCGCATGGAATACGTTACCATTCTGTGGAAAACGGGGGAGGTGTTCCGCAAACTATGATAATGCTCTTGGCCTTTTATAGTCTCTGGATCACCCGAATGGCAGTGCGGCACGCCAAACTGAAGACACCGCGAGAAGACTTCATCGAGTGTATCGCATATACCCGCGAGGTATACGGGATCTTAGATGAACTTCCAGATTGTATGCAGGTGTTTGACAAATTGGTGAAAAATGAAGAGATTTTAAACCACCGCATTGGTCAAGTAGACCAATGTGGTTTTTATGTACTCTTTTTCTTCTTAGGTTTTTTTTTTTGATGAATTGGAAGGCTATGGAAAAAGTGCCGCTGGTGTAGTTGTATCGTACAAGACTCCAAATCTTGCCTCCCTTGTTCGAATCCCGGGCGGCGCAGTGCTTTTTCTTTTTTGCTCCCTTCCATCCTGAATTTATTATACAGCGCGTTCTGGTATTATCACTGAAATGCTAGATGGCACTCAAATATGCACCTCGGGCATGCAAAGTTTGTAGACCGGTTGGCATCATTCTGGAAGCAGCATGGAAGATAAGAGCAGCCCCCGTAAACATCCCAAAAAAAGCGAGGGTGTCAGTATTATCAGGCAAGGCCTCTGGACTATATTGCATTTGATGGATTTTGTACACTTGCCTAAACCAAACAGGTGGTATCCAGTAGACTTCTTGTCTAACAAACGTCTTGTTGGGCGATTCGGTGGAGACGAACTTGGATTTCATACATTTCCAATTGCTCCTTATCCACGACTGTTCCGACACAAGAAACAGCACAAGATCTTCAGGACTACCCAGCAACTGGAATATAGAGTAGTGAATACTAATGTTTTATTTCAATACTACTACTACTACTACTACTACTACTACTACTACTACTACTATATAAAACAAAAACAGAACACAAATGCAAGATGGACCTTTCACGTGTGTATTTTATTTTCCAACTTTTTTTTTCATTCTTCGGAGTTGTCTTTTGTCTTTTTGCTTCTCAAGTCGCTGAGCTTTGCGCCCAGGGATAATATTAAAATTAAGTTTTCCACTGCACTCGAACTGGCACCTCGCAGGGAAGTTATTTGTGTGAGCTGTAAATGGCAAAACACAATTGGAACATGAAAGTAATGCTTACATTATCAGGGCCGATAAATAGCTCCAAAATATGTGCAGCTGATGACGCAATGACACAATATTTCATATGTATACATGCATGCATTCACTTAGGCGCCAAGAACAACAATCATAAAACATCGGAACACGCCCGTATCGTTAAACCATCCTGCATGACCGTGCATGACTACGCAATGTGCTGGTCGGTATGCAAAGCACCTTACAAGCAGTTGCTCAATTATTATTTCAGTTACTTCCTTGCACTTTGAGGCGAAGGGAAGGGAGATGCTTGTCCCTGTTTTGTCAAAAACAATTCATGGCATTTAAGCTACAGCTGTCACACAGGAAAAAAGACACTGTTTTTCTCAACGACGTGATTAGCTTGTTAATCACGTGAGGCCGGTTCTCCGAAATGGCATCAAATGTATGCACATAAAGCACTGTCATTGATAGCTGAACCAGCAAACATGTTTATACATTATTGCAATAAAGCAACTGACCTTTGATGTATAGGGACGACTGAGTGTATTGTAACCTCTCCGAAATAGCGTGTGGAGTGCTCTGTTTGGTAAATAAATAAAATAAATGCAGATAATATCTAAAATGCGGCCACGCCATTTTATGCTCAATATGGCACTTTCAGCTGCTTCTGAAGCAGCATGCATTTCCAGCCTCACGGCTTCACTGGAGCCAGATTCCGTGAATAAGCTACAATAACGAGAATTTCACTAGTGAAAGGGCGGGGGAAGGGCACCGGTAAAACGAACAGAATTTCAACAGCAACTTGTCTAAGGCATTCGTAAGGAAAAATCAGAAAACGATAGCGTGTCTAAGCACGGTACATCTGTTGGGTGACCTTCGATCTCGCCACAAGAAGAAAATACTGCATTTGGAATCGTTTTACAACGCCGCTAAAGAGTCGGAAGCAGAAGCAATGGCTAAGGCGCAACTTAAAATATAGAAAAGAAACAGGCTAGCTTTTCGACATTAGCCGTTTATCCGATATCCGATGGCGAAAACAAAGCGCTTAGCAGCTATAAAATTGTCCAATTCACGTGCTTCTGAACGGACACACCGTATTAGAATTTTAGTAACAAGCATCAAAGCTTACCTTGTAGCAATCAGCCTGGCATGAAAGAAGCCTTTGTACTGCCACCAAACTTGCACTTGTGGCCCCACTTCGTTAGGAATGTGCTCTTCCGTCACTTCCGACGCTGGTCATTTTAGAACATCGAAGGTTGTCCACTTATTTGCGACACGATCGAAACATGCCACTCACTGCACTCAGTACCACAGCACCACCTTTTTCGGAAAGCACAGCCATGCAGCCCACACACAACAAAACCTTCGAGGAGAAAATGGCTCCAGTTGTGACGGCTACGCAAATGTAGTCCGTAAGAAAAAGAGAGAGGTGTATCGTTCCGAGAGGAAACGGCAAACGTAAAGCAGAAACTCGCATATTTCGATTGCTTCCCCGAAAATACGAGCGCGTTTTGTCAAAATGATGAGAAATGTGTTATGATTTAAGGCTGCCAGTGAGACATGTGTATTTTCTTGCTTACCACAAGCAATGGACTACTTTTTGGACGCGAAAGTACACAGCGTAAACACGAGAGCTAGCTTTGGCAGCGCTAGAGTGTACTAGAAGCTTTTGAGTGGCGCGACCGCGGCGCTCTTCCCTTGCTTACCCCTTGCCCAACTTGCGGCGAAAGTAGCGGCGGCGCTGCCATCGCCCAATCTACCGAGGTTTGCTCGGCGGCATGGTAGCCTCTGTAGTCGGCATCTCTGTTTTGTTCGCGAAATGGCAATAAAACAGCGTTTAAACCATTGTTACGCGCCAGGTTGCACAACTGGATATCCGTGTGTGCAACAAAGTCGCAAGTTATCCCTTTTTAAGGCTCCGAAACACGTGAAACCTTGTGATTTCGGTGTTCTTCTGTACCCTTCTCCGAAACTTTTTGTCTTTATTAGTGAACTTGAAGACATTTTCACTGGTTGCTTTAGTAAGAGTGACTTACACAAAGATAGCATCTTGGATGTCCTGGCAGTGATCAACAGGAGAAGCATTGGGGGTGCTGGTTGCAAGTCATTAACTGCTAAGTTGACCAGCTTTTACGTGGTCAGGCGTATGCATTTTTATATAAAGGGTCTTAACAAGTGGCGCGATGAGAAACGAAGAAGCGCACAGCAGCAGCTGAAACTTAGGCTATAAATTGCTGCATTGGCATAAAAAAATGGCAGTTTTCGTGCATATGTTATTGCACTCTTAATTTTTTAAAGGGGCACCAAGAAGAGAGGTGATTTTTTCGAGAATAGGTATGTAAGCAAGAAAACGTGCAAATTCTGACGCGAAATCTGAAAATAAAATTTGTTCTTGAATCTTTTTGTATTAATAAACCTGTGATGGTTAATTTAGCAGCTTTAGGGTTCTCAGAGCATACGTACTCGAACTAAGCCGATTCATTGTTCCGCTTTAGAGTCGGTTTAAGCGATTTTGCAACGATAATAACATCTTTTTTTTTATTTAAACGCATTTTAGGAAGACAACCTAAGCTCTGCATTCTGTTTTGTTTTATGTTACATGGTGTATCCTGGCTCTATAATTTTATGCTTTTTATAATTTTAATTGCAAATGTATTGTTTGTATAAGCATGCGAACCTTGTATTTTCACATTATCAATTGTTAATACGACTTTGCTATGCCTTGCTGTTGCTTATTTAAACTCTCGAAATCTTGCACTGCTGTGTTTCACTGAAGGCGTTTTTCTGCATTTTTGTGGGTCCTACAACAATAAACGCATTCCCATATTAAAATGATGAAAGGGAGCTTTCGAAAAACTCTGCTGTTCTTCAGACAGTGACAATGTCAATAAAGCCTGCTTTTGTTGTGAGTGAACGCAACCACAAGCAACGCGCCCTTTATTTGATTTCAACATTGGTGTTTTATATACGTGGAACGGGCGAGGAGTTCTTCCACTTATGTGCAACACATTCCTTTTTTTTTCGTGGGGGAGGGGGGATGAGGGAGGCTTCCGATGTGTAACGGCTAGCTGGTTTCTCGTGTAAGTGTACACTGTAAAAAAAAAGGGGGGGGGGGAGGAAACGCGCTCGTTATGCGGTACGATGTGCTACACTAGTTCAGGCTGCAATACAGTTGGCGGCAACTTCAATAACAATAATGCCAAATAATATTTATTTGCATTAAATTTGTTGAAAAAGGGGGGGGGGGGTATAACGAGGAATGAAAAAGATCATCCTGGGCGCGACGGAGAGGTACCAACGCGTACGCGGAAAGCCTGCCAGCCATCCGCCCGGGTAGATTGGTCGACGCCAGCGCCACCGCATCTTTCCACGCTGAAACGGCCGCGCACAGGCAGGCGCTCGCGCCACTCAAAAGTTCTAGTACACTCTAGCAGCGCTTCACCTGATGCATGAAATCTGTTCCACGTGCACGTGGAAAAAGCGAGGGGCCGTCTCCAAAGGTCCTTCGCACTGTTCCGAGAAAAAAAGCGTGGCTCTTTGCGGAAGAAAAGAACCGGGGGGCGGGGGGGGGGGGTGGACAGAGGGGGGCTCTTTTTTGTCATTTATTTTTTGGCTCGTCTTCGGCATTCTTTTGAGCAATGGTGGGTCAGCTGTAGAAAGAGTAGAAGCGATAGCCCTCTTTCGCGCCGCACTCGGACAAGACGAGGTAAAGAAAATAAAAATAAAAGTAAAGAACTTTGCTGACACATCCCAACAATCATTCGTTTAGCTATAACTTACAGTGAACATGCAATCTAGGCGCTTATTGTGGTACAGCTGGCACAAGTTTTGCATTAATGCACCACTATAATGCGCACGTATATACAATTGCTTTTGGCTTTTGCAACTGCAACATCGACGAAACAATAATAGTTCAGCTTGATACATCGTTTTAATGCGGATAATAATTAGCTCGCGCTGTAAGTAAATCGCGTATTAAATGAAATTACGATGCCATGAGAAAGCAGAACTCGCCGCCAACCCTCCCTTACTCTAATTACTAATTGCTGGATGGGACGAGATATATGGTTCCATCGATTATCTGTGTGTATATAAATAACATTACAGGGTATTTATTGTTGCGCTTCGCGTGATATATTATCAGTCACCATGACGCGAGAAAATTATATACATATATATACATATATATATATATATATATATATATATATATATATATATATATATATATATATATTGTGAGGAACTGCTCCTTAATTGGATGTCGACACATAAATAATATAATACACCTATGTATATGACTGTTAATTGCATTATGTGACTTTTGATGCATACTCCTTATATCGAGTATATAAAGCCATATACGGGCCACGGACGCCGTATATGGAAGTATCCTGCTACCGTATATGTCATATAAGGCGCAATATAAAGCCATATATGGCAGTATATAGCTGCCTTATATGGCATATAAAACGCCATGTACGTTTATATCTGGCTGTATATGACCTTATATTGAACCTTATATGGCAGTATATAGCCTGATATAAGCGCTTATATGTCCATATCTGGCCATATATAAAACATATCTGGCCCATATATGATATTTCCGTAAGGGTTGGCTGTTCGTAAGACCCCGGGACCCGATGGATTAGGGGTAGCTTTTCACAAAACGTTTATTGAAGAAATCAGCCCAATTCTACACGAAGTCATCAGCGAGGCGTACGCAGCAAAAGTATTAGCGCCCTCATTTCGATCAACTCTTATAGTTCTCATAGCAAATACAGATGATTCAGAAAAACCTTTGTCAGTAGGATCTTATCGCCGAATAACACTCACAAACGTAGACTATAAGATCTATACAAGAGTTGTAGTCAAACGATTGCAAGCTGTTACTACGCTGCTGGTAGGGCTGCATCAAACATGAGGTATTATAGTACGGCCCATATGTACAAATGTGCATGCACGTAGCGCGCAGTGTCTTTGAATGCTGTGATGCGATGGCGGGGCGAGTTGCTGTGCTACATCTTGATCTCGCAAGTGTAGAGCACCAGTTCCTTTTCTCTGTGGTGGAACACGTCACTCTTAGCATAATAATGTTGGAAGGTTTCAAGATTGCTTATACCAATGCTACAGTACATGTCATAGTTTAACAAAAATCTCGCTACAAACATTGACATCCGGTCATCCATAAAACAAGGCTCTGCGTTGTCTTCATTGCTCTTTGTACTCTATCTGGAACCCTTTAGTCTGAGCTTAATTAACAATAAAAAGATTAATAGTTTTACGCTTGTCGCACATCGAATGAAAGTTCTCGCGTATGCTGATGACGTTGGTGTGTTCTGCACTGATCGCAAGATAATAGAGGAAGCGATAAGCGTCACCAAGACTTTCTGAAACAGACTGGATGTCAGATAAACTGGGAAAAAGTGTTGAGTTCTTGCACGGCACGTGGTATGCGAAGCCGCAAACATTTGTCAACATGAAATGGACTAACAAGCCTTCCATGTATTTAGGCGGGCACCTCGAACATCATAATCACGTCATAGAGTACTGGGTTGACCTGACGCCTGACGTAAAAAGTGCAAGAAAAAGTTGCAGGATGGCAAGGACATGAATTGTAAATGTTCGCTCGTGCCAGTGTCTGCAATATTTTCCTGATTGCGAAAATGTGCAATATCTGTTGCAATTTTTTGTCAATGTCCCACGCTAATGTCCAAAAATTGCAACGTGTACTTGCGGTCTTCATCTGGGGTTCGACGTGGCAAAGAATGAGCAGAACCAATTTTTTTCGCGCTGTAAAAGGTGGAGGCCTTTGTCCGTCGCACTTCTTTGTACGACAAATTGTGTCGCGTTTGGTGTTTTGGCGAGATAAAGAAAACATCTTTTTTCAAATAATGATGAAAATGAGGTTAAAAAATGTATTTTTAAAATGTTTAGCAATTATTTCTGTGACTTGTTTTAGCTGATGAGTGTTGTACATATCATTTCTTTATTCATTTATACAAATGTTTGTAATCTTGGCCTACTGATACCAGTACGTTTCAGTAGAAGTGTCTGTTAGATATGTGATTTACATTTTATTTGGTTTGCTTGTGTGTTTTTTTTTGTTTTTTTTTTGACCGATGCAAGTATGTCAGTCTCAGTGAATTTTAATACCCCTGTCACACTAGACGTTTTAACGTCATTCGATTCGAATGACATTCGGTGCAGCGAATGTCATTCGACCGCGGTTGTGCTACACACGAAGAAGTAATGTCATTCGTTTACGATATCAGTGACGATAGTTCCAAAGGAACTGGACCTAATAAAGGCTGCAGAGCGTAAGTGCAGAGTGGCTGAAAAGTCGTCCTGTTTTATTTAAAATAACGCAGTCTTTGCTTCACTGAATTACACCAACAGAATAATTTGCAGCTGATACGGCAGCGCCCAAGGGGGCGCTGACTTGCAGCAGGCGAACCATTCACTTACTGTTTTTGCAAGCAAAGCGCGTTAATGAGAAACACAGACGTAAATTAAGACGCAGTGTAATACGCGCTGCGTTCAAGCAAACGGCGTTCGCGATTGCATCCTGTGGCGAAACACCGAAGCCTGTCAGACGCCGCTGATGTCGAGAGTAAACACATTTTGTTACGCCTTGCCTGGCTGTTTTCTTTTTAAAATGATGAATATCGGCAAGCGCGCTAAAGTAATACCATTTTCACATGACGTTTCACAAATTAGGAATGCTCAGTGCCGCACGTTTACGTTGTCTCTGGGGTAGAGAGTACACATTCGGTCGCAGTGCGAATGCGAATGAGTTGCTCGAATATGTCATATAAGGCGCAATATAAAGCCATATATGCCTGCCAGTAACGTTTATATCTGGCTGTATATGACCTTATATTAACCTTTATTGGCAGTATATAGCCTGATATAAGCGCTTATATGTCCATATCTGGCCATATATAAAACATATCTGGCCCATATATGATATTTCCGTAAGGGTTGGCTGTTCGTAAGACCCCGGGACCCGATGGATTAGGGGTAGCTTTTCACAAAACGTTTATTGAAGAAATCAGCCCAATTCTACACGAAGTCATCAGCGAGGCGTACGCAGCAAAAGAATTAGCGCCCTCATTTCGATCAACTCTTATAGTTCTCATAGCAATACAGATGATTCAGAAAAACCTTTGTCAGTAGGATCTTATCGCCGAATAACACTCACAAACGTAGACTATAAGATATATACAAGAGTTGTAGTCAAACGATTGCAAGCTGTTACTACGCTGCTGGTAGGGCCGCATCAAACATGGGGTATTATAGTACGGCCCATATGTACAAATGTGCATGCACGTAGCGCGCAGTGTCTTTGAATGCTGTGATGCGATGGCGGGACGAGTTGCTGTGCTACAGCTTGATCTCGCTAAAGCATTTGATCGTGTAGAGCCCCAGTTCCTTTTCTCTGTGGTGGAACACGTCACTCTTAGCATAATAATGTTGGAAGGTTTAAAGATGGCTTATACCAGTGGTACAGTACATGTCATAGATTCAAAAAAAATCTCGCTACAAACATTGACATCCGGTCGTCCATAAATCAAGGCTCTGCGTTGTCTTCATTGCTCTTTGTACTCTACCTGGATCCTTTTAGTCTCAGCTTAATTAACAATGAAAAGATTATTAGTTTTACGCTTGTAGCACATCAAATGAAAGTTCTCGCGTATGCAGATGACGTTGGTGTGTTCTGTACTGATCGCAAGATAATAGAGGAAGCGATAAGCGTCACCAAGGCTTTCTGAAACAGACTGGATGTCCGACAAACGGGAAAAAGTGTTGAGTTCTGGCACGGCACGTGGCATGCGAAGCCGCAAACATTTGTCAACATGAAATGGACTAACAAGCCTTCCATGTATTTAGGCGGGCACCTCGAACATCATAATCACGTCATAGAGTACTGGGTTGACCTGACCCCTGACGTAAAAAGTGCAAGAAAAAGTTGCAGGATGGCAAGGACATGAATTGTCAATGTTCGCTCCTGCCAGTGTCTGCAACATTTTCCTGATTGCGAAATTGTGCAATATCTGTTGCAATTTTTTGTCAATGTCCCACGCTAATGTCCAAAAATTGCAACGTGTACTAACGGTCTTCATCTTGGGTTCGACGTGGCAAAGAATGAGCAGAACCAATTTTTTTTTCGCGCTGTAAAAGGTGGAGGCCTTTGTCCGTCGCACTTGTTTGTACGACAAATTGTGTCGCGTTTTGCGTTTTGGCGAGATAAAGAAAACATGTTTTTTCAAATAATGATGAAAATGAGGTTAAAAAATGTATTATCCGATTTGGTTTTGTCTAGCGCAGCTACAGTTAACTGTGGTATAAAGGGCTACATGAGGGGATTGGTGACGTCTTTCAGGGTACTTCAATCACGGTTCTCACTTGAATACCTCCGCCTAGTCCCGCGGCAAAAGCAGTAGATGTAATGATGCCCATGCCACAGGTCACTGAACTGCGAGCCCCGGGGGCAAGATCTTTTAAAACGAGCTAAGAAATGACAGAGAACCTAAAAATCTTTTTTTTAATTGCACGCGAGCACATTACCAGTAAAAATGTGACTCAGTGGCAAAGGCACATTTGTACCCTAGACGAGAAACTGCCTGCTGGGTGAAATGCCTGAAACGATCGAACACACACTCATCGAATGTTGGGACCGAAACTTTCTTTAGGATGTGTTGCAAAGGACACTGAAGAAAGAGTTACCGATAACGCCGCATGGAATGCGTTACCATTCTGTGGAAAACGGGGGTGGTGTTCCACTTACTATGATAATGCTCTTGGCCTTTTATAGTCTCTGGATCACCCGAATGGCAGTGCGGCACGCCAAACTGAAGACACCGTGAGAAGACTTCATCGAGTGTATCGCATGTATCCGCGAAGTATACGGGACCGTAGATGAACTCTCAGATTGTATGCAGGTGTTTGGCAAATTGGTGAAAAATGAACAGATTTTAAACCACAGCATTGGTCAAGTAGACCAATGTGGTTTTTATGTACTCATTTTCTTCTGAATTAGAAGGGCACAAAAGAAAGTGCCGCTGGTGTAGTGGTATCGTACAAAACTACCAATCTTGCGTCCCTTGTTCGATTCCCAGGTGGCGCAGTGTTTTTTTTTTCTCCCTTCCATCCGGAACTTATTATACAGCTCGTTCTGGTGTTATCGCTCAAATTCTAGATGGCACTCGAATGTGCGCGTCTAGCATGCAAAGTCTGTACACCGCTTGGCGTCATTCTGGAAGCAGCGTGGAAGAGCAGACTGCGCTGCGCGTCACAGGAAAGTGATAACGGAGCCCCCTGTAAACACCCCAAAACAAGTGAGCGTGTCAGTATTATCAAGGAAGGCCTCTGGAATAGATTGCATTTGATGGATTTTTTACACTTGCCTAAACAAAACAGGTGGTATCCAGTAGACGTCTTCTCTAACAAACGTCTTCTTGTGCGATTCGGTGGAGACGAACTTGGATTTCATACATTTCCAATTGCTCATTATCCACGACTGTGCTGACACAAGAAGCAGCACAAGATCTTCAGGCCTACCCAGCAACTGGAATATAAAGTAACGAAGATTAATGCTTTCTTTCAATACTACTATTGCTACTACTACCACCACCACCACCATACTACTACTACTACTACTACTACTACTACTACTACTACTACTACTACTACTACTATCACCTCTAAAAGGAGCGAATTTTCCCAGACCTGCCAACGCCATTCGTGACAGCAAAATGCCGCGCACGCTGCATCAGCGGGGAGTTAGAGCACAACACATAAAATTAAATTAATAAAATTATGCGATATTCATGTAGGGAAATGCTATTAACCGAAAAAAATGAAACACTGAAGCATGAACCAATATTTCGGGACCACGTGCGGGTCTCTCGACCACGAGATATCAGCAGAGACCGCAGTGCGAAAGCACCTGTAATTAGCCGGGTGGCTGCGACATGTTATCTGCAATTACTCACGCGCTGGGTATACGTTTAGTCAGTCACATAGAAATAGCCTCCCTGGACAAGTGATAGCGTGTTTGCTAGGCGCACATGAAGCCCGGGCTTGATTTCTACCTAGCCCACGAATTCTTTTCAAAACCATGAGTTGGCTTTCCTAGCAGAAAACACCCGGCAGCATTTTACATTCATCGGATCAAAGATAACATCATCAATGACGCCATGTATAACGTCAGTGTGCGGCCTGTTGTGACGTTGTCGTGACATCGTTTGATGACCTTTAGGTCACATTGCCTGTGGTACCATTTATGTTCACACTGGAACGCCCGTCGGCAGACGCCGACGCCAGATTTTTTTCAACTCACATGTTAGGCTTGGTCCTTAAACAGAAACGCAGTGGTCCTTGTTGAAGCACGGGAGAGTTGGCGCAGCAGCGTGCGCGTAAATTTAGAGCAGATTCCCACGTGTCGGGTTTCTAGTACGTCGGATTGTCTGAATACGTAGCTATTCCATCATCCACCTTACGGGTAGTACTTTCTCCGTTGCGATAGTAGGTGCGACTCCCAACCTAAACAATGTACTGTGTTCTCGCGGTGTTGCGATGAGGCGTTGGAATCAGCTTCCCTTGGCAACATCGTACTTATGCTGTTTCAGCCGTCTTTTCAAATTACCACTTTCACCGAAATAGGCTGCTTCACATTCGTTGCAAAGTAGTTTGTACAGGAAGATACCTTGATATTGGGGATAATTTACATGCATGAGTTGACCCCATAATTTATTGGAAGAGACATGTGTTGCTCAAGCGCCGCATTTAAAACTGTGGCGGAAGCCCTGCCAACGCTGCGCGCCTATGGTATCGCCTCCAGCTTGCACTTCTTTTTTGGAGAAACCTAGTTGATGAAAGGAGAAGTGAGACGTCCCTGCTCCCTTAGCATTTGAGGTGTGTATCCGTTAGTAGACAGGTCCTTCAGTACCGAGACCAATTCTGCTCTGTGCCTTGTAGGTCTCTATCGAAGATGGAAAGTGCGAGTGAATTTTGACAAGACGGCTGAGCTCTTGTTGTACGGGATGTACTGAAAGAAATCCGTGGTACTTAAACGTGTACGTGGGCTTTTGATGAACAGTCGGGGCAAAGCCTTCATAGGTACTTTCCACGAGAGCATCAACAAAGGCGGATCCACCAATCTGTCTGTGTTGGACCGTAGAGTGTATACCCGTATTGGTTATTTTCAGGGAGCCAGGGCATAGGCCTTTTTCGCCACATTTTTTAATGACTATACGATTTTTCTGTGGTACATGTCCCTTACACGAAGTGGCGTGATAAAGTAGTGCGGGTAAAAGACCCCTAAAGTCAAGATATATGAGTGCCACGTGTAATAGACCAAAAATGTGACGCATCCCTGTTGGCGAAAGTGGCATTATGTAAAAAAATCTATTAACATTATCAATACGGAATAACGAACACTCAGTTCCCGAATAATTAGAAAACACAAGCCACTGCATGGGACGGTTCCAGTCATCCATTGTAGTCGTGGAGAAAGTACCCCCTGCACGCCTAAAGCTAGAATCGTTGCACATTCAGATCATTCAATGTGCGTGAAACAGGAAACACTGCCATCTGCACCACATCTATACACACGAGAGGACCCTTGCAACGTAATGAAGGATATATTAAGCATTAATTACTCAAAAACGTGCGCAAATTCTGGATATTCGAACGTCCAATAGCTGGAGAACATGCACTAAAGATGGAGGTATGATCAAAACAAAAAGAAAACTTGCCATAGGACAGAGCAAGATCTGTTAAGTTAAAGATAAGCAGAATTAACCGGCGAGAAATTCGTGTGGCTTAGCAAAGGCTGCAGATGACTTTTTCAATGAAGTGCACAATACACACAGTGACACAACCTCCACTGGAAAGAGAGAGGAACAAGCTGCAGAACTTCAATTCCGAATTAGCGATGAGGGTAGAAGAGCTTTCCTAGGAATGCGCACTGGAAATTCTTTATGTCAAATCTTTTCAAAATACGAATTATGAAACACTAGTTTTAAACAAATATGGCAGTTTTATACACTTGATCAGATTAAGACCCCCTATACCATATGCAATGCCACAATGCTTCAGCTCTACCAGAATGATGGAAAAAGATATTATATTAATCTGCAGGAAAGGAGACGTAAAATTAAAGAACTATGGAGGCCCAAAAGCTAGCCTTCAATATCATAGAAAAAAGTTGCCACAGTTCTGGCAGAGTCCACCAAACTTGAAATGCAGGATTTGCGATAGTTCCGGAAAAAGGATATCAGTAGAAAGTGGTATGATAAAAGTACAGTGCACCCATATCATCGGTACTGTATAGTGAGAAATATGTGCAATACAGCCAGCTCTCTGCATACACTGTAAACAAAAATTACCCGAGATGGGAGCTTTTACCAGCGCGTCAACCGAAAAAACTCCCATGCCCCAACCATTTACTCCGTCATAGCGGAGTGAATTCGGCGCATGACATCATTTTACCACCATTGCTAAGTGACGGAGTATAAAAACGACATGACCTTATTATACTACCCACACGGAGTTTCAGTTCACGTGGTCCCAACCCCCACATGGGAGTTTTTAACAGCCGTCTTCGGTTGCGACGCTCTTGCGGCGGTGTGATGTGTGTGTGTATGCGCGCTTGAGCTCGCGCGTCTGTTTAGTGCTTCCGTGTGATGCTCCAGTGCATTGCTTGGTTCGACGAATCGTCGGTGGGATTTGTATCTGTGCGTGCTCGCACGTGTGCTTAGTGCGTCCAAGTGAAGCGCCACTTCGTTTTTTTAAACGAGTCTTGAGTGCGCAGTGAGTTTGCAACGGCCGATCAGTGTTCTGTGTAAACGTGTCAAGGCTCTTTCCACTGGTGACCGCTCTGCTCCTCCAGCCAGACGCCGAATGCCGCGCATCGACCAGACCACCACAGTGATGCGCGAATCGGAAATATTTTGTTACGAAGTGGCTGGGGCACCACCGCCCAGCGAGTGTTGACGTGGTTTTAGGCTTCCGAAATTATCAAGATTGTATGCGGACAAGCTAGGATTATCGGAAAGCAAACGTCAAGGCTATCGACCGGAAGGAGAAAGGACCAAAAGGATACCAAATTTACCCAGGTAGATCGAATATTAATAAAATTATGCAAGAAATTGTCCCGGACCACGCCTAGGCTTAGCTGGCTTCAGCAAAAGCTCATACATTGATGTAAACATAAACTCCCATATAGGTACCCGCAAGAGCTCCGCGATGGATGTAAACAAATACTCCCATAGCTACCCGCAAAAGCTCCTCGATGGATGTAAATACAGCTGCGGTCAAGCGGAGTAAATCTTTTACTCCGCATGACCGGAGTATATTAAACTCTCATCAGGGAATGCGCTAGAGGACAGGTCCATTTACTCCCATCTCGGGTAATTTTTGTTTACAGTGTATATATTGGTGCAATGATTACGGAGAGGCGTTTGTTTGAATGATCAGCAGCTATTAAAGCACCGTGCTGTCATTGGGTGGTAGAGTAATACGTAAATATATCTATGAATTTCCTTAGGGAGATTCACTTTCCAGTTGAAAAATACCAATGAACGAAATCGTTACACAAGGGCACGTAATTTGCCTACTGCCCGGAATACATAAAGATAGTTATACAAGATATGAAGCTGGCATTGAACTAGCAATAAAGATCGATGACCAGAATCTCGGTAGCCTATGGTTGGATGTTGCTTCAAAAATGAGAAAACATTGAGTATTTGGCGGAAAATTCAGCAAAGGGTTGTGTTTATTTGATTGTGATCACAAGACATAGACCGCGTCTTGTGGCCACAGTGGGCCGTCTGCTTTACGCTGCTAGCACCTAGCGACATTATCTTCTTTGCTCAGCACCTTTGTTACACCTTCGGATGGTATTTGTAAAGAAAAAAAGACTGGAAGAATAAAAACTGCATCGAAGAAATCATATTTAGAGTTGCACAATGTAGACTTAATATGAGAGCAAAAAGTGAAGCTCATAAAAGTTCTTTCGTCATCATGGTAATTAATGAAAATGTGTTTAGTTGATGTAGCTTCGTGCCACAATGCATATGTGGGTATGAGTACACGTAAGAAAAAATAAATCACGTGCGACTTGCACCCGCATATTATGTCGGGATATGAACATGTGCGCCTAAAGTTGACCTAATGTCTACCCTAGACAACCAGCATTCAGGTACGTCGACCATTCTATGCAATCCATTAAAGACGCATAGGTGAACATTACGGCCGCCTAGCAAGTTTCTCATGTTGCAGCTGCACCTATTCACCTCTGCCTCCTCCAAAATGTTGCAAAGCAATTTTAAATATATTCCCGTGGGCCAGCAATATGTTTAGCTACAGAATCGGCCATTGCTTGACGACATCGCCTCTGCATATGCCTGCATCAGCAACTGAAATGTGCCCGTAAAGAAGCTAAATTTCAATTTGGTAACATGAACATTCATTACAATAATTAATGTTCTCCTCTACTGCACGAAAATATTCGTACGTGCATGAAACTTTCGTCCTTTACGTACGAGATGGACAAAACTTAATTAAAAATCACTGCGACATGACTTGTGCGACTTCCGCAGTGATATCGACAGCCACAAGCACATGGCTCGGCAAACTATAGAAACACATAAATTTAGTGCACATTTGTTGTTAGCTCTGTTGCACAGAGGCTGTTAGCATTATCAACGAAGTAGAGTGCAAGTTCTCTTCTCTGTCGCCATTTCAAGTTTCAAGTTTCAAGTGTCGGCATTTCAAGCGCGAGTCGCAAATTCTTAAAAATTTCTTTTAAGAACGTTCACTTCGCCATTCATTGTACTGAGAGCGAGTGCATGGAGGGATCAATAAAAACAGACTCTGTATATGATGCAATCAACTTTTGCCGAAGCGGAAGAGTAATCGTAGCCTAGTGTTGTAAGGAGTATCAGAATATTCAATCAATGAGATATTGAGTTTCTAGAAATGAAAACTATAATAACACAGAGTACTTAAGGTTTCAATCGTTCATTTATTCCTTCCTGTTTAGACCCTTCTACCGAAGGCCTCCTAACTGGAGGAAGTTTATGCATGTCCATCAACTACGTAACGAATGATGTTGACTGACAACACATTTCATTTATCTGACGTAAACACGACAATAACTTACAGACTGGTTAAGAGGACTCAAGCACACTGTAACCACTGGCCTCAAAATGATTAAATATACGGATAAAGAGATATCTGCTGTGGTTGCAAGAGGCACATAAACATGGGTGCATAAAAAGAAAATATATCTCACTCGCCTGTGAAGGTTCCCCGAACTTCCGAACGTCCTTGCGCGGTAAAAACTCCCTCACCCGCTTTCCATTTGTCTTTGTCACGGCAACACCCGCAAGTAAAATAAGTATTAATGCTACCACCATAGTGATCACAGGGTTGTAACCGTGGATGCTGGTGCGCTTTTTTAAAATAGAAAGCTTAAATACCTACAACACGTTTTCGTAGCGAGCACATCGTTTATGGAGCACTCTGTATGACGCGTATGATGTGACCCGACATATGTTTATGCTAAAGGACAGCGATTATTCTCACAACGTCAATAAAGGAAAGGGCACCAAGGGATATTTTGTCCTATAATAAACATTGCTACCAGCACAGGCAGTCGCTTTCGTGTACACAAGCGTGCTTAGACAAGTACGATGGACGTATGAATTCATCCTGTAGAGGGAAGAATAAGAAAAGATACGACGTCGATGCGCCGTTGTTCAAATTGACAGGCGCAAGCATCTTAACCAATTGTTATACTGATGTTTAAGAATGTTCGCTTTTGAAAATTATTACGTTGTCATATTTGGGTTTTAATTCAGATGGTTATCCAGTTTTAGTTGAGCTCGAAGAAACAGCAGCCGGCAAGAATCAGCTCCTATTTGCTATCATTACGCCCTTCGCCACGAAAGGGAGCACCAACAGTCGCTCATTTCCCTTGATAATTAACAGGCACGGTTTGCCGAACTTATTTTACACGCTATGCATCGCTTAAGCAGTCACTATTAGCGTCAAGCAAGGAATGTCTCCATATTCCGAGAATGCGTTTTATCGCCTATTTTGAAGAAATTTTTACCGGTTGCTCGACATATCAACAGCAACAAACGCTTTGGCGTTTACCACTTCAGAGGCTCAAGTCCTTAATCCTACTCTGTGTAGGCAACACTGACAGCAGGCTTCATTTGGCAAAACTGCCAAATGGCTCTGCGAAGAATCGTCCTTCTTGACGGAGAGCAGCGTTACCTCCAGGCTATAAAGTATTGCAGCACGCGCCTGCACATGGTGCGGTTGGGGAAGTCTGTGTGGAAAGCAGATACTACGCAGAGCACGTGTTCACGTAGTTCACCGTACATTATCATTGTTAGTGTCATTCTATCTCTCCCTTTCTCCTTCTTCTTCCTTCTTTCTGCGCAGTGTAGCACGGCAAATACCAAGGTTCCCCTGACTGTATTTCTACTTTTCCCGCATCACACTTTTCTTTCTTCTCTTTCTCTTGACATTGACGAAACGGTGATTACGTGCTCGAAAAGAAGAACAAGAAATAACGCCTAAAAATAAAATAAGAAGAAAGGAAATGCTTCTTGGGCACAATCTTCGAAGGGTATCGTCTAAATGACAACAGAATGAAGACGTGTCAGTCTCCGTGCACTGTCACCTTCATAGGCAGTTGATTTAAGTAAATTCTGAGAAAATGACAAATAATCAAAGGGCAAATTCCGAACGTTCTCGTTCATAGATGTTTGTTGCTACTGGCTTGCTGCCATCCATGAACTTACGCTAAGGTCCACTGTTCAGAGGTCATTGCTTATTCTGTTAGCAAGGGGCAGTGACTCTGCCATTTTTTTTTCAAAGGTCACTTAGTTTCAGCGGCCAGGCATGTTGCACACAACACTCTCAAAAGTACCACGACTTGATTTCGTTCATTCACCCTTTCTTTGTCATTTATATTCTGTAAATGCCGCACATATATGCGCTGCAAATGTACGACGGGCCTTGCGTTCCCGCTATGCGAGTGGTGTCCGAACAATGTAAGCTACGCGTTCTCCTCTTCGTAGCATGCATGTTTACTCTGAATCTTCCAGAGTAATGTTTAACATGAGCGAATGCAAGTCCAAACCCCCAGCTCTGTGAAATTATTTGCGATGAAATGGAAAGAGAGAGCAGTACAAATGACCTGTTTATACAGTAAAACTGCGTGGCATTTCTCGGTGCTACGCATAAAGCATAGGATATGGTCTGACACACATGAGTACTCTTTATTATAAGATCCGTGGCGCACCTTACAGTTCAAGCTATTAAATGTTGTACATGGTATGCAATGGCACGCCGCGCCCTCCACTAATCAAATGTGCCATCATTCTAATTATTAGAATACCTACTCACCTAGTCTCGCGTGATTAGCAGGGCTACGGCCAAAACAGGCGTCCTATCACGAGCGGTATGGCACCGCTCTATGAACCATGTCGCTGTGAGCTCTAATAAAGTATTATAGTTGATTCAATGCTGCCGAGGAACTTCTAAAAGGTCTAAGACATCTGAAGTTCAACGATGCTGGAAATATTTGCCGCATATAACACTAGAGGCAGTGTTGCCCAAGCGCAAACATTACAGGAACCCCAGCGTCACAGCAATGAAACCACCGCACTGCGACTCGGCCATTTTCCAACGCCCTCACTCAAAGGGACACTAAATTGAAAAGGTGAAAATGTGGCGACAGTCGAGTGCTCGAAATGTGATGACTCACATTTCGAGCACTCGACTGTCGTCAGTTTCGCCATTTTGTGTGCTCTATTCAAAAATAAAATGAATATAAAATTTTTAGTTTTGAAGTTTGCGCTGGAACTTCGGCCTCATGACGTCAGATGGCCAACTTTTGTTTCGTATTCTTGCGAAGTTCGCTCTATCACATACTCCATGAAATGAGGCAAAGCATGTTTCATTTTACCGATAAGTAGTTATGTAGGCCTTAGCAGACCCCGTCAAAGATCTTTGGCGTCACGTGTATTAGTGCTGGAACTCCAAAACGGCGCCGCTACCCGTATTTTTTTTTGTGTGCTGTGCGTTTCCCAGCTTAGCGAGAGTCTTCTCCTCGCAAGAGTGGCGTTTTTGGTATTGTGAAAAGCTTACTGCTAATACGAGAAAAATTGTTTTTCACCTTAAATGTCCCTTTAAATGCCAGAAGTTCTGGAGTTCCCAGTAGCCTGAGTTCCCAGTAGGATCCAGTGCCAACAAACGCTTCAAAAGGAAATGCCTTACTAAGGAAACGAACGCACTTTTTCCCTATCGAAACACTGAAACGTAGCAGTTTGTGCGCTAAAGTTCTTTGTCAATATGAGATACCCTCAATCGCTTCATGCGATGGCCTTTGACGCAGTGGCATTTATAAATGTAACGTGCAACATGGCTTCAACACGTCGCGTTCTCTGTGAAAATCCTGATGCTAACATTGACATTTGCTAGCCTGGCGCAGCTGCTTATGTCGAAGTGAACCACGAATTCATTTTACTGACGCGCGCTATTGGCTGCACCTTTTCAAGAGGAAGGCAGAAATGTCATGACGTTATTTTTTTCTTTTTTTTTTGTCTGATGAACTATCGAACCGAACAAGACCGTTCTGACACCGGCGGGAATTAGCGGCTAGGCTGTTGACTTGCCAAGCCCTAGGTCACGGCGTCGAATCGTAGTCACGGCGGCTGTTTTTCGATGGAAACCAACTGGAAAGAACGCTCGTAAACTTAACCTTAGATTTCCGTCAAAGAACCCCAGGTGGTCAAAATGACTGTATTACGGAACATGATGATGGGAGCATGACGGGAGCATGAGGACTGAACCTGAAATACGGCAATACGTATAAAACATGAAACTCATTTCCCAGAGGAAACGCACCACAACCAACAGGGGGTCGTGCATCTACCTAGTCTGTGCCAACTTTCCTCTGCAACTCCTTGGCGAAGAACTGTTCGACCTCGTCTTCACCAACCACCGAGCCGTTATGTTAAAGGGCAACAGAAATCCAAGACTTCATCAGCAACGACACTAAACATCATAATCATTTAATAGTCATTTAACTGATAATTCACGAGCCGATGCATTCTGCTTCACCCCTTCTTTAGCATTCACTTCGTGGATATGCAGTAATTTTTTTCCGCCATGTTCTTTTTTTTTCATTTTATTGTTTGATTTCTGGCGTTTTACGTTCCAAAACAACGATTTGCTTATGGGAGACGCTGTAGTGGAGGGCTCCCGAAATTTCGACCACCTGGGGTTCTTTAACGTGCACTGACATCGCACAGCACACGGGCCTCAACATTTCGCCTCCATCGAAATGCAGCCGCCGCGGCCGGGATTCGATCCTGCGACCCTCGGATCAACAGCCGAGTGCCATAGAGATTAGATCACCGTATGGTATGAAAAACTTTATTAGGTCCTGAGGGATCAGTCTGTGGGGACTGATGCGGGCCGCTCCCACGTCGGGACAGAGAGGCCGAGCTCCTCTGCCACCACACGGGCCCTCTGGACAGCCCTGAGTTGGTCCGTCAGCACTTCACTGCGCAGCATCCGCTGCCACCACTGTACACCTTGAGAACCATCACCGGCCAACGCCGAGCAGCGCCAGAGCATGTGGTCTAAATCTAGTAAACCCCCACACTTGCTACAATAGACTGAAACTCCGCAGTCGGGATTAATTTTATTCATGATGACCGGGTTAGGGTACGTCCGTGTCTGCAGAAGTCTTAATGTAACCGCCTGTGGCCTGTTTAATTTACAATGTGGCAGGGGGAATGCCCTGCGCCCTAAGTAATAGTGCTTTGTGATCTCGTTGTAGGTTAACAGATGGTCCCTGAACTCGGGAACGGGGCATGTTTTTTTTTCTGTTGGCAGTCGGTGTTAATGTTTGCTTATCCTGGAAAGTAAGCATATTAGAACTCTACCTCATATATTGGTGTAAAAATACGACTGTTCAAGATTTCCTATAAGAACATGCTCGTGAAAGGGAAAATTAACACCCACCCGTTCGTAGCACAAGGGTACAAGGAAATTCATACAGACTTCTCAGAAAACAAAGCGTCTTAGTTGGCGAAAAATTCGTCTTGGTCCGGGGTTCGAATCCGGGACCAACGCCTTACCGGCGTGCTCGCCCTGCCAATTGAGCTAACCAGGAGGCTAGCGATTGACAGCTGGAGGGCGAATACATCGACAACTCGAAGCACGTAAGCAAGAACCACCTCATTTGCCAAAAACATGCTCGTTTACTGCACTCCCTAACCATCCATCAATCAACTTGTTTAATAGAACATAAAGGTTTACGGGCACAAGGGATTATTATCTCACTTTGTGGTCCCTAAGTGAAAGGTTATGACCTATCACCCTAGGTGATAGGTTATAACCAGCCATGCGCCACATACAATGAAGTGACAGCTCAACACGTCAATAACACTAATAACACTAGATATTATTTTTCTTTTTATCGGTGAGAGCAACAGTACTCACACATTTATCTATCAAGAAATCTTTTTTCTACATAAGATATCCTAGAAGATAAACAAAATATTACATTTCATGATTTAAATACAGGAACTCTTGTAAAGCGACCTGATATATTAACTTTAAATCATACTATCTTTTTCATCGTATTCATACCATTGAACCCTATTTTATTTCATGGTATTCAATGTATTTTTTGATAACGCCATCGGCGCATCCGGCTTCGCGTTCAAAGCATGGCATTGTGACGCATTAATCTCCCGCCAAGGACGCATGGATCTTTCTGCTGCACACGCGTCGGCGCCTCGTCCAAGAACAATTCGGGATGTGCTTCCCATCGCAGCGATTCTTGTCACTTTCCATGGACAATATGGCCAATATGACGTTTTTTATCATATCGGCAATATGGCGTTTTTTAAAGAGCTGTGCAGGGCGTTAGCCTGCATACGTTACACAAATAGCATCAGCAGAAGATTGAGAACATCAGCAGTTTTGTCACTGTTGAGGTCGCTTTTACATGCGAATTTTAATAGGCCGGCACTCCCGTTTGAAGGCGCCTTCACGTCTCCATTCTTATATCATGAATTCCGCGTAGCGTTAGGTGACATTAATCGGATTTCACTGCTTGGTCAAAATTGAAACCGGTTCGCGGGAAGTAAGGAGACCATCAAGAGTATGTAATATAAGAAATGTACTCTATTGGACACCAATGTGTACGGCTGTTCTAAGTACGCGGCCTTAAAGGGCAACTCCGGTGATATTTCACTGTCCGCTCATCTCAAACAAATTTTCTGTATGTGTTCTCCTCGGCACCACAGTAATTTATGCCAAGACAGGCGGTTGCGAGTCATTTAGTTTTCCTGAAAATGAATTTTAAAAATTTTTAGCGGATTCCCACGCGAGCCACGCTGTGTTTTTGACGTCATTACCAGCAACACTGCCTACCCGAGCAGGCGGGCATTCAAAATCAAAACAACGACACCTCAGCGCTCAAATCGTCCCTGTAAAGTCCACAGGAGCTCAACACATCGTTGAATCATATCGCCAATTTCATTTTCCTGGCACCACCTCCATATTTTCGATGGCGGGGAGGCTGCAACGTCATCGCATACGCTGCAAGAAGCCTCTACCCGTCTCGGTTTCATTTTGAACACATTGGTAATTTGGTTATTTAAAATTATTGGCGAGTCTCTGAGGAAACTGAATGACCCTGGCTACTTCAAAGTTATCAATACTATTGCAAAACAGCGATATCAAAACATGGTGGAAAAACCGCCGGAGTTGCCCTTTAATGGTAAACATGCTTACCTTTAAAGTCGCGTGATGGGAGTCATCATATTCAAAGGTATATACAACTACAGGGGTCATTAGAGCATAAGCTTAACGCTGCGACTTTCCTTAATATTCCCCGATGAGCAATGCTAGAAGAGGGAGTCGCTGACCACCCTATAGCGTTATAAGCGTTTATTAGAGAAAAGAGGCTCAGTCCATGAAACACTGCAGGAATCACGCCGCAGTGAAGACAATGACAAAAATTACGAAAAGGCCGATTCAGTGTGCGCCCTGCTTCAAGCAGCGATGCCCACACATCTTCGAGCTAGTTTGGTAATTGCCCATACTTATGTCATATAGACTACATATATCGAGGGAATGGCGCGGTGCGGGCGGTCGTCTCAATTAAATATTTTTGTTGCGCTGTCCGTGACGCCTGAGGCGAGGGCCCGTATGAGGGGCGACATGACGGCTCCTCCTGAACAGACACCACGGTAGTCGTCCAGGTCAACGTCGTACACGGCGACCGGTGCTACTCCCATGCCGTCAGAGTACGACTGTACCATGCGCTGCACCAGTGCTTCCTCGTCTGCGAAAGCCACCACCTGGGCGGACCACCAAAAACTTAAAATATAGCTACAGCTATAAAAGTATATTTTGCATATTCCAGCTGATTGCACTGGGGACACGGCATGAATAAATGATTTAGTGCCATAAATTGACAAATCCAGCTACATGCTGTTAACACCGCGTTTGTAACGCATGCCGCTTCTACACTGTAAACACAGTAACCTTTAGCTTATTTTATAGGTACGCAAAAATGTGAAAATATACTCCTTTACTAAAGGTTAAAGTGCTTCAACCTTTAGTAAAGGAGCATATTTTACATTTTTGTGTACCTATAAAATAAGCTAAAGGTTACGTGTTTCGAGTGTATTTTTTTCTTTCTTAACAATCATGGTGTAAACATGGCATAGTGGCGAGATTGAGCCTTTCGGTAGTCATTCTGCCAAACAAGTATACCCGCCTACTTCCTGGCGTACTATCTTGCGTATTTTCTTTCCGTTATCGCCGCGCCTGTCCCTGTGTGCCTTTTTCTCGTCCCCGCCTTTTTAGCGCTCCAAGTTATCCGCTTCAAGTATGAACCAACTAGGCTAAAAACACGTCCTCTTAAATCACCGCGCGCCTGGTATTTCCTGGTCGCGAAGTGCGTGCGCGCTATCAGCGCGACGTCGCGCTGCTGACAGGAGAGTGGCGAGCACCAAGTTTTCAAGAGCGTGAAGGCGAGCAAGCCGGATGAACGCTTATGTTGTATAGAAGAATGAAACCCCAAAGAAGTGATTGCGTCATACGGGGGCGGGGGGTGGAGTACAGAACGCTTGAAACACGGCATCATGCATCTTTTACAAAGGCGCTTGCTCCGAACATTGTTTTCACGCGCAAGCGGTGTTCGCGCTCAATGGTAGGGGCGCTGATTAAAGGTGAGCGCCTGCCGTTACTGAACATAAGCTCATGTCCGCGAAGTGCTGGATCGCAACAGAACGCTTCCCGCACCATACAACAAAGCGGCGCAATTCTTTTTTGACAGCTTGTTCATTGGTTCGTCACGTTGGTTTGCGCGCGGTCAGGAGACAAGGGATAGCAAGGCATGCGAGCGTAGAAGACGCACCTTATGCCACAGAACGATGGAGACGGTTATGACACAGGTGATTATAGCAGTGGGTGGTTCCATGGAATTAAGGGCATTAAGCAAACAATAGGCTTAAGGTCCAAAGCGTGGAAGGCTCGAGAGAAGAGGCAAACGACGCCTAGCTATGGACGGGATGCAGCAAGCCCAATACCCACAAAGCTTAAAGCTTAAGACACGATTAAATTGCGCACATAGGTAGGGAGGTAGAGTCATTCAAAATTTATGACATTCACTACAGCGTTTCCGTTTTTCTACATCACTCAGCAAGATTTCTGTTACTCCTCCACAGTTATGTTGAAGAGTCGCATGCACGGATCGTTGCTGTCGGCTTACGCTTCTGGCGAACTTTTTGGAGTGTTCTGACAAGCCACGATAACCCACTGAACTCTGAATAAGTGCGTATTCCTCGAGTACTAGTCTGGGGACCATCATACCATTATATTATCTGAAGAGTTTGGTTCTGGGACCGAGAATTTAGCCTAGGGATAGAACTTTTTCTGTGGCATTGAGCAACCGCGTTTCATTGAAAGAATGAAATAGTTTAATCTACTTTGGATAAGGTATCAATGCTGACTTTCAATCTAATGTCAGCAAAAGAAATGACAGAGATGTCTTTGTGATAATTCAGCGAAACGTATTTAACCAGTTTTGAACGCGTAGCAAAAATTCCTGAAAGATTTGCAATGAATGCGTTGCCTCGTCTCAACTCCCCTTGCGAACATTTACCGGAAGGCTCTCACTGACTCCTGAAAAATATTGTTTGTAAAGAAAGGTTACCTGCCCTCTGCAGCACATTTAAAAGGCTGTGAGCAACTGCTAACAACTGCTACGGGGCCGCTGATCTTGCCGCATATTAACCTAATGAGAAAAAAGCTGCATATAACGCCTTGAACTCTACTTTCTATTTTGTGAGGTGCTGGTTACTTCTGCTTATCTGTTTCCGGAACCGATACCTCTTTGTAGGCCACTCTATCATTTGCCAACCTGGAGTTTGCCACCCATAGAGAAAAATAGAAGCTTTCAAACTCAAAATGAGCAAGAAAAGCAAACGGCGCCTATGATAATGGTAGTCTAGGCGGCATAGGAGATGTATTCCACCAGTCCTTCCTTGTTGTGATCTACTGAGTTCACGTTCAACGTTGTAAAGTTGTAAAGATAATAGCGTTGCTACTGGGCAGTGCAAAGAAAACGTTGCCATGAAGTATCAACTGGAAACCGCTGAAAACCTCATTCACTGGTTTAAAACTTCTGGTATCATGTTTGGTTTCATTTTTCTTACCGAAAATAATAAAGTACAGTAAAAATCCTCCTGTATTCGATGACATGTAAACCATAGAGTTTACTAAAAAAAGTAATGAGGTGAACTGTGGTGCTAGATGATATGGGAGTTTCAAAAAAGGTGCTTCAGCCGGCATGGAAAAGACTGGTCGTACATGAATTTGCCTAGTCTTCGTTCTTCTGGCTTCATATAGCTTTGCGATTTGAAAAGCAGGTCCTTTACGACAATCTGTTGCGTTAGAATCGAAACAAGCCGCAATAATGTGCAGGCGCACATATACTTCTTGCCTCTTGAGGTTAGAGAAATACCATCCCATCGCACCGAAATTTATGAATATGATGTCAGAAGACAATGTTACGTCGTCTACTTCTGCCTTGACTTAGCGGCATCTATTAAGTCCAAGTACCAGATATAATCGTGTTCCAATTCAGTGTCAATATTTTTGCTCTTGTAAGTGCTGTGCTATCGTTTTGAAGCACGTAAAACGTAGGTGCACCTTCTAAATGTGCTACATGAATGGGCAATCGCTCGCTCCTGTAAGTGCAGGGCAACTTCTCCGGTGCATTTTAACACGAGAGTGTTTTATGCCGGGGTCCACCACGACCCCATACGTCATTACCGTAACGTATATGATGCAATAAAGTAAACGCGTAAGAACACTAAAGAAAAACACTCAGAAAACTTCTGTTGATGCACTGGGAATCGAACTCACAGCCCCCCACTCCAGTGACGACATGTGCACGGTGCGCTACCACGGCGCTAACGCCGCACACGTTCGAGGCGCTACGAACGTGACCTTATGTCCTTTCTTATCGCTTCTTTCCCTCTACCATGACACACTCACGCGGCGTTTTTTGGAACGTGCCTGGAATGGTGCTGCCATCGAGGAGAGGCGAAGTGAAGTACGATGCGCTCGTGCAGCTTCGCCTTTCCTGAATGACGCACCGTTCCAGGCATGTTGCAAAAGTGCACTTCGAAGCGGGCGCGCGGAGCCGCGTCGATTGTCCCCTTTCGTCATGGATGGCGTTTCGCCGCGGCCGCGGCCTGCTGTGCGAGCATGATGGCAAGAAGAAAACTGCTGCGTTAAGTGCTCAAAGCCGGCAACGACGTCGGTGGCGCAAGTAAACATGATTGATGCCTTTGTCGCCCGGTATTTACGTAAACATCGACTGTGACCAGGTATTACGTAAACTACTTCAGTTCCCACAAGTACAAGGGGTTGGTAACGAATGTCGTGGAGGCGATGCGTGAATGTGGGTTCATCCACGTCGAAGGGTGCCGTACCAGCGGAATACCGATAGAAATGAGCAAGTTCCCCCCTGTGTACAGTAAACATTCAACTGTTTATGTGAAGACACATTCCACTCTCATGTTATACCGATTCCTCTGATGGAGGGATCGGCCACATTTTTTTACAAACTATAAGGCTCACGCCGCTGCGCGAGGTCGTATCAGAAGCGCAGTATATCCCAGCGTTTGGTGCACCAAAAGCTGGGAGCAAAATCAACCATGGGTGATTATGCTTAAAAACGTGATGCTAAAACAAAAAGTAGTGCTGTGTTTCAACTGCCTCAGAGTTTTTTTTGTTAGCATCATCTGCGGGTACGCCTGCTTGTTGCCCAGTAGGCATCTACTAGGCATGATAACTCTGCGTCTGCTTGGCGCGTATGGTAGGCGTTGAATTGATTAGATAGCGCGAGAAAAAGGCTGTAGTAGAGGGCATGCGAACAACCTACTCACAAGGACCGTATATTAGCCATGAAATCGGCCCTACACTTACAATTTCTGTCGCATTTGATACAAAAGAAAGGGGGGGGGGGGAAGAAGCTACACTTACAATTTCTGTCGCATTTGATACAAAATAAAGGGGGGGGGGGAAGAAGCAAAGCTGCATCGGTAAAGTTCGGGACAAACACAAGTCCGGGACAAACCGTCATCATTGAAAACAACGTTAACAATACTGGTAGTACAATACTCCACTGCAGCCGCTGCCTTCTTCGCGTAACGAAAAAGTAGTAATGTCACTTGCGCCACCGAATATACAAAAGAAGAATAAGGAAATCCACCAAAAGCTTGGAATCCGCGAGCGCTGAGACTAAAGAAATCCATGTACTGCCAATCATTCCCATGGCAGATGAACGATCGCAGCGCCAGAATTCCCTGTATTATTTCTTGTAGGAAATAACAGGGTACCGCTGTACATGCGGGTAAGTGCAGCAACGTAATTTCAATTCCATTACGGAAACAATTATACTTGGTGTGATAAGTTCTTCCGGGTACTGACCATTCCGATGCGGTGCTGTCTAAAGGCACTGCATTTTGTTGGAGCAACTATCAAAGACACTATTAGAACTTAAATTTTATAATAACTTGAACTTCACTTTACAGAGTCAGTGTAGGATTTAAAGTGAGTCTGTATGGCACGAACATGGGCCCACTTTTGCCACATTTCCATTCTTTCACCATAAAGCAGATGCCATGGAAAGCTGTCCGACCCAACGTGGTGCATGCCTTGTTACTTGCACTGCGGAGATGAAGCTCATTTTGGTTTATATTTGGTGAAAAGCGTGGCAGGGAGGGAAAAGGTGGTGCACTCCCTGACTAAAGGTCCAGGCTTCCCGTAGAAAAAAAAAACAGTAATAGTGAAACTGATACGACCGCACCCCAATATGGATAAATAACCTTGTTTCCTGCTGAAAAAGTGGGCGCCCTTAGGCTATAGCGCCACTGCCTGGCCACTCATGGTATGATGGTGTTTCTCTGTGTCGGGAAATATCTCGACGAGCGCCCGAAATGCCATCACTACTGTGCCCTACATTAACGTCTCAGAGTGAAGCGACTCACGTGTAAAGTGTCGTTGTCAACGGGCCTGGATGTCATGAGACACTCGGGACGGTCAGCCGTACGGAGCTTGTCGAGGTTGCACACGGCGACGTAGTGTGCCTTGCCTGGTTGCCGAGTGTACGTGTCCCATGTCGACGGACCGGAGCTGTAAGCGCCGAGCACCGCCATGTGTGCAGTGAACGTCTCTGGTGCTACCTGCGTCATCGGCAGTTGACCGCGGCATTAACAGGGCTAATTAGGAACTCAAGTAGTAATAGTTTTGTCTCAAAGGCGAATCACACACAAGGATAGAAATGTATTAGAATATTAACCGAATATTACCCTATGGTAGAGTGAAGAGTCGATGTAATCTTGTCAGAGGACAGACATATAGCTTCGGCCACACGAACAATTTATGATACTTCATACAAAATGCAGTGGAGCATGTTTTCGTGTGATAATTTTTTACCACCATGGTGTCCGAACGTTAGTACAATGACTTCGCCTAGTCATCAAGCGTGCTCAACAGCGACCTCATCTGTGTCAAATTTCTGAATGGTAGCTCTAAAATAAAGCAGCATATTCTCATATCAACCGTCCTAAGGCGGCGGGCTTTTCAACCTGCTCGCGCAGCCCTGACCACTCTCCTGGTTCTTGCGGTCATCCTTCAAAAATAAGTGCATCAACGAGAGGTTGTATAAGGACGGGAACTATACTAGCTTAAAAGTTCCTAAGAGTGCCAGCTTTAGAAAACTGTCCCTGACCATAGCGAGGTATGTTTAAAGAGTTTTATTGTTGCTACTTCACTACATCACAAAACTTAGTGGGATACAAATACAGTGAAAGCTTGTTAATTCGATCCCCCTTAATTTGGAAAATGCTAATTCGACCTGCGCGCATGGTCCCTTCAGTATATGCAGGAGCGTATGGAGCGGAACTTCGTTAATTCGGCAAAATTTTAGCGCGAAGCGGTTAATTGGACCTAGCGTCGTAGTTTGCGAGCTCGCGCTGTCGATGCGAAGAGAGAGAAAAAAAAAGACACTGAAGCTTAGGAAAGCATAGGGGAAGTTGCTTGTGGTATTGTAATTGTGGAAGAAGTAGAAAGGAATTAAAGTGGACGAAAAGACAAACCTGCCTTCGGTGAGAACCGAACCCACGACCTTCGGATGACGCGTCGGCTATTGTCCTGTCGTTTCATAGAAATTACACACAAGTCACATTATTTGATGTGGCTTTACGGTTTGCTTTGCTTAGTATCTTGAACAGTGCCACGGGCGGACTTCAGGAAATAAGTGGTAAGCGACCCCGTCACTAGCAAAATAAAAATTAAAAGCTGGAAGCCGCAATGTACTTCACAAGAATTCGGCTTCATCTTTCACCAATTTGTGTAATGGCTTATCATAAATGACTTTTTCAAGCACCTGACCTTGGTGAACACGGTGTTTAAAATCACGAGAAATGCGTAGGTGGTGGAAACAGTTAATTGGTATTCGCATAAGTTGTCCTTTTCTTCAGTACGAGAGCGGTAAATATACATTTAATATTTCACCTTCAGACAGTTTCACTCGAGATTTATGCAATGGATGTGAAATGTGACTGTTATTATTTAATCCGACTGCATGATGCGTTGGAAACAATATTTGTTCATGGTCTTGCAAGTTTTTTTCAGAAATAAGCAGACATGAAAAAAGGAAAAGCTGGCCAAAAGAGGGAGGCTGCAAGAACTACAAAGATTTAGCATGAACTAACATCCATAAGCGTATTTTAACCAGAATATAAAAATACCCATACTTCCATATCTGTCTACTGAATAAAATAGCTCTGCATAGTGTGCTACGAAACAAAACTAAGCACTACTCGTGCGATGCGTGAAAACAACGCAGCGCGCGTGTATTTGTGCGCGAGGACACTGGAGCAGCACACATGATGGAGGTTGCGCCTCTTGACCGTTGTGAGTGTGAAAAAAGGCAAAAGCAAACACCTTTGCCTACAATGCAAATATTGGCAAACCTCGGGCGAGTCACACTCATGACGAGTGTGACGTAATGAGTTTCAAAGCATGTTTTGGCTCAATAAAATTTCCTAGACATTTCAGTGTTAAATGTAAGTCTTACCTGGACACACTTAGGCATGCCCTAAAAAAACTTCGCCAAAGCGATGCCATAGCGAATTGGTGTGGGACCTCATGGTGGCATCACCACTTGTGTTTTCCTTTCGCCCGTTTTCTGGATAACTATTCGTCTTATGGCTGCCAGAGCGGTACTTAAGTACAACAGAAATCGTTTTTCTCGTTGATATGCCCCTAAAATACGAGTCAGACCAAGGCGCAATACAGAAGGCATCGTCACCCGCGATGATTTGAATACTTCGGACTGCTGCAATGGTCGTGTCCCCTCTTCAGTCCCCCCGTCCAAGCCACGCTAATCTACCTGAAGCTTCCCTTCGTTCAATTCAAACGCGTGACGCATAAAAAAAGCGCACTGTCACTTACGGATACACTGTAGCCAAGCTTCCACCAGGAAGATTGATTGAACATCCTCCGAATATCGTTGTACACTTGAGCGGCGAAGGTTCGTTCGCCGCTACAGCTCACCAAGTCAGGATAGCGAAGCGTGTGTGTCTTCACGATCACGTAGAGGATCTTACTCAGGTGCTTGTTGAGGTCGTACCAGCGCATTCGCGCCACGATGGGTGGGATGCTGACAATGACTGAGAATCTGGCGCTCAGAATGTCATCGAGAAGGCCCGAGAAATTAATGGTGCCAGGGCCGTCACTCTCTTAAGATTTGCAAGATTGAAAATTCTGAAAATATCTAACACAATGCGGATGGATGACGATGCATCCAGAAAAATCAACAGAACAACGACAAAGATGACCTATATTTGCTTAGGCCCTTGGTGGCAATCACACGCACTTCTTTCCAAAGTGCCTCAAGAGATACAGGAGATTATTCCCTACGTGACGTTAAAAAACTTCCTGCCATTAGCACCTTACCTTTTCGCAAATGTTCTTTGAGGGTGCTAGCGACCCGAGAAGGCAGGTCGATAGCGACACGGTATTTCAATACTTCGCGAGCCTCAGTTCACAGCCTCTAATAATAATAATAATAATAATAATAATAATAATAATAATAATAATAATAATAATAATAATAATAATAATAATAATAATAATATCAATGCACTAAGTTTGCTCTGCTACAATCATGTCTTCCTTATGTGTCTAACTTTCATCTTAAAGAGGCCCTGCGAACATGTCAGCCAAATATTATTGCGCTGCGCGTACCAGGTAATTTGACATTGGGTTTCAAATGCAGCTGGAAATTTCCTGCTCTTCTTTCAACAAATGATGTCATTGGCAGCACCGATTAGGTGGCTTGACTTTTCTCGGTTTTACAGTCAACAGTAAAAATTTGCGGAATCCGAAACTTCGTAAGAACCTGTTGTTGTTGTTTTGTGGGGCTTTACGTCCCAAAACCAGTTCTGATTATGAGAGACGCCGTAGTGGAGGGCTCCGGAAATTTCGACCACCTGGGGTTCTTTAACGTGCACTGACATCGCACAGCACACGGGCCTCAACATTTAGCCTCCATCGAAATGCAGCCGCCGCGGCCGGGATTAACTTCGTAAGAACCTATACAACCGCTTGGCCTCGCAACATAGCCCCGAATGAAATGTTGCAGTGAATAGGTGTTTTTACGATGTACAGGTTGTAACATTTAATTCGAGGTTATGTTCAGGGGCTATGCGGTAATACAGATTTTTTTTTCGAAGTCACGGGTCCCGCAAGCTTTTGCTGTTGACTTTGCATACATAGTCCTTATTTGTTCACCTCAAGACTAACAAATAAAGCATAGCAGATGATCTTTCCGCAATCCCGAAATAGGCCAATACCATTTCTGCCTCAAGTGACGTAGTCGGTGCGCCCAGAAACGTAATTTGGTGAAAGAAGGACAGGCACTTTCCAGGCGTATTTGAAACGAAACTGCTAATTCCCTGGTGCGCGAGGCGGTGCTATACTTGACTCACATGTTCACACGAGTCTGCACTAGTGATCGGCATCGTTTTCTGACTACGTTCCAAAAGTCTAATCAGGGTCACCTTCAGGAGTACGAGACAATGGAAAAGATAAATAGGAACATTTCTGCAAGTAATTTTGTGTCCGAAATATTATTTGCGGTTTCTAAACCGAGTTTCGAGGACCATTATTTGTTTTGCTCACATCGGGTAACACACCATTTCTTTAAAGCTCAGGGCATGCGGCACTGATAGTTACCATATAACACATGAATGTGGGTTTTCGCCATTAGAAAGCTGTCTATAAATGTTACTTAATCTATATTTGCAGTCACCGACGTTCCAATAAAATTGACTCGACCTTGTAAGAAGCCTTTGCTGCGTATAGTACATGCAGAAAATGATTATTTAAACCTTGTCGACGCTTCCAAATTAAGATAAAATTTACATGTACTAAAATAAAGTGGTAGCGGCTATCGCCACTGCCTGGCCACTCATGGTATGATGGTGTTTCTCTGTGTCGGGAAATATCTAGACGAGCGCCCGAAATGCCATCACTACTGTGCCCTACATTAACGTCTCAGAGTGAAGCGACTCACGTGTAAAGTGTCGTTGTCAACGGGCCTGGATGTCATGAGACACTCGGGACGGTCAGCCGTACGGAGCTTGTCGAGGTTGCACACGGCGACGTAGTGTGCCTTGCCTGGTTGCCTAGTGTACGTGTCCCATGTCGACGGACCGGAGCTGTAAGCGCCGAGCACCGCCATGTGTGCAGTGAATGTCTCTGGTGCTACCTGCGTCATCGGCAGTTGACCGCGGCATTAACAGGGCTAATTAGGAACTCAAGCAGTAATAGTTTTTTCTCAAAGGCGAATCACACGCAAGGATAGAAATGTATTAGAATATTAACCGAATATTACCCTATGGTAGAGTGAAGAGTCGATGTAATCTTGTCAGAGGACAGACATATAGCTTCGGCCACACGAACAATTTATGATACTTCATACAAAATGCAGTGGAGCATGTTTTCGTGTGATAATTTTTTACCACCATGGTGTCCGAACGTTAGTACAATGACTTCGCCTAGTTATCAAGCGTGCTCAACAGCGACCTCATCTTTGTCAAATTTCTGAATGGTAGCTCTAAAATAAAGCAGCATATTCTCATATCAACCGTCCTAAGGCGGCGGGCTTTTCAACCTGCTCGCGCAGCCCTGACCACTCTCCTGGTTCTTGCGGTCATCCTTCAAAAATAAGTGCATCAACAAGAGGTTGTATAAGGACGGGAACTATACTAGCTTAAATGTTCCTAAGAGTGCCAGCTTTAGAAAACTGTCCCTGACCATAGCGAGGTATGTTTAAACAGTTTTATTGTTGCTACTTCACTACATCACAAAACTTAGTGGGATACAAATACAGTGAAAGCTCGTTAATTCGATCCCCCTTAATTTGGAAAATGTTAATTCGACCTGCGCGCATGGTCCCTTCAGTATATGCAGGAGCGTATGGAGCGGAACTCTCGTTAATTCGGCAAAATTTTAGCGCGAAGCGGTTAATTGGACCTAGCGTCGTAGTTTGCGAGCTCGCGCTGTCGATGCGAAGAGAGAGAAAAAAAAAGACACTGAAGCTTAGGAAAGCATAGGGGAAGTTGCTTGTGGTATTGTAATTGTGGAAGAAGTAGAAAGGAATTAAAGTGGACGAAAAGACAAACCTGCCTTCGGTGAGAACCGAACCCACGACCTTCGGATGACGCGTCGGCTATTGTCCTGTCGTTTCATAGAAATTACACACAAGTCACATTATTTGATGTGGCTTTACGGTTTGCTTTGCTTAGTATCTTGAACAGTGCCACGGGCGGACTTCAGGAAATAAGTGGTAAGCGACCCCGTCACTAGCAAAATAAAAATTAAAAGCTGGAAGCCGCAATGTACTTCACAAGAATTCGGCTTCATCTTTCACCAATTTGTGTAATGGCTTATCATAAATGACTTTTTCAAGCACCTGACCTTGGTGAACACGGTGTTTAAAATCACGAGAAATGCGTAGGTGGTGGAAACAGTTAATTGGTATTCGCATAAGCTGTCCTTTTCTTCAGTACGAGAGCGGTAAATATACATTTAATATTTCACCTTCAGACAGTTTCACTCGAGATTTATGCAATGGATGTGAAATGTGACTGTTATTATTTAATCCGACTGCATGATGCGTTGGAAACAATATTTGTTCATGGTCTTGCAAGTTTTTTCAGAAATAAGCAGACATGAAAAAAAGAAAAGCTGGCCAAGAGAGGGAGGCTGCAAGAACTACAAACATTTAGCATGAACTAACATCCATAAGCGTATTTTAACCAGAATATAAAAATACCCATACTTCCATATCTGTCTACTGAATAAATAGCTCTGCATAGTGTGCTACGAAACAAAACTAAACACTACTCGTTCGCTGCGTGAAAACAACGCAGCGCGCGTGTATTTGTGCGCGAGGACACAGGAGCAGCACACATGATGGAGGTTGCGCCTCTTGACCGCTGTGAGTGTGAAAAAAGGCAAACGCAAGCACCTTTGCCTACAATGCAAATATTGGCAAACCTCGGGTGAGTCACACTCATGACGAGTGTGACGTAATGAGTTTCGAAGCAGTGTTTTGGCTCAAGTAAAATTTCCTAGACATTTCAGTGTTAAATGTAAGTCTTACCTGGACACAATTAGGCATGCCCTAAAAAAACTTCGCCAAAGCGATGCCATAGCGAATTGGTGTGGGACCTCATGGTGGCATCACCACTTGTGTTTTCCTTTCGCCCGTTTTCTGGATAACTATTCGTCTTATGGCTGCCAGAGCGGTACTTAAGGACAACAGAAATCGTTTTTCTCGTTGATATGCCCCTAAAATACGAGTCAGACCAAGGCGCAATACAGAAGGCATCGTCACCCGCGATGATTTGAATACTTCGGACTGCTGCAATGGCCGTGTCCCCTCTTCAGTTCCCCCGTCCAAGCCACGCTAATCTACCTGGAGCTTCCCTTCGTTCAATTCAAACGCGTGACTCATAAAAAAAGCGCACTGTCACTTACGGATACACTGTAGCCAAGCTTCCACCAGGACGATTGATTGAACATCCTCCGAATATCGTTGTACACTTGAGCGGCGAAGGTTCGTTCGCCGCTACAGCTCACCAAGTCAGGATAGCGAAGCGTGTGTGTCTTCACGATCACGTAGAGGATCTTACTCAGGTGCTTGTTGAGGTCGTACCAGCGCATTCGCGCCACAATGGGTGGGATGCTGATGTCACAGAGTTGGCGGCATGCCTGATTATTCTTATATTTTGTATAAAGTTGCTGCGTCCGCTCTGTTACGAATGTTTGTCAAGTCCGAACCTTATTTTGGTCAGTGCACGAGCATGCATACGTACTCGCTGAATCGCGTTGTAGTTAACCTAACTTCGCGGCCCACAAGCAGGGGCCTACGTGCCGCATGTTTTGCCTCTCTTTTGCTTTTCACAGCTCAAGGTGTCCTCTACTAAAGCCAAAGCCTTGAGCTTCGTTTTGTATATCTGTAGCTGCTTCTCGCCTTCGGTACGACCCTTAGCAATACTGAAGTTGTTGGCGTACGTGCATCTTGTTTTGGTTGTGTTTTATTTTTTGCCGCTTCAAGGTCACCCCATGCATGGCCAGAACTTGGCCTTTCTTTTGGTTGTTTGTTATTTTTCGTGACGCCAAGATGGCGGCCATGCAGTGTGAGAGTGACATGCCTACGTGCTCATCCGTTTTGTGTGTGGACTACCTGCGGCGCTTTTGTGTGTGTGTGGTGCTTTGGGCTGCGACACTGAGTGAGCCGGTGATCACAAGCGCCGCTCAACCCTCTCCCGAAAGCTATATAACGCGCTCTGCCGCCCGCCTGGGGAGACCGCGAAACGGAGGGAAAGAGTCCGCCGCGAGTCTCCCGAGGAACTCTCAGCCGCCTCCCCGCATCCCGAGACAACGCACCTGCAGCCCCGGAAGAGATCATCTTCGAGGGCCGCGCTCTTCGGCCGTCGTCTTCGTGGATGGAGGGTCGCCGCATTCCCCGGTCAACTGTATGTTCCTTCAGACTATGAACTCTTATTTCCGCCTGCCAATCCTTGGACTCTCGTCATAATCTGTGTAAGCGAGCGTTTTGGCTCCCATCCGTAACTTCTCTAAATATGTTCCGTTGCTTCGCTGTCTATTAATTTGTAACTTAAACTCTTTCCAAGTGTTCTCATTCTTTTGTATTGTTTGTCGTGTTGATCTTATAAATTTTTGTTTCGTTCCGTTGACGTGCCTCCGTCTCAGTCACTGCGTTTGCTTACCGGCTCTGCCGGGCATCAATCGACCTCACCCCCCCATTGCCACGCCTCGGTGATTGCCTCGCGCAATCGTGGAGACTGTGACAATTAAACTGGCGTCCGCGACGTAGGACTGATTGATGCAAAGGGAACGTGGTGAACTGAGAAGGAATTCTGCTGTGCTTTAGAGAGATTGAGCGGTATAGTGTAGAGTGTTGTGCACGGTTGAGTTGCATGATTGAGTTGCACGGTTGATGTAGTGCCCGATTGAGAGTGTTTGAGCTTCTGTTCACGTTAGCTGAAGTGCGTCAAAAGTGGAACATGGATTTGGAGCGGTTAATATCCATGGGTAGCCAGCTTGGCCTGACGAACGCAGAGCTCAGGAAATGGGTAGAAGATAAGCAGCGCGAGGAGCGAGCGTTCGCGCGACAAGCAGCGGAGGAGGAGCGCGTAGCCGCGAGGGAAGCTGACGAACGACAGATGCAGCTTATGAGTTTGAAAATAGAGTGTCAGCGACTAGAGAAAGAGACTAGAGAAAAGGAAGGGAGTCGGGAGAGAAGCGACTTAAGGCTGGATGCGAGTAAACTCCTTATGCCCTTCGACGAGAGGAAGGATGATTTAGACGCGTATATAAGACGGTTCGAAAGCCTGGCAGAAAGTCAGAAGTGGCCCGAGGGCCAATGGTCGACAGTTTTGGCTACTTGCTTGAGTGGAGAGGCACTGAGTGTCTATGGGCGTTTGCCACCGGGTGATGCAGCAGATTATGCGAAGGTGAAGCAAGCACTTTTGAAGAGATTTCGTTTCACGGCAGACGGTTTCCGGGATAAGTTCAACTCCGGCAAACCGGCAGATGGGGAAACCGCAGTTCAGTTTTCGGCACGCCTCAGCCACTATTTTGACCGCTGGATCGAGCTCTCCGGTACGAAGGCTGACTACGAGGACCTTCGAGAGCTCCTAATTAAGGAGAAGTTTTTGCATGGGTGTCACCCCAACATGGCCCTATATCTAAGAGAAAGGAAAGTGAAATCGCTAGAAGAGACGCTGGAGCTAGCGGACCAGTTTTTGGAAGCTCAAGGCAGCGTGAACCTCTCCAAAACAAAAGAAAGCCGTGACGATGCTGTGAAGCCACGAGGTGATGACAGGAGAAATGATCCCGGCAGAGCACTCCGCTGTTATCTTTGCAACCGCGGCGGGCATCAGGCTTCGCAGTGCCGGACGTACTCCGTCAACAGTAACAGCGTCAGATGTTTCCGGTGCGGACGAACGGGTCACACGTCGAACGCGTGCCGATCATTGCTGAACAACAGGCCGCAGGCATCGTGTGTGTACTCGCCGGCTAAAATCGCAAATCAAGAGGACATTCACGATGGTTACGTCGAGCTCAAGAATGGAGGGAAAATCCCCGTCGTGAATGCGGTAATGACGACGCGCCTGAAGTCTCTAGTAGACAGACAGCCTGTGGTGACTGGAACGTTAGAGGGCAGAACTATTTCGGTGTTGCGCGACAGCGGGTGCAATACGGTGATCGTGAGGAGAGAGCTCATCCGCGACGACCACCTCACGGGTGAGAAGAGTCCAGTTTATCTGGTAGATGGAACTGTGAAGATGCTGCCCGAGGCTCAGGTTGAGATCGATACCCCGTACTTTACCGGGGCGATTACGGCGCTATGCATGTCGGACCCGCTCTACGACCTGATCATCGGGAATATTGAAGGCGCGAGAGCACCGGATAACCCGAAAGAGGCAGATGAACGGGCAGTCGACGACGAGCGTGCCAAGGGAGAAGCTGCTGCGGCAGATGTCACCTGCGCCAAGGCGAGGAAGCAACCCCAGAAGTTCCAAACACTCAAAACCCCAGACTTCGCATCCCAACCACAGGAGAAGGATTATGCAGACGAACAGGAAGAGGACGAGACGCTCAAGCCATGCTTTTCCCAGATTGGCAAGGAACTGACTTGCAGAAATGGGGTGAGCAAAATTGAATTCAAGCGTGAAAATGGGCTACTCTACCGAATGTACACGGAGAAAAGTGGGCAGGTAGCGCGTCAGCTCGTCGTCCCAAAGTACCGCCGCTCTGAAGTACTGACAGCGGCCCACGAGGGAATAATGGCAGGACATCTGGGCGCACAAAAGACAAAATACCGAATTTTGGAGAAGTTCTTCTGGCCAGGGATCACTGCGGACGTGAAGAGGTTTGTCGCCTGTTGCGATATCTGCCAACGACGAAGTCCAAAGGGCAGAAAAGTATTTCATGCCAACTTGCTCAAACCGCCCGAAGAGCGGGAGAATAGGCCAGCAGAAAAAGTTTGTATTGCTAGTTGCGGCGTCACGGAGACGGAAGGCGATGGGGCGAGTCCGGTTGCAGCATTGAAACAGTCTGAAACGAGCGAGACGTTCACAAGCTTTCGGAAGAACTGGAGGTGGAGAAGAAAAAGCAACTTCGGGTTGTCACTTCGGCAGGCTCCACCCGGTGGCGTACGCTAGCAGGAACATACTCCCCGAGAAGCAGCTTACAGCACCATTAGAGTGCTTAGCCTTAGTCTGGGGGGTTCAAAAGCTTTCTACCTATTTGTATGGTGTGCCCTTCCTAGTGCAAACGGACCACCAACCGCTTAGTTACATCCAAAAAGCAAAGCAGCTAAATAGCCCCGTATTGCGTTGGAGCTTGATACTCCAGGAATACCAATTCAGCGTTGAACATATCAGAGGCAGCGAAAACGTAGGAGCGGATTACCTGAGTCGGCTGTAAACTTTGTATCAAACTTTGCATGGTATTCCTTCGCAGTGTATAGACATTCATATACGATGTTCGTAATGTGTCGAAATGAAATGAATGACCTTAGTTAGCTCATGTGTCCTGTGTATGCTTTATCCTTATTTTTTGTACAGGCCTGCGCGCCGCCTTCTGTGAGTGTAGAATATTATGTTATAATATTCCGAAAGTGGGGGGCCGTGTCACAGAGTTGGCGGCATGCCTGATTATTCTTATATTTTGTATAAAGTTGCTGCGTCCGCTCTGTTACGAATGTTTGTCAAGTCCGAACCTTATTTTGGTCAGTGCACGAGCATGCATACGTACTCGCTGAATCGCGTTGTAGTTAACCTAACTTCGCGGCCCACAAGCAGGGGCCTACGTGCCGCATGTTTTGCCTCTCTTTTGCTTTTCACAGCTCAAGGTGTCCTCTACTAAAGCCAAAGCCTTGAGCTTCGTTTTGTATATCTGTAGCTGCTTCTCGCCTTCGGTACGACCCTTAGCAATACTGAAGTTGTTGGCGTACGTGCATCTTGTTTTGGTTGTGTTTTATTTTTTGCCGCTTCAAGGTCACCCCATGCATGGCCAGAACTTGGCCTTTCTTTTGGTTGTTTGTTATTTTTCGTGACGCCAAGATGGCGGCCATGCAGTGTGAGAGTGACATGCCTACGTGCTCATCCGTTTTGTGTGTGGACTACCTGCGGCGCTTTTGTGTGTGTGTGGTGCTTTGGGCTGCGACACTGAGTGAGCCGGTGATCACAAGCGCCGCTCAACCCTCTCCCGAAAGCTATATAACGCGCTCTGCCGCCCGCCTGGGGAGACCGCGAAACGGAGGGAAAGAGTCCGCCGCGAGTCTCCCGAGGAACTCTCAGCCGCCTCCCCGCATCCCGAGACAACGCACCTGCAGCCCCGGAAGAGATCATCTTCGAGGGCCGCGCTCTTCGGCCGTCGTCTTCGTGGATGGAGGGTCGCCGCATTCCCCGGTCAACTGTATGTTCCTTCAGACTATGAACTCTTATTTCCGCCTGCCAATCCTTGGACTCTCGTCATAATCTGTGTAAGCGAGCGTTTTGGCTCCCATCCGTAACTTCTCTAAATATGTTCCGTTGCTTCGCTGTCTATTAATTTGTAACTTAAACTCTTTCCAAGTGTTCTCATTCTTTTGTATTGTTTGTCGTGTTGATCTTATAAATTTTTGTTTCGTTCCGTTGACGTGCCTCCGTCTCAGTCACTGCGTTTGCTTACCGGCTCTGCCGGGCATCAATCGACCTCACCCCCCCATTGCCACGCCTCGGTGATTGCCTCGCGCAATCGTGGAGACTGTGACAATTAAACTGGCGTCCGCGACGTAGGACTGATTGATGCAAAGGGAACGTGGTGAACTGAGAAGGAATTCTGCTGTGCTTTAGAGAGAAGTTGAGCGGTATAGTGTAGAGTGTTGTGCACGGTTGAGTTGCATGATTGAGTTGCACGGTTGATGTAGTGCCCGATTGAGAGTGTTTGAGCTTCTGTTCACGTTAGCTGAAGTGCGTAAAAGTGGAACATGGATTTGGAACGGTTAATATCCATGGGTAGCCAGCTTGGCCTGACGAACGCAGAGCTCAGGAAATGGGTAGAAGATAAGCAGCGCGAGGAGCGAGCGTTCGCGCGACAAGCAGCGGAGGAGGAGCGCGTAGCCGCGAGGGAAGCTGACGAACGACAGATGCAGCTTATGAGTTTGAAAATAGAGTGTCAGCGACTAGAGAAAGAGACTAGAGAAAAGGAAGGGAGTCGGGAGAGAAGCGACTTAAGGCTGGATGCGAGTAAACTCCTTATGCCCTTCGACGAGAGGAAGGATGATTTAGACGCGTATATAAGACGGTTCGAAAGCCTGGCAGAAAGTCAGAAGTGGCCCGAGGGCCAATGGTCGACAGTTTTGGCTACTTGCTTGAGTGGAGAGGCACTGAGTGTCTATGGGCGTTTGCCACCGGGTGATGCAGCAGATTATGCGAAGGTGAAGCAAGCACTTTTGAAGAGATTTCGTTTCACGGCAGACGGTTTCCGGGATAAGTTCAACTCCGGCAAACCGGCAGATGGGGAAACCGCAGTTCAGTTTTCGGCACGCCTCAGCCACTATTTTGACCGCTGGATCGAGCTCTCCGGTACGAAGGCTGACTACGAGGACCTTCGAGAGCTCCTAATTAAGGAGAAGTTTTTGCACGGATGTCACCCCAACATGGCCCTGTATCTAAGAGAGAGGAAAGTGAAATCGCTAGAAGAGACGCTGGAGCTAGCGGACCAGTTTTTAGAAGCTCAAGGCAGCGTGAACCTCTCCAAAACAAAAGAAAGCCGTGACGATGCTGTGAAGCCACGAGGTGATGACAGGAGAAATGATCCCGGCAGAGCACTCCGCTGTTATCTTTGCAACCGCGGCGGGCATCAGGCTTCGCAGTGCCGGACGTACTCCGTCAACAGTAACAGCGTCAGATGTTTCCGGTGCGGACGAACGGGTCACACGTCGAACGCGTGCCGATCATTGCTGAACAACAGGCCGCAGGCATCGTGTGTGTACTCGCCGGCTAAAATCGCAAATCAGGAGGCCATTCACGATGGTTACGTCGAGCTCAAGAATGGAGGGAAAATCCCCGTTGTGAATGCGGTAATGACGACGCGCCTGAAGTCTCTAGTAGACAGACAGCCTGTGGTGACTGGAACGTTAGAGGGCAGAACTATTTCGGTGTTGCGCGACAGCGGGTGCAATACGGTGATCGTGAGGAGAGAGCTCATCCGCGACGACCACCTCACGGGTGAGAAGAGTCCAGTTTATCTGGTAGATGGAACTGTGAAGATGCTGCCCGAGGCTCAGGTTGAGATCGATACCCCGTACTTTACCGGGGCGATTACGGCGCTATGCATGTCGGACCCGCTCTACGACCTGATCATCGGGAATATTGAAGGCGCGAGAGCACCGGATAACCCGAAAGAGGCAGATGAACGGGCAGTCGACGACGAGCGTGCCAAGGGAGAAGCTGCTGCGGCAGATGTCACCTGCGCCAAGGCGAGGAAGCAACCCCAGAAGTTCCAAACACTCAAAACCCCAGACTTCGCATCCCAACCACAGGAGAAGGATTATGCAGACGAACAGGAAGAGGACGAGACGCTCAAGCCATGCTTTTCCCAGATTGGCAAGGAACTGACTTGCAGAAATGGGGTGAAGCAAAATTGAATTCAAGCGTGAAAATGGGCTACTCTACCGAATGTACACGGAGAAAAGTGGGCAGGTAGCGCGTCAGCTCGTCGTCCCAAAGTACCGCCGCTCTGAAGTACTGACAGCGGCCCACGAGGGAATAATGGCAGGACATCTGGGCGCACAAAAGACAAAATACCGAATTTTGGAGAAGTTCTTCTGGCCAGGGATCACTGCGGACGTGAAGAGGTTTGTCGCCTGTTGCGATATCTGCCAACGACGAAGTCCAAAGGGCAGAAAAGTATTTCATGCCAACTTGCTCAAACCGCCCGAAGAGCGGGAGAATAGGCCAGCAGAAAAAGTTTGTATTGCTAGTTGCGGCGTCACGGAGACGGAAGGCGATGGGGCGAGTCCGGTTGCAGCATTGAAACAGTCTGAAACGAGCGAGACGTTCACAAGCTTTCGGAAGAACTGGAGGTGGAGAAGAAAAAGCAACTTCGGGTTGTCACTTCGGCAGGCTCCACCCGGTGGCGTACGCTAGCAGGAAGCTACTCCCCAGAGAAGCAGCTTACAGCACCATTGAGAGAGAGAGTGCTTAGCCTTAGTCTGGGGGGTGCAAAAGTTTGCTACCTATTTGTATGGTGTGCCCTTCCTAGTGCAAACGGACCATCAACCACTTAGTTACATCCAAAAAGCAAAGCAGCTAAATAGCCCCGTATTGCGTTGGAGCTTGATACTCCAGGAATACCAATTCAGCGTTGAACATATCAGAGGCAGCGAAAACGTAGGAGCGGATTACCTGAGTCGGCTGTAAACTTTGTATCAAACTTTGCATGGTATTCCTTCGCAGTGTATAGACATTCATATACGATGTTCGTAATGTGTCGAAATGAAATGAATGACCTTAGTTAGCTCATGTGTCCTGTGTATGCTTTATCCTTATTTTTTGTACAGGCCTGCGCGCCGCCTTCTGTGAGTGTAGAATATTATGTTATAATATTCCGAAAGTGGGGGGCCGTGTCACAGAGTTGGCGGCATGCCTGATTATTCTTATATTTTGTATAAAGTTGCTGCGTCCGCTCTGTTACGAATGTTTGTCAAGTCCGAACCTTATTTTGGTCAGTGCACGAGCATGCATACGTACTCGCTGAATCGCGTTGTAGTTAACCTAACTTCGCAGCCCACAAGCAGGGGCCTACGTGCCGCATGTTTTGCCTCTCTTTTGCTTTTCACAGCTCAAGGTGTCCTCTACTAAAGCCAAAGCCTTGAGCTTCGTTTTGTATATCTGTAGCTGCTTCTCGCCTTCGGTACGACCCTTAGCAATACTGAAGTTGTTGGCGTACGTGCATCTTGTTTTGGTTGTGTTTTATTTTTTGCCGCTTCAAGGTCACCCCATGCATGGCCAGAACTTGGCCTTTCTTTTGGTTGTTTGTTATTTTTCGTGACGCCAAGATGGCGGCCATGCAGTGTGAGAGTGACATGCCTACGTGCTCATCCGTTTTGTGTGTGGACTACCTGCGGCGCTTTTGTGTGTGTGTGGTGCTTTGGGCTGCGACACTGAGTGAGCCGGTGATCACAAGCGCCGCTCAACCCTCTCCCGAAAGCTATATAACGCGCTCTGCCGCCCGCCTGGGGAGACCGCGAAACGGAGGGAAAGAGTCCGCCGCGAGTCTCCCGAGGAACTCTCAGCCGCCTCCCCGCATCCCGAGACAACGCACCTGCAGCCCCGGAAGAGATCATCTTCGAGGGCCGCGCTCTTCGGCCGTCGTCTTCGTGGATGGAGGGTCGCCGCATTCCCCGGTCAACTGTATGTTCCTTCAGACTATGAACTCTTATTTCCGCCTGCCAATCCTTGGACTCTCGTCATAATCTGTGTAAGCGAGCGTTTTGGCTCCCATCCGTAACTTCTCTAAATATGTTCCGTTGCTTCGCTGTCTATTAATTTGTAACTTAAACTCTTTCCAAGTGTTCTCATTCTTTTGTATTGTTTGTCGTGTTGATCTTATAAATTTTTGTTTCGTTCCGTTGACGTGCCTCCGTCTCAGTCACTGCGTTTGCTTACCGGCTCTGCCGGGCATCAATCGACCTCACCCCCCCATTGCCACGCCTCGGTGATTGCCTCGCGCAATCGTGGAGACTGTGACAGCTGACAATGACTGAGAATCTGGCGCTCAGAATGTCATCGAGAAGGCCCGAGAAATTAATGGTGCCAGAGGACGAGTTCCCGCTGCACTTGTCACCAGGGTAGTTCCAATCCAAGTTCACACCCTGCACGTTGCGCCCGTAGGAGACAACTCAGTGCGTTTCCAATTTTTGCTTCTACATGTACTGTCAGCATAGTGTCGTATTGTTTTGCAATGCGATGGCAGTGGAGAGTTTTGGATGGCGAGCATTGCGAGGCTTTATTTGTACTTTTCTACAAGCAATTATAATGGTCGTTCTCGCACGTGGCATTTTGTCTCCTATCCCGCCTGTTTCGTTGATTTATTTATATGGCTAGTCACTGTCTAAATAGAAAGCCTTGTTTAGCGAACCAAAGGCGCCTTGAGCATATCTATCTATCTATCTACTATATATATATATATATATATATATATATATATATATATATATATATATATATATATATATATATATATATATATACTATCAGAAAGTCACAGTGACAAACATAATTTAGGATTTATTTCTGACGTTTCGGCTGGCGACCAGCCTTTTTCAAAGGTGAAAGTTTTTCATGGGCGCATGGCTTTTAAGTGCACTTCACGAACAAGCATAGTGGGAGGTGGAAAGGGGAGAGCTCACAAAAAAAAAAGAATAAAGGGGGGGGGGGGGTGGGATACAGAGGTGTATAACGAACGGGTGGGCCGAGATCGTCTGGCAGCAGATTGTAAGCCCTCGTTAGCAGACACTCGCGCTGGCATCACCTAAGTCCATGGTGCTGCAACTCCCGCAGTGCAGCGCAGAACCGCTGAAGCATAATGCCGTTGTTGTGTGCGGAGTACCAAGAAGCGGGAGGGGGGGGGAGGGAAGGGGGGAAAAAGGTTGCTCTGTGCGTGGTCGGTACCTGTACGGTTCAAAGGATCGTCCCCTGTCACAAACCGAGGTGCATGGTCTGCCGTGTGATTAACACCACTGACGTGGCACAAAGCAGCGCATCTTCCTTTTGCTATAAAATTCAAGGTGAACTCAATTGTCACACACGCAACGTCGTCTACCTTTTAGAATGCACAGTCTGTAGCGTACAATACATTGGACAAACGGAAACTTCCTTCAGAGTTCGTTTTAATAACCATAGGGCCCACGTAAACTTCCGCAACTTCCAGTTTCACAACACGCAAATGTCATTGGACACCCATTCGACAACTTCAGAGTCACAATCCTGCGATCCGGCTTCCAGACCCATTACGGCAGGGAGGCGTGTGAATCACACCTAATACAGAAGTTCAACACTATGTCTGGCGGGCTTAACGAGACCGTCGGCAAATTAACATTCCTTAATATATATATATGCTTTGAGTGTGTATGTATGTATGTGTGTTTAGATACGTCTGCGTATTAGTGCATGTTTCCATACATATACATATGTATAATTGCTGTGTAAGATACTCGCAATGGTCTTCTGTTTCTCATGTTACTGTATATTTCTACTGCGCGCTTTTATCCGTATTCGCTGTTCAGCTGAGCCTGTTTTGCGTGCATTTGTGACTGTGCACCTTACTGTCATCGCATTGCAAATGTTTCTGTGCTCCACCTCATACAAGCGTCCACGCCCCTCCCCCCCCCCCGCCCCCCCGTCCCCTTCCTTTTATTTCTTTCGTTCTTTTTCTACTCCTTCTTTCTTTTATCTCACCCCGTATCTCCTTTATCTTCTAACTCCCCAAGGTAGTTTTCCTGTTGCTACAGGCCGCCATGGCTCTGAGTTTTTCTACATCTGGCTTTCTTTAACCCTCCATGCGCCGCGCTTCTTGCAGCTGCGTGTTGTGCCCTGAGGAGAGGGCTGAGCTGATAGCTTACATGCACTGCTCCCGTGACTCAAAGCGGCGGTGCCGAAACCGCTCCTTCCCCACCTTCCCTCCTTTAACTTCTACTTCGGTATACATCAAACACCCCCTTTTATCTTTGGGCTTTCAAGGCGGCCACCACTATTCCATACACCGCCCCCCTCCCCTTTTTTCTTGCTTTCGTCTTTTTCCTTTTTCCCCCTTTCAACTTCAGCCATGCTCTCTCCCTTTCTTTTGCCCGTTACTGTCATGTAGGCTCTGTACGTACCATTTGTATTCATCATCATCATCATCATCAGCCAATTTTATGTCCACTGCAGGACGAAGGCCTCTCCCAATCCTCGCCATCCTTGCCTGTCCTGCGCGAGCTGATTCCATTTGATGCCTGCGAATTTCTTGATTTCGTCCCCCCATCTTACTCTCTGCCGCCCACGGCTGCGCTTACCCTCTCTTGGTATCCATTCCGTCGTTCTAACTGTCCATCGGTTATCTAGCCTTCTCATCACGTGGCCTGCCCATGTCCATTTTTTCTTCTTAATAGCGTTCATTATGTCGGCGACCCCCGTTTCTTCTCTGACCCACTCGGCTGTCTTCCTATCCCTTAGTGTAACGCCTATCATTTTCCGTTCCATCGCCCGCTGCGCGGTTCTTAACTTCCTCTCTAGCTTCTTTGTAATTCTCCAGGTTTCTGATCCGTAAGTCAGTACTGGCAGGATGCAGTAGTTATATAGTTTCCGTTTGAGTGATAGTGGTAGGTTTCCGTTCATGAGTTGTGAATGTCTGCCGTATGCGCGCCATCCCATGTTTATTCTACGGTGGATTTCTTTTATATGGGTGGGTTCTCCAGTAAGTAGCTGTCCTAGGTACAGATATTCTTCTACGACTTCTAATGTATGGGTTTCGACCTTGAATAGACGTTTTTTCGCCGTGCCACTTACCATTATCTTTGTTTTCTGCATGTTCATCCTTAATCCTACCTTAGCGCTTTCTCGGCTTAAGTCTTCAATCATCTTTTGCAATTCGTCGCCATCATTGCTAAAGAGTACTATGTCATCTGCAAATCGCAGGTTACTCAGACATTCGCCGTTAATCCTGAGCCCTGTCTCTTCCCAGTCTAACCTTTTGAAGATTTCTTCCAAACATGCAGTAAATAGCATGGGAGAAATTGTATCTCCCTGTCTGACACCTTTCTGTATTGGGATTTTTCTGCTTTTCTTATGGAGGAGCAGGGTGGCTGTAGAATCTTTATAGATGTTGGCTATTGTGTTTATATAGCTATCACATATGGTCTCTCTACCATTTGTATTAGAAGCTTGAAAAAGACCGGTCTCGCGGCCGAAACGTCGTAATAAATGTAATGTTTTTTCAACGTGACCCTTTGATTATATAATTGACCTGCTGCCAAGGATTTATCTTTTAAGTATATATATATATATATATATATATATATATATATATATATATATATATATATATATATATATATATAGGTCAACAAGATTTTCTTCTGGCTACCGTGAAAGAATTATAAGAACTTTGAAGTAAACTGCAATGTTAACAGATAAAAATTTTCTTTATTCCTAACGTTTCGGCTGGAGGACCAGCCTTCTTCGGAGGTTTAAGTCGAATGAGCACGACGGCCATCCGAATACAAGTGCAAAGGCAGAGTTACAAGTGAAAGGAGGAGGCAAACCAACTCTGCCTTTGCACTTGTATTCGGATGGCCGTTGTGCTCATTCGACTTAAACCTCCGAAGAAGGCTGGTCCTCCAGCCGAAACGTTAGGAATAAAGAAAATTTTTATCTGTTAACATTGCAGTTTACTTCAAAGTTCTTATATATATATAGATATATATATACATATATATATATAGATGGTGGAGTTTGAACGTCCCAAGACCACGATATGATTCTGAGAGACGCCGTAGTGGAGGGCCCCAGAAATTTGAACCACCTGGGATTCTTTACGTGCACTGACATCGCACCGTACACAGGCCTGAACCTTTCGCCTCCATTGAAATGCAGCCGTCGCGGCCGGGAATAGATCTCGCGACGCTCGGATCTGCAGCCGAGTATCATAGCCACACAGACCACCGTGGCTTTGTTTGTTTGTTTGATTGATTGATTGATTGATTGATTGATTGATTATTGCTAGACCACCGTGGCGGGGCAATTTCTTCACCGTTAGCGTTAAAAGAAGTGCTTGCGCGCTCCTTCGTGGCAACCGCCAATAATAAAAAAAGAAAGAAAGAAAGAAAGTTAAAAAAACGTCGTGCAGTGGCTTACCTGCCACAACTGCGGCACGTTGCTAGACAGTTCCCTGATGAGGACACTGCGAGCTGTGCCAACGGCGGCCACCCGCGAAAGGTTCGCACTGTCGTCGCGGTCGCCGCCAAGGGTGACGTAGACGGTCGTCCTGTGGGCGCCGTGCAGCGGCTGTATATTCTGGAGGGTGCGCGCGAACGTTGTGAGGCTCTCGTCCTTCTCAAGCAGTGAGCCCGTGGCACCGTTCACCCCGTATCCGGTTAGAATGATTGCCGTGCAGTAAGAGAAAGGCAGCAGGTATGGCGTGTACGGTTCCTCCTGTCGCCAGTGCCTGCGGCAAAGTTTACATGCGCGCTCTGAGAAGTACGTTCTCTTAAAACCCCCAGAATAACCCTCGGATCGCGTAGATGAAACTACGGTAATGAGTATGCCCGAGTGATGATGAACATAGTGGTCGGGAAGTTCCGCAATGCGCTAAGCAGAGAGTAGAGAATTATTTTTTTTTGTAGATTTCCCTAGATTTAACTACGCCGGGTTATCGTAGCCGTTAAGTGTAGTATCCGAGTTTGTAGTGGCATATTGTAGCGATTTTCCAACTACAACATGTTCGGAATTTCATTCGCATCAGTGTGCTCTCAAAAAGAACGTAGTGAGAATCTTGTCACTTCATGATTATGTCGCCGCCGATGCTTTGCAACAGCAGCATCACCAGCCTATTTTACCTCCACTGCACGATGAAGGCCTTTCCCAACGATTTCCAATCTGTCCTATCCTGAGCGAGTTCGTTCTACTTTATGCCCGCGGACTTCTTATTTTCATCGCCCCACCCAGCATTTTGCCTGCCCGGGTTGCGTTTTCCATCTCTTAGTATTCATTCCGTCGCTCTTACTGTTCATCTGTTATCTGTCCTTCGTACGACATGCCCTATACCTAGGTCCACTTCTTTATATTAATTGGTGTAATAATATCAGCTGCTACTGACTGTTCCCTGAGCAACTGCGCTCGTTCTTTTATCTCTTAGCGTTATACCAATCTCATCTCTTCTTTTTTCGTTATCCTCCATGTTTCTGTACCAGAAGAGTCGCCGCCCTGACGAAGACAAGTCCACTTGTCGAAACGTTCTCGCCTGCGACATTCCCTGTTCTACAACGTTTTTAGAGATTTTTTCATCGATGTTTCTGCACCATACGTTTGTGCTGGGAGAATGCAGTGACGAAATACTCCTCGTTAGTGAAAGCGGCAAGTTTACAGTCATGGTTTGGAAATGCCTTCCGAATGCGCTCCAGCCCATCCTTATTCAACGGAGAATTTCCTTTTTATGGGTAGGCGTCCCTGTTAGTAACTGTACCAGGTATACCTACCAGGTACCAGGTATTCGTTCGCACATTGTAAGGGCCCACTGCTTATTTTAAATTCCCGCTCTTTAGCTAGAGTGGTTATCATAATTTTGGTCCTTCGCCTGTTCATTTTTAGTCCTTTTTTAACACTTTTCCTGGTTTAGGCCATCAATCATATTTTGTACTTCGCCACTGTGATTGTTAAAGAACACAATATCGTCTGTCAACCTTAAATTTCTGAGAGATTCTCCGTCTATTCGAATTCCCTTTTCTTCGCAGTCAAGACGTTTGATTACTTAATCTAAACATGCAGTCAATAACATCGGAGATATCGTATCTCCTTGTCTGACACCTCTCTTAATCGCAATTTTTCTGCTCCTGTCATGTCGGAGTAGTGTGGCTGTGAAACTATAGTAAATGTTACCGATGGTTCGCACGTATACGTTAGGCACCTCTTGTCGACGTGAATGTTCTAGAGCTGCTTGTATTTCTATGGAATCAAATGCTTTCTCGTAGTCTATAAAGGCAATGTGAAGAGGTTTTTTTATATTCCGCAAACTTCTCTGTTATTAGTTTGATAGCATGGCAGTGGTCCATTGTACTGTACCCTTTCCTAAAACCAGTTCGTTCTCTTGGTTGGTTGAAATCGAGTGTTTCTCTTATCCTAGCAGGAATTAGTTTCGTAAACAGTTTCTATATTACAGGGAATAGGCTAATTGGTCTGTAATTCTTTAACTCCTTTATGTCGCCTTTCTTGTCTTTTAGGGTTATATTAGCGTTTTTCCAGCTGAGCGGTACACTAGATGTCTTGATACATTTCGTGAAGAGCGACGAAAGCATTACAAACATGATGTCTTCTCGGTCTTTCATCAAGTCGGCTTTTATGCCTTCTTCACCTTTTGCTTTTCTGCGGGACATGCCTTTGGCGGCTTTTCTGACTTCGTCAGTGCTTCTACATGGAACCTGAGTGTTCTGCTCTGAATGGATTTCTGCTATGATTACGTGGTGCTGTCTGAGAGCTGTACAGTTGAGAGTAAAAATCCTCTGGTGCCTTTACTATTTACGTTGAAGTTGTTACTAACGCTACCTTGTTTACCTTTTAGTGAATGTATCTTGTTTTGTCCCAAGTGCAGTTTCTTTTTGGCCAATTTAATGCTGGTACCGTTCTCAACTGCTCTCTCTATTTCTCTCAAGTTAAAGTTCCTTACATCTCATTGCCTGGCTTTACTGATCAGCTTAGATAATTCTGCGAATTATGTTTTATCTTTGGACGAACTCACTTTCATTTGTTGGCATTTTCGATTAAGTCTTTAGTAGACTGAGACAATTTGCTTACATATTCCTTTGTTGCTTTACCCCCGACTTCTAGAACTGTTTCGAAAATTATTTTCATAATGGCTTTGTTTACGTCTTCTAAATCTTCATCGTTTTGGTCTAAGGCATCGAACCTGTTTTTGTGGGAGACTTTAACTTCTTCGTTTTTTTGCTATGATTACCTCTACGTTATTGCGTTTTTCTTTTCTAGTAGCTAATTTAGTTCTGTTTTCTTTAGGATAAGTACAATCTTTGCTCTTATTAAATTGTGATCACTGCATTGTGATCTTGCCTACTACTTCTGTGTCTTGAATTATGCGTGGTTGTTCGCACATTATAAAGTCAATTTCCTTTTTCGTTTCCCCGTTAGAGCTTTTCATTGTCCACTTCTTATTCTAATGCTTCTTTAAAAACGTATTCATTATTCGGAGTCGGTTTCTTTCTGCACATTGTACTAGCATATCTCCACGGTTAATTATTTCTATTTCCGAGTTGCCAGTCGCTTGTTCTCCACTTTGTTTTGATCCTATTTTTGCATTAAAGTCCCCCATGACTATTGTGTATTGTGTCCGTGTTCTTTTCCCAGGGCCCTGGACTGAGGGCTCCTCGCCCTCAGTCGAAGGCCCTGGGAACTTACCTGGGATCTTACCTTGCGCCTTACTTACCTTAATTACCTACGCCTAGGAACTTACCTTGCGGAAATAAAGTTTTTTCATCATCATCATTTGTGAATCAGGAGCCCAACGCCCCATTCTTTCTCTTCAGGCAACCCTCTATAGCACAGGACGCATCCTTTGCTTAATACTGTGTAAGCTTCACCTGCTCGCTTATAACTTCCCTCTCTCTCTCTTTTGTTGCGTTCACATTTAACATCGCACACCTGTCGTCGCATCGGCTGTCTCCAGATAGGCATGCAGGTGCTTAACGCAGCCTCTGAGTGATCCTTGATGCTGTGGCATTCCATGCATCACCATGCCCTCAGTAGGGGGTGCAAAGAAGGGTCGTAAACTAAGCGCTACCTGTAACACTTAGTGCAGTTGAGTGCCGAAGGTAAACATTGTGCACAATAGGTACGTCGCTAACCATGCACCGTTGCTGGTACCTTATGACATTTTCCTACTTACCTGACGTCGAAAACACACAGGATGTGGCGGTACTGGATCACCGGTTTGCTGTCCACGAACACGGGCGTATGCGAATACACAAGTGGCAGAGCCCTGGAGACGGTGTCTATTTGCTTGCTGCAGAACTCCTCGACACTGACGCCCGGTGGAAGGAGGAAGTTATCATCGGAGTCGTATGTGACACGCGGTTCCTGCGTCTGCGCGATATACCGGAGTAACATGTAGAAAACATCTGGAGAGAACCCACACGTAACACAGCTAGCTCAAAAAATAAAGAAAGAAAGAAAGAAAAAATCCTGCAAAAGTGAACTCTTCTTTTTTCCCTACCTAGCACAAATTTTCTACAAAAGATTATACGGCAGTAAGGCACCCGTCGTCTTAACGCACCAAGTCTGCACCGAGGCTGATACACTTTGCCGCTGCTGAAGCGTTATTTGAATACCTAATTACTAAAACCTGCGGATCCCACGCAATGTGGGAATCGTTGCCAAGCAAAGCCGTCAACGAGGAAATTGCCTGTGCGGAATTGTTTGGCATCGAGCCAAATGTGACGCGTAGGATCGAGTTCTTTATGCAAGGTGCATGAGTACCCACTGATGAGTATGCTTAACATGGGCTAACCAGGAACGTGAACGTCACCATGGCGACTGAACGTTAGCTCATGGTACAACGTAACGTTAGCACTCACATTGGTCCAGATCACAGGCGTCTGTTCTGTCGAAGCGAAAATGCACTATGTGGTGCGTTGATGCGCTATCATAAGCGTCGTTCGTTAAGTATTCCTGCGGTATCGATCAGAGTTGCTCATTGTCGCTTGATTTTAAAACTATCGTCGTTAAAACTAGACTCGTTTACGCTAACATGGTTCCGCAACTTCTTAACGAACCGGCAGCAATTTATTATCGCAAACAATTACTCTTCATTCCTTTGTTACGTTTCCTATGGTGTTCCGCAAGGCAGTGTTCTCGGCCCCCAACTTTTCCTCATCTACATGAATGATTGCTTGACAACTTGTTATCATGTCTGCGCATATTTGCTGATGGCAGCATTATTTACCGTCCCATCTGCAGCAGCAATGATCATCTTCTCCTTCAGCAAGACCTTACGCGTATTGGTGAGTGGTGCAAGACCTGACAGATGACATTAAACGTTTCCAAGTGCAAACTAACCACTTTTAGTCGAAAACGCCATAATTTTAGTAGCCTATACAGAGTTAGTAACAGCGTCGTGGAACGCATTCAGCATTACAAGTACCTAGGCATAAACCGTACTTCTAATCTTTCCTGGTCCACACATATCGATTTCATCTGTGCTAAGGCATAAAAATCATTATGCTTTCTACGCTGTAATCTATATAATGTAATCTAAATAAGTAAATAAATAAATAAATAAGACATACCGCATTGTAGCTGAACACGTCTATGGCTAGGATGGTACTTATCACACATCAGAAGTGCAGTACACATACAAACACCATCATTACAACTGCAGGTGCAGTACGTTTATTTACTCCCTATACCGTGTGGGAGGAGCCGCCGTGGCCTACTGACAGCGGGCTTGCTTGGCACCTTGACGGCCTGTGTTCGATACAGCCCTACCGCTTGGTAAGCTGCATGTGTATCCGGGTGCCTTTTATGTCTACATTTCAATCGCAAGCGAGAACAGGCGGTGTTTCTTCCTTGTTTTAAAAGCGGATTCATTTAAGCCGGCCGTCCGATGTGGGGGCCGACCCTTCAGGCAGTGCACCGCGCGAGGTGCGGGAAACTACGCGTGATTGCAGTACCGCTAATCGTGACGTACGAGACGAGTGTATCCTGATACTGATGTAAATATCAGTCATTTATGCTCGTCATTCATGACTCATAAATGACTGATCAGTCATTTGTGTTTATGTGGTCAGACATTTATAGCGTAACTCCGAAATACTTGGGTATACCAGCTGAAACGAGGCGGCCAGGAGAGCACCGAGAGGTGGGCGGCTACATAGATAAATAGGTAGATACGGTCAAAGTGACTTAAGTTTGTCAAGAAATGCTTAGCATGTGAAAGAGTAGGGCGCTACCATTCATGGCGTAACTATTTCATCGGAAAGCCCCCCCACCCGCCCCTCATCCTTTTGAAAAATTAGATTAACTTGAGATATTCCTCATAGAATTTCAATGGTGATGTGGAAACGAAGCGCGCCAGTCGCGCAGCCGCTGCTCTGCTCCGTGAGAACAGAACTTCCCGTGTAGTTATAATGCAGTTTCAGAGAGGGAGCTTCGTGACAAGTGCAATCACAAAGCAGTGACGCGATGGCGTCACTGCATCAGTTCAGCAATTTGTTTCGTCGGCGCTCTGTACGAGAAAACCGTAATTTCCACATTTCGTCTCCCTGTACAGCTTATGCTTGAAGGTTGCAACAGAGACACTTTTCGTTTTGCAGGCAATGAGGCAGGCGAACGAGTGCTCTGGGCCTATTTGTATTTCAAGAAACAGCATTACTTTACAACCATAGGATTAGTGGTGCACTTGTAAACATTTTAGACGACTTACTGTTTGCCCTGCAGAGACTAGGCTGTGGCGCACATTTATTGAAACTTCATCACTATTCACGAGAACCTCCGATCCCAAAGGCTGCATTTTAGTAGCCACGCGTCTGGCCCGCTCGTTTTCGATATATTCTACAAGCAGTAGCTCTTAGGGATTTCTGAAAAGAAATAGCTGTGCCATGAATTCTTACGCTAGGCGACTTTCCCATGTAAGCAACATCCCTCAAGTTGATAATGAGGGTTGTAACTAAAATGCTTTGGTGATTAGAGATATGAATGTGGCTTTGCCAGGCAAAGTATGCCCGCGATGATGTCGATTTCGTATGCAACAATGGCAGGCATAGTGACAAGTGCAGCTTATTATCTAGCCAAAAGGGCTCCAGCCAGTTACGAGGACAGAAAGGCTGGCCACACCTGCGCTGGGTCGTCAGTCAAACAACGAGCTCAGGCAAGCACAATTTTTTTTTGTAGCACAACCAAGCTGCTTTCGATAAAGTGCTTTACACTATCTATTGGGTTTACACGTGGCATTGCGTAGTTGTTCTTAGCACTTCTTAGAAGAGTGGACGAGTCCTTTGCCAAGGACTTAGACGAAGACTCGCGTGACGGTTCGGCGTGGCATATAATACAAGCGCGGCGTCAACCCAGCTTCCCTCCTCACCCGACTCCAAACGACAAACTACGGCTAGTCCCGCATACTATGAATCCTGAGCGCTATTAAACACGCAGTTGTATTATCGGTTCATTTAAAACTGCTCAATCAATTCGTACACTTAAAATGGAGACAAGGCTGGGATTGCCATGGAAATCCTTGCAACTACTCGGATTCTACATGGTGTGAAATTTGACTGCGGTGATCTGGACTGAGGCAATACACCAACGGTGAGTTGCCACCCTCTTTGGTTTAGTCGGGTGAGGATTGAGGCTGCGGCCGTAGCAGTACTTGTTGCTCGGGCCGCTTTCCTTCTCGCTAGTCCTCGGGTTTCGGTTCGGGCCAACTGCACGAGTGCGCGTCGTCATGCGTGTAACTATGGGTTCTTGCAAGCTACACTTACAGGAAACTATAGTACAAGAAATTAGATTTCTAAACCTGTTTTCGGCTATGCTTCCTTTAACATCCTCTGCGCAACACCCTCTGACTGGTGCAGCAGCTTAACCTTGGTATGTGAGTATGAATGAAAGTGAATCATAGCAAAATAAGGTGAAGCAAAGATTAATTTAGTATGAACTCAAGTTATTGAGATATAAATTAAGGTGAATTATTGCGAGTCAAATATAGGTCAAAGATGCTATTTAAAGTAAATAACGTGACATACTCGCATTGCGAATTGAAGACAAAGTAAAGTTGAATCGATTGGGACGTAGAAGAAATTTAATGAATTGCCTTGCGGGAACGTATACTTGAGACCGCGTGTAATCGATTGGGACGTAGAAGAAATTTAATGATTGCCTTGTGGGAACGTGTACTTGAGACCGCGGTCTTTTCAGCATTAGCTAAATATACTGTCAAGCCGCCCAGTACGTTTCTGAGGAGTCTCCTGCTCGTGTACAAGATACCACACTTACATACTATCGGAGTTAAAAAAAAAACATTCTGTGCGCAATGGCGGGTATTTCAAAGAGAGCGGGCGCGTTGTCTTCCAATATACTAGAAGACAACACACCGACAACGAAACAGCGTGTCCTGCCTTACCGAGGAGGGTTCCAGGCCTCCCACTGGGGTTGTCGTCGTCGTTGCTGTCCCCGTGCCACCTGTAGCAGGCGTCCTCACTGCCCGGCTGTGCGGCAGCAGGAAAATACCGATTGGTACTAGTACGGTGATGAAAACTACTGAGCAAATCATCCAAAGTAGCTGACACGAGCGAGGCTGATCGACCTCAGGGACGTCGGATTCCCGAGACAGCTGCGACAGCGGATCAGCATAGTGCGATCGGGTAAGACTAAGGAACAAACGAGTTGAACTTTGAAATGCGAAGCATTTCTCGGCGAACTAAAGTCACTTTGACCGTATCTATCTATCTATCTATCTATCTATCTATCTATCTATCTATCTATCTATCTATCTATCTATCTATCTATCTATCTATCTATCTATCTATCTATCTATCTATCTACGACATGGTGCTGTCTTTATCGTCTTGTACGCGCATTAAAATTGGTATGGCCTAATATGCGTGTATTGCAAATATCTATAATAGACGATCAAGGATACAAAATCCTGCAGGTCCCACTTATTGTGCGAATCGGTGTCATTGGAAGCATTCAGGGAGGAAATTGGCCCGGTACAAATTATTTGCAATTAAGACAAGTGTTGCGAGTAGGATCAATGTCTTTGTGCAAAGCATGAGTGGTTGTATAGTTAACTTTGGATAACCATGCAGGAACGTCGACAGCACCGTGGTGACTGAATGGTAGCTCATCGTACGACGTAACGTTGAGACTCACGTTAGTACACAGCATAGAGGCCTGTTTTGTCGAAGAGAAATGCACCCGTCGGTGCACCGAATTGAGTTAATAAGCGTTGTTCTTCGAAGTATTCACACGGCATCGAGCAAACTTGAACGAAAGCATGCCGAGTGATAGGAGAACATATGTATTGTTGATCACATTGCTATGATTGTGCTGAACACAGGTTACAAGCGCAATTGGTGTTGTACAAGCACCGACTTCACAACGGCTGGTGCAATTTGCCGTATTATCCGTGTGGGAGGAGCTACCGTATCGAAGTGGTATAGCGTGCACCTCGGGACTCCGTGCTCGATACCCCCCTTGCATGTGCGTCTGTGTGCTTGTTATGTCTCTATTTCAACCGCAAGCATACTGGTATACTTTTTCTTGTTTTTAGCTCTGTTGTAATGATATGTTACATGTCTATTTTAGTTGGCCCTTCATTGACTTAGGCTCTATGTCAGTGAACACCTGTGGCACGCACCCGCATGCCACGAGCCGATTACTACGCACATGAGCCACACGGGGTTTCGGGATTGTTTATAGGGATCGAACCTGCCTGGATCTAAGCCGTATCTTTCGGGTCAGCAGTCAAGCTCCATAACCACTATAGACCACCATGGCGGACTTGGCCACTGCTCTGAGGTGTGCTCTGTGTGTCCTCTATGTGCACTCTGACCATCTTTTAGTAAATTTTAGATTGCCAAGAATAAACGTGAAAAGCATATGCCGAACTACGAGAAAAATCAATACCGAGCACGCGGGACCGCGTTTACTTATATTGCCTGCATCCGCTGGCAACGGGTCCATCGCTTGTCTTTAGTTGTACGTACCTCATCGCTGTCAAAACTTGGAGGTGCTTGGTCATGCGGAGGGAGGTGTGGCTCAGGCGGCCAAGGTGCAGGCGAGTTTTGATGTTGTTGTATCCGCTCATTCGAAGAGAGCACAGGACTCTGCACCTGAAGCAGTGATTCAATTTGGGAGCGTAGAGTTTACAATGCGACACTTAGAGTATTCCCGTGTATTTCCCTCTGACCTTCGTTTAACAAAGAAGACCAGTTTAGAACGAACAGCTCAGCTTTGTTTAAACATCTTACAGATCAAACGGGCTACACGGAAACCAAGAACGTCATATGCTACGTGTGCTCCACGTGATTAAAGTATGTACAAGTGTGAATTGCGCATTCGCGCGTACATTGCTTTTATATTCTTGCAGATTATCGCACTTATGAAGACACTATGGCAAAAAAAGCTTGCATGCATGACATGAATAGGGCTTCATGCTCGAGCATTAGCGAATACCCTGGCATTTGCCACGGTGTACGTATAGTTACGCCGGGCTCGTGAGGAGAGATACGGCTGACGACTGCGCTTACAGCGCCCTGTATTGTGACTTCAGTATCGCCCATTTCTGATGATGTGGCATCAAGTTGCCAAATAGATACCAGTGTTTTTTCACTTGTATTCCTCAAATACTATTTGCTTGCTGCTAGGATTTCAGCATAACCTGGCCGGATTCAGACGATATGTGCAATATTGAATATTGGTGGGATTTCACGTGTCGCAAAAACATGTGATTATGAGACATGGCGTCGCGGAAGATTTTAAAATTTTCCCCACCTGGTGTTTTTTATGGGCGCATAAGTCTTGCTACACGGGCTTTTTGCATTTCGCCTCCATCGAAATTCGACCGCTGTGGCCGAGATTGAACCCGCGCCTTTCTGATCAGTGAGGACTTGTGATCCGTCAAATCTAACTTGTGAACTTCGTTCGTGTAATAGTTGCTTCATTTACCTTGGTTTATTTACTCCGATTTTTTTAACTTGATTATAACTTCGTGATGGAACCCGCATTAGTCCCAAACTTCCATGAAAGAACAAGCACTAAATCATGCTGTCGCATTGGGCTATGGCTTAGAGAAAAAGCTACGTGCGTAGTAGTTTTCGAGGCATATGTACTACCATATGTACTACCATGTTTAGAAGAGCTACCAATATGACTAAGAGCATAGAGTCAAGTGATTCAGGAGACTTTACGCCGTTGCTTGTCCGAACAGCTACAGCTGAGGTCCAGAGGCAAATTATTTTCTTTTACGGGCGATTATCATTCGGTTAGCTACCACTTTAGGGTAAGGCCATGATATGAGCTCTCTACGTGTGTTAACCACAGCATAAAGAGCAGTGAAGGCTCGTGGCAATAAGTTGAGAGCAGCAGTTAGACAAGAATGAGCAACGAAACGAAGAAAACAGTATGCAGACCTAACGAGCATGTAAGAATCAATAAAGAGGAACACTTAAATGAAACTGTTATTTAAATGCTTTACAACAACAAAATCATTAATTTTGTTTACCTTTGCCATTCCCAACGTGCAATTTCATGCCCGTTGGGAATGGCAAAGCGAAGCTCTATACGGGTACGCTTCGGCTGATGCCGTCCACGGAGAAACGACGCATAGATGAATAATTCTACAGCGGCTTGCCGATCACGGGCGCAGTGAAAGGCATGGAACTGTAAGTGATGCGGAAAATAAAATGTGAATTAAGAGGACCACGTGAGAATTAAAACGAATCAAAGGCGCAATAAATGGAATAGACTACATGAACCAAACGTGTAACGCCTTTAATTGAGCGGTATATGGGCTAAATTCTGACCAAAAGTGCGTCTATGAAATCGCGTCGACAGCGAACTTTATCATAGTGGTGAGAAGCCGATCCCACCCTCACGGCTTCCCTGGTCATCCTTCTTTGCAGAGTGGAAGGACACTGACTTTTTGTTTCGTGGAATCCGTTTTAATGGCTCACATAATCGTGCAACCTAAGGAATTGATAAAAAGAAGCAGGCTTAGCGATAGTTTCTGAACAGGTAAGTTAACAAAATTACATAAAATGATCCCCTAAGTATAATATTCCATTCTATACAGACATCGGTGTGCTTTGAAGATGCATGTTAACCGACAAGATATTGGAAGGCCCTATATAACACTTGATCGATTTATGTGCGTAATATAGACTGAAGTGCGCATTATTGTGCCGGTCAGCCTTCAATAACCCATGTCTCCCCATATCCCAAAAAGAGGGAGGTGCGAATATGGTAATATACAAGTCAAGTCGGCCGCCCATACATATTCGACAAGAAAACAGAATTTGAAAGCGTCGTGGAATATTGAACATCTTGACATCTCTCGCGCAATGGCAAATGCGAGTCCTGCACAGAGTCCGTTTCTTAAAGTATCAAATTAGGGCCATGCACTTTCACGCATATGATATATTACTGTTCACAACAAAACGTCCGAATAACTCTGACATCTGTGAACTGCACGGTGCCTCGAATTACTGGGTATGCTGGGAAAACCTGAAAACTATATGACAAAGGAAACATACCATGCTCTCATCCTGAAAACAATGCGAAATATCGTTTGCATTTGTCACCTGCGTGTTGTCAAAAAGTCATATCTTGTGCTGACAAGGAAGATGAAAGGCAACCAAATGAGTTCTTATTTGAATTCTCCGCAAGAGCGGTTGCAGTGATGAGTTCGAGATTAAAAGTGCCATCTCGAAGCTGGAATCGATGAACAGATCGCTAAAAATGATGGAGAACAGGGAATGTCGCTGGGCGACCAAGTTTTTCTTTTCTGTTTTATTTTTTATTTTTAATTTTTTGTTCGCTCGTACTGCTCTTCTTCTCCTCTCCTTCTGTGGACGGGGGAGAGCGTCCAAAGAGCACAGAAACGAACGCTCGAGAAGCCAGTCGCCGTCCTGACGAAGACAAGTCCACTGGTAGAAAGGGTGGCTCCAGAGACATTCCTTGTTCTCCATCGTTTTTAGTGATTTGTTCATCGATTCAAGCCTTCATCTTACGCTGAGCTTCTCTTTCTTGAAGCTGGGGAAGATACTGAAGAATCTACTAGTTGCTGCTTCCATGGATAGCAACATATAGCGCTCATCCTCTTGAAAAAAAAAAGCTAATCCAAGCCAACTATAACTGCCACCGAGTGAATCAGGCGCTGGCGCCAAACTCAAAGTAGCACAGGACAAGCTCTTGACAATGCAGGAGCCTAAGGCCGCTTGTTTTAATAACGGACGTGGATTTGCTACGTAGTCTAATATTTTAATAATGACCCCTTGCGCATCTGCATGTTCTGTAGGGCGCATCACGCTGGTAGCGATGGCGGCCATGTTTTGACAGGCGGTAAACGGTAATTTATCGTTTATTAATAAAAATGCAATAATTTTTCTCTTTTGAGCTACGTGTAGTGGACTCATGTTTATCAGCAAAAATAAGCACGATAATATGTGGTTTTGGATGTCGAAAGAACGCGACTATCGTGGCAGTTTGACACTAGAGATGCCCTCAAATCGCCCAATACTTCTGTGCCTTCTCCCTGCAAACTGTTATCATCTTTGACGGCTTCCAGCGAACCGAATAATCCCATCTTCTCGGACGTTCTTCGACGCTAGTGAAGGTATGGAGAAGAATGGCCGTCTGCACCTGTTACTTGCACCTGCACCTGTAAACCGCACCTGCGTCACATTTTACGGGGCGCCTAATATGGCGCAACTGTGAGTAACTTAGCAACGTGCAGTCCTCTGGCGCCGACGTACGTGCACGAGCACCTTAGGGGCACGCCACGGCCTTCGTCATCACCTTCTCAACGCCAAGGAGAAAACGCGCCAACTTCCACCAAGCCGCTCATCAAAGTTCATTGGTGAAAGTGTTTACTGTGTGTGGAAGGCGTTCATTGTGTGTGGAATATGCTCATTGTGTGGTAGAATGCATTTGTGTGGCTTTTCGCCTGTTCTCCGGCTCGTCCCCACGCTCAGCTCAGCTGGCCTCATAGCTTCACTCTTTCCCAAGGAGGTCCTAATGGAAAGGGGAGGGGGGGCGGGGGCGGCGAACAAGGCATACCCTTCATTCGACAATGACAGCTTGAGTAGTTGTTCCTAGCAGCGAACCTAGACGCACGACGTACTATTCAAACGAGCGACGATACGTTTCCTTAACATTTTCTTTCTGATCCCGAGATGTGAAAACTTGTATACAGCTTTCTTCCACGTTTCGTTCTCGATCACTGACCTGGTTCGACTCGAACACCAGATACGACAGGCCGTGCAACTCCCACCACGCACTACCTCAACCGGCATGCAGAAGTGCGCGCGCGGCACCATTTATGCAGCATTTGCTAGAGTGGCCAGACTGATGGTTCTCTCGCCGAGTAAATACTTCCTCCCTTAAAGGAGTACTGACACGAATTTTTGACATTCTCATACTGTTGCTCTAAATAAGAGCCGTGGCGTGGAGAACCATAAAAAGAGCATCGCCGTGCCTCGCAACGCAATGAATATATTTTTAATACGGCTCCCTTAAAAGCTCACTTTCTGTTTCAATTTCGAGGGAGCGGTTTCCTAGTGACGGGTCAAAACAGTCGGACGTACGTCTAGTCGCGTGGGGACAGTAATTCGTGATAGGGTTGCTGTACCTTTGTCGGCTGTGGTCAGTTGCACGTTACACTCGCAAACAACAATGATTGCACCATCATCCAGCGAGTCTGACAGCGATTTCGGCGATTTTCACGATACCGTGTTTGTACGTCATGGTATTGTCCATTACGCTGGGGCTGGCTTGCAGATACTGGGCGACGAAAGACTTAAAATCAAACTAAAATACTTTACACGTGTTTCCTGGCTTCAGTCACACTGTGTGGCGAGTGTTCACAACGCATGGCTAGAAAACGAAAAATGTCCCTCTTGCGCCGCCGCAAAACCGTGTCAGTACTCCTTTAAGAAAAAGCGCGACTCTAAAGGGGGATATTTGCGAAGTGGCCATACGCTCTAGAACTCCGCCAGAAGCGCGCAGACACTTCGATTTTTATTCTTATATGTGACGCTCTCTTGCTGTCTCATCAACAACGATATTCACAGGGAGCAGGATATGCTTTTTTTTATTTAAGGCATCACTCAGTCCATATTGGCACGAATAACACACAAATCTCGCCGTTTGACCACAGAGAGACACGTGTTCCAAGAACACACACTTCTCTGGTTGATTTCCGGGGTTTTATGTCCCAAAAAAGTTGTGCTACCCTTAAGATTCGCCTTAAGAGTTCAACGCGATAGCGATGCGTGGCCCCATTTTTTTCAGTCACCTAGCCACGTAATTGTCATGACAGCGCACTTATTATGTGTCTTTACTCGTGGAGTTCGAGATTGTGAATTACTGCAACGTAATTAGAAAAGTACAACGTGGTAATGAAAACTCGCTGATGTAGAAGGCACCGCAGTAAATAAAGCCGTAGATAAAGCAAACATTTTCGAATGCCCCTTACCTTGATGTTGCTACGAGCTTGCGTGTGCGGCGAGGGAGTTAACTGCGCAGATAAGGAAAAATACGTAGTCAGATTTCAATTTCAATACGAGTCTTCCTAGAATTAGCGATACATGCGCTATAGTCTTGTAGCGAAGAAGAACAAAAGAATCCCCAGTAAGCAAAGCTAGTGTCATGCTAAGTGATATTTAGGAAGTCTTTGACGAGGATTAGAAAAACGTACATCCGCTACTCGTGCGACCATGAGGCGACACTCGAAGACCAGTGAAGTTTTGTCAGCCGCTATCGCCTTGAGTACGTTTTTTGAGAGCCTCTATGAACACGCTAGATTTGAAACGATGCGCAAGCACCTTGAAGCACGCTTCCTAAATAAGATATGTCCAGAAAGCAACGAAGAGGTTGTAATATATTTCTTTGAGTGGAAAATGACTGGACAAAGTGATTTGTTGCGAGGCTTTGAGGCCCCTCGTATATGTTGTCTGCCAATGCACCCCATAACCTCTTCGTATGTGTCTACCTCTTGTGTTTTTCACAGATTTCGTACGGATTTTGAAGGCGCATATGGCCCGCTTTTGGTGCCTAGATATTGCAATAACTATTTAGGCGTGATAATATTTCCATAAAAAATTGATGTGCGATAACACGATAGTTATCACGTGGTGCAACTAATGTCCGAACTAAAGCGCTTGTCAGGAAAGTATAGATTATTGCATCTATCTTGTGAGCGGCTGCTTTATATAAACAGAGTATCAGTACAGTTGTGTGCAACATGAAACCCCCATTGTGTAGAAAGTCGCAGTGTATATATCCGCCTCCTAGCCGAAGATTGTACAGGTCTCTGGTTGTTGGCTGCAGGGTCTTTTCAAACTATAACATACACGAACTCGCTGTATCTTACCACACGTTTCCACAATCATATCACGTGGCTAAATGTAAATTATGTAATGATAGAGGAGCCACCCTAGCGCAAAACTCAGGGATTGCGAATTGCAAATCCCCTGATGATGTCAGGGCGCAGTCCGGGACCAACTTTTGGACATCCAGCGAGCCCGGGAAGCCACCTAGACACATTGTCTCTCTATATTACCCCCGCCGCGGCCTACACCCAGGCAACCAATTTTCCGGATAATCAATATTATCTCAATCACTCCCTGAAAACTTTGCGCTCATCTCCGATGCTGCTTGTCAATTACTTGCTTACCAGATTTGGACCATACGATCGTGGTATGTGTTTCGAAAGCGGCACTGGCTCACGTTCGTGTCTTCGGCGTGACGTTCGCGCTGTCACGCAGTGTGCTTTAACACTGCCTAGTCCCAAGAGTTTCACTAGGCTCAGCCGTGGGATAATGTCCGTGAATTCGACGACTGTGGCTGTAGAAAGGGTGCATTAGATGTAACTGTCTGTGGACTTATTAATGATGTTGATAAACGTAACACCTGAAACAAATACCACCACCGTACGAACGAGTGGATTATGCGTAAACATAGTCGGACCACGAACCAACGGACAAATGAGTTCTGCCAATTTTGCGGGAGCGCTGTTGGCAGTGCTTCTTGAAGATGCCTCTGTGAACTCTACAAAAACGAAAAGTTTAAAGCACGCCTTAATACGTAAGCGCTTCAAATCCAAGGTGGTGTTTCCAAATGCTTAGACATACTTATTTTGAAATGTCGGGCCTGCAAATAGCGCATACACGTAAATTACTATGCTATTTACGTGTATATACCGCTATCGTGGCGTTCATAACACCTCTGATCATACGCGGTCAGTAGTTATCACCACTGTTGTCAGCAATGCTAACCGCACGCTGTAGGCTATCTTCATCGCAACATTAGTTCTGCCCCCATCATTTCCAATTGTCTGCGGCGGTTCATTTCTCTTCGAGTTCGCCCCGCCCGGTGCGAAACACGTGAGAACGCTTAGTCGGATACAAGGACATCGCTAAGCACTGCACAGTTTGGCAGGCGGATATTGCACCCACCTCACCCCAAGGTGAAATGATGCCAGGCATGTCGTCTGACGACAACTGCAGAAACACACCTGCTCCAGTCCGGTGCGACTGTCGCACATTTTCGCCGTGCAATACCGAGCACTATTTGCAAGTTAGGTCAGGCAACTAGAGCGAGTTTCTTGCACATGCTGTGGGAGTGTCCTGTAGATTATAGCAGCTAAAATGGTAGTAGCTCCGGAGGCCCTTGCCTCGGAGTAGGTCGCTGCGCGGCGCAGCTCCAACCTCAAAACATAACCGCGGCCAGTCCAGCAGGCCCGAGAGGCGGCGACGAGGCAAGGCCTCGAAGTGCCATTATGCTCAGCCCAGATCGTTAAGCTTAGGCCGGATTATAAGTAAAGTTGTTGCCATCCATATATCTCATCTCTCAAATTGATCTTTTACAAGACTCATTAGAAAGAAACATGAATATCTGGCCGCTAAATGGGATCAGAAAACTTGGTAACGCAATTGAACTTCTTCGAAATTAACGCTGCGAGATTAACACTAACAATTATAACCGCACAGGAACTGTCATGCTCCTGAAAAATGCGCTCGACTTTCCCCTCACTTGCATCCCGTCGCAAAATCGTTAGGCTATCATTGTTTCATAACATTCCTTTGCCATATTCCACAGCTTCAACATGACTTGCTTTCGCCACCTTTCATTTTTCGCGCGCCTCGATCATAATAGTAAAGTCGGTAAAGGCACACGCGCATCGGAAGCTTCGCCTCTTCATTCATCCATGTGATCGTGAACTGAAATCACCATCCTGTATGAATAGCATCTATTCAGGACATTTTCCGTGTCCACGAAGCACTAGCTAGCATTGTATGAGTGGGAAGTTTCATCTTCACCCAGAACCTAATGCGAAACATCACCAGTTGTGACGTACCACCTAACAGTGCATAACCAGTAACTTTGGTTTGTGTTTTGCGATTTAGTATTTTCCATGTAACCACTCCCTTCTTCCATTCCCTCGGGCCTTCAGGGTAAAAATAAATAAATAAATAAATAAATAAATAAATAAATAAATAAATAAATAAGACCCCTCAGGATTTCAGCAATGGCGTATCTATATTTCTTGTTAACCGCATGCTTTCCTCCACTGCACCATGACAAAACCAGATTTTACATGCAAATCGAGGCTCTTTGAAATGAACGTAACGCGGAAATCACTGTGGTTTTTATACGTTGAAGCCTGTTTATGAGTGCATACTAGTTCTACATCACCGGTAAGGAGTTACCACTGTTGTTAATTATGAATATGTAAATGGGAACTTACTCTTCTGATGTCTGCTCGTGTGGTCATTTGGCTTCCTTCTAAGAGCACATCGATGTGTCCGTGCGTGCGCCTTCGCTGAGTTTTTCGTTGCTGCCTAAAAAATCTGGCCTTCGCAGGGCTTCCAGCTGTCGTCTTCTTCTCTTTCTTCTCACTGCGTGGTCAGCGGTGACAACGTATGCGCCGAATATCACGAGGCGAGGTTTTTCCCCAGAAAAAAAAAAAGAAAATCCGCCATCATTCCATCCTGTGAAAGTGATGTGTAGCGCTCAGTAATTGAAACGCAATACACGGACTGCATGACGGGGAGCGCATTTTGTGCTACCGGAGTGCGCTGAGTGATCACAGACGGAGCAAACGCAAGCACAATGTTCCGGAAAGTATCTCGCCTTCATTGAGTCCCACAACGATATAGCTCGGTGCCCCCAGCAAAAAGCGACCACACAGAAAGCATCGGCAGCCCTGCGCTGCAACATATCGCGTTTCATTCGCTGGGAACTGTACAGTTTCGCTGCACATATTCGCTTTAAATCCCCTCTGCATCCAGGCGCACCACCCAACAGCCGACTTTAAATCAGCATCTCCACCACAACAGATATTTGGCAACCAGCACCACAACTGCTGATGTGTGACTTTTATTTATAATGTTTGTAGCGTGGGTAATTCCTGTGGATCGATAGAGCGGGAATATTCAAAATTTTATGCGACCAACGAAGCAAAGCGCTCGTGATTGTCTTCTTGCGTGTTGTGTACGTTAACAGTGTCAATAATAACAAACGGTGTGTATTTCTCTTCTAAAAACCAGCGCAAAACCGCTCGCAGCAATGTGCAATGTCTATTTTGGCTGCTTATATGCTGATATGGACGGAAAAGGCTTCCATCACCGCTGGCACATACCCACAAAACCCGGACAGGTGTAGTAGGTGGGTATGAGCCGGATGGGGGTATTCCAATCTGTTAGTATTTTTCATGACTTGCGATCATCATTATCTCACTCATTGACCATCAATATCATTATCATGATCATCAATATCATATTAGCCATCATGTTCGCGTAAAGGAAAGAAAAATATCATTTTGTCGTGTTTTAGCTTTAAATACACGCCGTTATGACATTCCACCACTTTATTATCTAAAATGTAACCTGGGAGCTTACATTTAGATTTGTCGCGGACTCGCGAGAACGACACTTGAGCCAATAGGAGGAAGTTTTATAGCAACAACCAAAGAGATGTGTTAAAGGTACAATGACAGTGACAGCTTTCCCTGTCATATTTGTATTCCTAAAAGGCAAGTGATATGTCGTGGGCTATGCACCGATTGTATCTCAGAAAAACTAATTTTGGCGAAGTTTCAACATTTCGTTTGGTACAAAACAATAAAGTGAGAGCTGCTACACGTGGCTCTACCAGTATGCAAACCGGCACACAGCACTAGTCCATAATTTGGAAAGCTTAATGCCAGACAACGCCACTGCTCAGGAGCATAAAGCCCCGTTTGTCACGAACACGTGACAGCGGGCGTTGACGACTGAATGACTCAAATGCCGGGTGCAGCCAATTTGTGATATACCACAAAAGAAAAGTGCATGCGATACAAAACGTATTTCTAATCAACGTAGAACGTCATCGGCGATTACCGAAGGCGTGTGAAGAACTATAATTTTCATGTACCTTGCCCTCATTTGGATCAGGCACAAATTGGCGAAGAATTGAGAGCCGTCACATCCGATGGCCTGCAGCAAGCATTTCGAAGATGGTGCTTAAAAAGGGACCTGCAACACTTTTTGAACATATAGCAAGAGAACGCTGCCAATCAATCGTAGAAGCTCCTGCGAACATGTCAGCCAAATAATATTGCACTACATGCAGCAGAGGATTTGCGATTCGCATACGGACAAAGCACCCGTGCTTCTTACAACAAAAGATGTCACAAATGGGCTCGGACTACGAAACGGGCGGGGGAGCAACCATTGCCCGATTCTCAGGTGCAGTTACCACGGTTGCCGTGGGACGGCGCCATGTCCCCGCAGTGATTATGGCGGCAAGTTTGTCGTCACTGCGGAAGCACCAATACATTCAAAGCAACAGAGAAGAGAAAATGTTAAAGGACATGACGCGCTGGCGTGGCATCCTGCCCCCCTTTTCACCCCCTCTCTCTCTCTCTTCTTCTATGTACATGGCTTCAAGCACGCTCGTCGGCACAAAAGGAGAGAACGCGCTCGGGTGGTGGAACTCCCCGTGAACTTGATGCTGTAACTCTGCTAATATATATATCTAACGGATTTGAAAAAGGCGATTCCTGAAGCAATAAGCGAATTTAGTGGTGTCACTCAATGATTACTTGTAAAAGTGTCGCAGGGAACCTTTAAAGCGTTCACTGATAAAAAAGGTTGGCGAGTTGTCCGATCCGATAACACGATTCGCAGTCTTAGTTGGTACCCTGTGCATTTATGTTCGTTGCATGTCACGTTGCGGCTTACTACGTCCGCGAATACTGCGCTAAGTTCCCGAAATTTCGTGCCCTGCGGCCCCATCCACGATTTGCTGGAAATTACATGTACTTATGCACGTAAATTAATTTAGTATCAAAGCGTGCACTGAATTCTATATCCTTCATGCGCCGCCTGCGGAGTCAATGGAAGGTTTTCAAGCTCCAAGTTCGTTCAAACAAGTGTCATTAATCCTTTCCGTAGCTTGCACGTTTCCCGTCCTGCTTACTCAGCTACGAGAACAATTCAAAGGGTCCTGTAGTGTTTACATGATAACTTTGACGTAAATTGCGGGAAATGCAGCGGCGGACGAAGAAACGGTAAATGACCGCCGGCCAACTTGTCCAGTTTATCATCGTAATGTAGGAGCACCGAAACGCGGCAAGTGTGTGCGCATCATCTCGTAAATGTAAGCGGTGTAGTTTAGTCAGTCAGCGATTAACCGAAACGTAAACAATGAATGAATATGCGCGAACGAAATTGTGACCGACCCGTATGGTTTATTTCTCCTCTCTCTAGCTTTTGAAGAGTTCCTCCATAAAAGACTGAGCAAAGGCCTAAGACCTTCGTCCGATAGGACGGTGGCATTGCCAGGCAGTACGGCGTCTGAAGTAGCCCAGTTTTCTAAGCATGGCATTGTGCTTCGGCGTGGTGCACTGTCAGTCATCATCACTGCAATATCTTTGATATATTTAAGCTGAGTTACACGAGCAATCGACAGACCATTGCATATACCACCCTCAGACGAATGGTTTGTGAGAGAGGGGAAAAAACGCTAGTAGGCATGATCTATATGTACATGGATGCACATATAGACGAACCGAAAATTGTAACAAAATCTTGCTGTGCATAGTGTTTGTTTGCCTACAACACCGTCTCGCAGGAAACTACAGGCTTCACGTAGTTTCGACTGGTTTGCGGCCTAAATGTTGAAACTTTGCTCTACTTCGATCATATGATTTAAACTGATACCTACACCACAAATGAAACCACCGCCGCTGTGGTTCCATCGATCAAGACGAGGAAGACGGAGGAAGAGGTGGAAATGTAGGAGAGGAGGAAGAAGACACGGACGAAGAGGGCAAGAGGAGCTAGAAGAATCAGACAAGGGTGAGGAGGAAGAAAACGATATGAAGGACAAGAAGAAGGATGAGAAGACAGCGAAGACGAGGACGGCAACAAGGGAGGCGACGACGATGACGACAATAAAAAATAGGAAGAAAACAAGAAGGCGACGATGATTACGACAAAAGGAATGACGAGGATGAAGACGGCGAGATGAAGCGGAGGAGTACAACGAGTACAAAGAAAATAGGAAGACGACGACGGAAAGGGGAGGAAGAAGGTAAACGAAAAAAAAGAAGAGGAAGAAGAGGGCGTGGAGAAGAATTAACGGAAGGCGACTACCGAAAAAGAAAAACGAGTGAGTGTGCCGTAAAGAATACCTTACGCTGCGACTGCGCTGCCTACCCTGCGCAGGCCTGGGGTTTTTTTAACAAGGTTCCCCAACTTGTGTGTTAGCCCAAGCGCAAATTGAGTCTTTATCAGAAGAAAAAAAAAGAAGAAAGGCTGCGAGGTTAAGCTTCATTTATCCCCTTTGCCTCTGAAGATTGTGTTTTTTCCGGAGAAGTTAACGTTAGGGACGGGACATGGTTGGCTTCTCATGAACGTGGTCTCGTCATAAACGAGTGCCAAATGTTAGACGTTTTGCACGCACAAGCGTGTACAAATCCTCATTTTTCCTGTGCGCTGTCGCCTATTAGGGGCGAAGCTCCTTAGGGTGTGCGTCATTCCCTCCTCTGTGGTAGTAGTAGTATGTATGTAGCCACCTCGCGACGCCCGGAGGCTCGCGCTCGAGAGCTCGCGCGCCGGGAGGCTCGCGCTCGCCCTCGGCGCGTGCCTCCCGGCGCGCGAGCTCTCTCACTCTTCCTATCTGCTGTCTTGTGAGAGAGAGAGAGAGAGCGAAAGGCGCGCGTTGACTATGGAAACGCTCTTTCTTAGATGAACGCTCTACCAGCTCGCAAAGAAGGAGAACGCGCCCTCACCCGCGAGAGACAACGTTGGTGCAGGCAGCGTCGTCTTCTAGCGAGTTTCTTGATTGAAAAATACCGACTGCTCGCGCTGGAGAACCGTTCACTGGCCACCCATATTTATATATAGGCACTGGATCTTGACTTGCAGTGAAGTGCCGGTGGGAGATTTCTCTTGTGCGTATTTGAACCATAAGGATTCGTAGCGTGCGCGTTAACTAAATTAAATTAATCCGGAACTCGGCACGATCTACGATGAGCCTCCGGAGCTTCGCCCACTCATCATCATTCACTCCGTGGATATGCTGTGAATTTTTTTTATTTTTGTCGCACAATTTCCTTTCACTCAGTCCCGGTTTTCCATTTATTCCACTATCATTATTAAATTTATTTCGAAGGGAAGTCATTGCCACTAAAGCAGCGGTCTCCGACCCGACATTCAGTGTGATAATGTTCATGTTGACCGCTCTCATAGCAACGTAATCTACAATGCATATGTATTAATAGCGCTCGGATGCTTTTGTCCAACATAGCTTAATCCTGTAGCAATACTTCAACAATCGTTGTTTATGATACGGACATCAGAGCACTATAGCGTGAGCTACTCTTGGACACAGGGGATTTCTGTGCACTAACGTGAGCGCCGACATTACGTCGTACCATTATCCAATATCTACCATTCAGTCGCCATGGTGCTGTCGAAGTCCCTGGTTGGCTGACGTCAAGCATACACCTACCCGGACACTGCACAAAGACGCTCATGCTATAGCACTTGGGTGTATGCCGAAAATAATTCCCCATTGGCAATTTCCTCGCTGACTGCTTCGCATTTCGCCGATTCCCACCAGGCGTGGTAACTGCGAGTATTTCATCTTTGCTGATAGTAGACCAGTTTGAAAAATTCTTGCTGTAGAACGCTCCCTATGCTACGGCGGCACCACTAGGCTACGGCGGCTCCTCCCACACGGCTATATGTTGTAAATAAAGCTGTTACACCAGCCATTGCGATAGTGCTTGTGCAACGCGAATTGTGCTTCTAATACGTGTTCCCCTAAAGCATAGGGGAATTACTTCCCCTATGCTTTCCTAGGCTTCAATGTTTGTTGTTTCATTAACTTGTTTCTAACAAATAAAGCGAGCCCTTGACACCCTTCCCTCTAATATGTGTTAAGCGCTATCATAGCAGTGTGATAAACAATACATATGTTTTACTATCACTCCGCATGGTCTTGTGCAACTTTTCCCGATCCTGCAGGAATACTTGAACAAACGACGCTTATTATAAGCGCACCGTAGCATCCATTTTTCTTCGACAAAACGGATGTCTGCACTAACGTGAATGCCCAACGTTACGTCATTACCATTTGGTCGCCATAGAGCTGTTCATTCTTCGTTACCCACTCATGGTCTTTGCACGAAGATTTTGGACCGATGCGCAATACTTGGCCGTGTCAAACAATTCGTTGTGGACGATTTCCTCGCCGACTGCTTCACTGATTCCCACAATGCGTGGGGTCTGCGGGACTTTTTCCTCCTTTTCCCTTGTTTGGTATAGAGCTTTTCGCGCGTGCAGTTACATCAACCTACGCGACTGTGACTATGAACTTGTTTTCTCTTGCATATCGTTGAGCATTTCTTGCGCTGTAGGATATTACACTCACCGGGAGAGAAGTGTAAGGCAAATAAGCGCAGCGGGCCTGCATACGGTGGCTACGGTGCAAATAAGTGCTTTTATAGGCGATAGTCTTTCTTGCGATACTTGAACGCAGAAATTTCGGTCTGTCTTTCTGCTTGTCTGCTGTCACACGATTCAGCCACCCGGCCAAAGTTTAAGCACTTGCCTAACGCCCAGCCATCTTGAACTGGTAGCTGCGTTCATACTTGTGAACATAGTTGATCAAAAAACAAATATTACGCATATCTGAGGAGCAACATCAATACGTTATGTGATGTGTTCAATACATAGGTACGTAATTCTAAAGACCCTACTGTTTAAAGACCCTAGCGTTTCTTAGGCTGCGGTAAAAATGCGACGCTATATGCACGAAAAAGGCCTCTGCTGACGATTTGGTGCTGCCACCTGGCAGTTGCCCAGGTATTCTGCATAAGGTCATGTATCCCGACGGCGCTGCCAGATGGCGTCTATATCTGACGCAGCTTAGTACGGCCGGCAGAAGACTATCGTCTTTCGACGACATTTGCAGCGAAGGAAGCAGATATGCGGCCAATTTTCTTTTATATTTGCTATTCATATTCTGCTTTATCACGTGGATATGTTTCCTAGCATTAGGTTCAGGAATACATTCGCTGTACGTATACCTTCGGACACGTCGGAGCCTATAAGAACGACACCTTCAACAACATGTCTATATGGCTCTCAAAAACGATGCCAAATCGTCATGAATACTTTGCCGTCAAGGCTTTCGGACACAAACAAAAATACATCGTTACTTTGCAACTAACAGGCACCGCAATACAAGACCAAAACTTCAAAATGTCGCCTTTCCTTTTTCTTCATTTTTTTTTAATCTGGCAAATTCATCTGCTAGCTTGGTCTGTCGCGTGAATGCGCTTCGCAGGCGGACGGGATGTGTACTGTATACACCTAGCCATTGCGTACATCAACTGGCATGGTAAAATGGTTTACCATTCCTGAAACTAACAGAATTGCTCGCTGGAGTCTTCTGCCAGCTGTTCTGATAGGAACCAGCTTAAAAGTGCTTGCTGACAGAAGTGGCGTCATTCAACTCACAGAAGTTGCATCTTGCAGCATTCATACCTTAAATATTGCATATTCAAAGGAAGAAAGCACCCCCAAAGATAAGTCGTACTGCGTACAACCCAAGGAATATGCGATGTTTTAACGTTTCTACGATGCTTCGACGTAGGGGCGAGATCACATCAAATAGGCTAATTAAAGCACTCGTAGCGCAGGACTGATTAATTTATTTGATTGATTTCTAGGGTTTTACGTCGCTAAACCACCAATGATTGTGGGAGACGCGGTAGCGGAGGGCTCCGGAAACCATCCACAGAAAGAGCTGGTTTCCGTGGCTTCCCTGCTAGGACACTGATAATATTGGATATTTAACACTATACATATCTAACTCTTATTGCCACATGGCACGTGTTCGCTGCTCCCGCTTTCTTAAATCTGGATCAACTTATCTGGAATCTGGATGCTTTCTTAAATCTGGATGAACTAATACGCCGAAACACATTTTCTTTTCCAATTTCTAACTCGCTCAATGACTCCATCTCAATGCTAGCAGCATTACGCTCCCCCATTGCAACACAAAATATTGAAGACAAGAAGCAATCCTGTTGGCACCATGTATTACGATGCTTCTGAGCCATGAAGCTTGGTGTCACTGCGATTTGCCATGCACGCCATGCGGCAAGCCTTCAAGCTTGGAAACCTGTTGTCACCAACGAGACAGCGTTGGCCGTGGTAATTAACGGTCGACACCCTGAAGCAATGCAGTGGCCCTTTTCCGTCATCCTCGGTGGCTACAGCGAAGTAGGGAAACTTTAGTTGGTCGCTGTAGCAGTGGTCCGGCCGGCTCGAGACTCTGCATAGCCGGCTCCTTCCGCGGCGTCCCACGCACGCGGCCACGCATTCCTCACGGGAGACGAACGCACCGCCGCCACCATGGGCTGGGCACAGTCCTGACGTGAAGTTCCAGCGCCTGCACGACTTACCGTCCAAATACCACCAGGTACCGAGAACGTCTTTGCTGCATGTCACAGAGGGGCGGGACGAGATGGTTTAACATACCTCAGACAGCATAATTATTCGCTAAGAAATAAGTCTCAAATACCGCATGGGTCGAAAAATCTGTCGCAGTGAACGGCGTTGACAATCGTGCTGCAAAGAATAATTCACAGATGTCTCCGATTGACGTGAACTTTTTCAGGCCGGTTAATGCTAGGAAAAATAAATCATGGCTCTGAAAAAGAAAATTAACCAGTCTGCTTGGGAGGCACACCCAGGCCACATTTGCGCCAAAAGAGCACGCCTCCTCGATCCCACCGCTGCTTTTCGGCTCAGGCTGACTAAATGTGTGCCTGTAGTGTGATTAAAAGAGTCCCTCTGGAAGACGAAGTAGTGAAGGCGGATTAGGGAGCACGACGACATGTGTCTATATATATATATATATATATATATATATATATATATATACACGATCAGAAAGTCACAGTGACAAACAACATATTATTTAGGATTTATTCTAACGTTTCGGCTGGAGACCAGCCTTTTTCAAAGATCTTTGAAAAAGGCTGGTCTCCAGCCGAAACGTCAGAATAAATCCTAAAGAATATGTTTGTCACTGTGACTTTCTGATCGCATATTTATCCCGATAGCCAAGAAGGACATTTTTTGATATATATATATATATATATATATATATATATATATATATATATATATACGGCACCAAATTACGGCAATGTTTTTCGCGCGGACGTGCGGCAAATCGCATCAAATCGGCATATTTGGTTCCAATCACAATGTATCACTTAATACAGTGAATCGTTTCATTTGCAAAGAAAAAGAGTGCCCAGATACCTTTTCCTGCTACCTCCGCGCTGTATCAGCGTAAGACAACAATAAGGCCGAAGTCTACCTTCGCCTTCGTGCCCGATAAAACATATACCCTTTGAGGTCGCATCATCACCGGCAACATTTTTTAATCTTCTGTGCATGGTTACGGCAGTAAAATCCTCGTGAAATGCTTGCTGAAAGTTCAGCAGTTCATAACTGACCACCAAGAAAGATATAGAGGAACATGGGGAAAGGGGGGGGGGGAGGAATGCGCACAGCGTCTTACAACTCTTATATTCAGTCGCTAGCGATGGCAGGTTGTTCTTTTCGTTCACTCTAATTTATTTCCGTTGATCTTATAATTACTACACTACAATTAAAAATAGCGCGCGCTTCTGTGTGTCTGTGTGTGTGTGTGTGTGTGTGTGAGAGAGAGTGAGAGAGAAAGAGAGAGGGAGATGCTCATGCAGTGTTTTGAGAACATGTATACTTGCCGCTACCTTGCCTTCGTCACAAAAACACATGAGTTTGGTTTTAGGTCGAAATACATTATTAATGGGATCCTGAAACGAAATTTTACTCGCTGAACTTCGCATTGAAACGGGTTCCTCGCATTACCGCGAGATAAATGCAAAAACAATTTCCAAGATTGACGCAGGCAAACTGAAGGTATTCAACTACAAATCCAAAATAAGAACAGGCGGCAGATATTGACATGTATCCCCTTTCGATTTTCGCTCCCCCAGACACGTGTTCGCTGCTTCCTGTCAAAATGCGGCTTTTATCTTGTGGTGCCGGAACCGTGCTATCCATTGTAGCCTTCATAGCATGACGGTTACTGCGCTTTTTGACGGCGTAATCGCTTTGGGCTACGGCAACCATGTGCGCCGCACAGAGCTCCTTGTGTCAGTTGCCCACAAAATGAAATTTAACGTGCAAATTTATGTAGCTTTAGGAGCATAAAACATGTTTTCGTCTTCAAATTTCTTATAGCCGACTGTACCCATCCAATCAAAACCACAGCCCAACCAGCATAACGCTGTCACATATACTCACAGAAACTGTTGTACAACGTTATAGCCGGCGCGGAAATCAATGTCATATGCAAATTAAAATACGATACGCTCTGATTCCTCCACTCGCGCTGGTACGACGGTCATGGTTAAGCCCCACATCAAGCAAACACACAATAAAGGCAATGTGCGTAACTCGCGTTTCAGGGCACTTTAACATATGATTCCATAAAGCTCGCTGCGCTGGTTCCGTGCCAAAAGAAGGGAACAGTCGGCACAGTATGCACATTGTTGCTGGTAGCACAATCTTTAATTCCAGCATAAGTTATCACAGACTGGATACCTTTCGCGCAATACAAATCGCAGGCCCTCCGCGCGAGGAGAATCCTGTCGCATACACTCCCAATGCACTTTACACCCCGACAGAAACATCAATGGCGCCTCAATAGAGCGTGCCTAAAGATCTAAAGCACGGCAAAAACGCGAGCTAACGCCATCGCGTACATGCGTGCCATGCCCGTATCGGTCCCGTACGTGCGCCCGTGCCCGGTGCGCCTGCGCCAGAAAGTGCGAAGTGACACGGCCGCTGGATCCTTTCATTCAGCGGCCGTGAAGGAAACAGCAGTGAACAGTTCGAGCCGCATTTCATTTACGACAGCCACCACGAGGTGGCAACACATGCACTCTAGCTCAACCGGAACTTCCTCATCCACGTTGCCTCAGGGACGCGGAATTTTCTCTTAGGAGGCAACGGGTTGCGCGCTCCAATGAAGCTAGCCAAGCGTTAACGAAACTTGTGAAATGGAAGTGCACGAGCGACAAAACTTCTCAGCCACACGCGTCTTTTCAAGAAATGACGCCTTAAAATTGGCGACTCTGACGTCTATCTAGCTACACTGAGCAATGCGGCTCTCGCAGCAACCGAAAGCACAGTTACCATATATCGCATCCAAGGCAAGCCATAGTAGCGCATAGCTCATGCTATTTTGAGATACCAGTATAGTTCCGTAACGGGAGCTCTCGTTTGCGTATGCTATGCTGAACGCCGTGCTCTTGTCGATCTTATTTATTGGTAATTTTGCGATGTTCACTTCCTTACAATACATTGGTTAGAGGAAGTCGAAGGGAACGTTTTACTGTGATAGCAATGTGTTTTACTGTGAACACTTTAACCGGGCTTCCTTTTGCCTATTCTATGTCATTAACGCTACCGCTAACCGAAATTTTGGGAGGGGCCCGGGCCCTAGGGCACCCCCCTGGCTACGGGCCTGGTTTCTACTATATGTTTGTACTGTGTAGCGGCACCTTGATCACGTTCTTCGTTCCAGCTGCCTCGCACATCGTCGCAACGCCGGCAGTGCCCTCGCCGCATAGCGCTCACGCGAATGCGTCTCCGAGTGCCGGAAGGAACGCGGCCGCTTTATGCCGTTATGTTGGGCAAGTTTCTCCACTGCGCTAAGTGGGCGAAGTGCACACTGCTTAGCGCGATTGCGCGGTTTGAAGCGCGTGCCAGAAGAAATCAAAACAACGTTGGCGGCCCGTTGTCCTTGCCGCTCGACCGTCACATGATACTTCAAGATACTTCAAGCCACCGTGCCACCGCGTCTCATCAGAACGCTTGCTGAAGTTCTCCTGCAAGAATGCTGCTCGCGCTGAAGCAAGGCGCGCTTTACTTCTCGTGTAATTATTGCAACACTGCCATTCAAAGCACATTCGAGCCTGCAGCCGCTGCAACTGCTCGCAAATGCGCCTCGGGCTGCGCGTCCACAGTTGCATGTAGTGTGATATACTCTGGCTCGTATCGCGGCCATACGAGGTAGAAGGCGAGGTGAGGCCGCTGCTCGTGTTCTACCTTTACGTGCGTAAGCGTAAAACACGAGCAGTCTGGAAGATGCGGTCTCCTTCCTAGTGATGCAGAACTATCGATAGTACTATCGATACTATGGATAGTTGAGTCACTATCAAAGTGTCTATGGCGTAAAAATACTATCGTTAGTAACTGTCGAACTATCGATGACACCATCGATAGTAACATCAATATTATTATCGAATATGTCATTATACTGTCAGTATATAGCATAAGATCACCGGTATTTTTTTGCCTACTTCAGAAATTTCGGACCTACTCGATCCACCCACGGATCTAGGAAAGCAAGCGAATGAAGGTAGAAATCGCGAACAAACTAGTAGATCCATCCACGAATTCGCACACAAGAAGCAGAGAAAGGTATCGTTGGTGCAAGGTTGAAGAGTTCACCAGTAGCGCAAAGGAACCGTTACATGAGCGCAACAGAGTGGCTTCAAATTTATATTACACTTCATGATTTAAGAATAAAAACTTTAAGAACTAATTTTGTTGGTAAGGTGTAATGGTTACTTTTGAGTGTGAATTCATTGTTGGACATGTCCGGGCAATTTCAGTGCGGAAATAATTTAATTCGCCAAATACTACTCGTAAATTAAATAGATAGCAATACTGTCGATAGTTTATCGATAGTTTTTCTACACTATCGATAGTTTCAAAAAAAGACTATCGATATTGTCGATAGTCAACTCACCGATAATTTTGCATCACTAGTCCTTCCCTGTGAGCCTCTCTTTGTGCTGCCCGGAATGCTGGATCACTCTGACTGCAATGGAGGGGGAAAACTAGGAGGCAGCGTCACGTGGTTCCGAACGCCTCGGCAAGCCGAGATCCTCTGACGGCTCGTGCGCAGTGACTCTTGGGTAGGATGAGACCCACAATGTTGCCGGACCGCTCAATGTTCTTTTGACGCGATAACTTTCAGCGGGGCTGGACCGTGCATTAATCTACCGCTTGCCTACCATGTTACCGGGACCCACTTCCAATGATACTCTCCTTTAATATAGTTTTTAAGACAGGGCTTTGATATTGTCACGTGACGCCCTCTCCTAGCTTTCTTCCCCCTCTCCATTCTGGCGAGCACGAGCCGCCAGAAAGGTGCCGACGCTTCGGTCATCTCAACGCAGCAGCGGTTCACGGAGCTTTATTCGTGCTTCGTCTTTCGCGTTGCATCAGCACGTCGTGCTTCTTCGCCTATATTGCGGCTTACGGTTCTTCTAAGCTGCCTTTTGCTTAATGTATGATGGTGCAGAATTAAACCACAAAAAGCCAACGACGTCGATGGCGGAACGTCGCTCAGATAAATGCTTTGGTATAGCAAGAGACCACGGCGGGACGCAGGACACATTATTGCGTTTACGGTTACAGCTCCGAACACTGATTCTCGAGTTACCGGAGTTAAGTGCGCCGCACACAGCTGGCCCCATACATGCAAAGCAACACAAGTGATTGTGCCTTGCCCGGCAGGACGCGAGGAACAAGTGCACCATGCAAGTACGGTCGCTGACAAAGACATCACGCTCCCTTCACCGCAGCGGACTGCGAGTCCAAAAATCTGTTCGCAGACAGCCCGTTCGGTTTCGCTTGCGCTCTTTCACCGTTTGCGAATGCTCCTTGTTTCTGGCAGGTTTACGAAGAGCTGTAGCGTGAGCAACGCAGCATCTCCGGGAAATTTCCGAGTTGTTCGATAACTTTAACGTGTATGCCCATTTGTCGAGGATTCCTGTTCAATGACAAGGCGTCGCTGAAGCCTACTTGCGACGGGTTAATATGCCTACAGTACCGAACCCATCTGGCAACCCTCGATTCGCCAGCTTGGCACTTATGCATATTCAACAGCTTCTGTGAAGAAATGTTTCACTTTGGTGTTATACCGATTCCTCTGACGGAAAGATCAACTGTTTATTTTTATTTTTATGTATATTTTTTTCTTTTTGCTCGCGTATTTAGCAGGCTCTCCATCTAAGCGATAAATTCGGCTCCATAGTGTTGAGAACGTACTTCTCATTTGTAGCTAGTGCCACATATCAAGGTTACACATCAAGAGTGATTTAAAAAATAATTCTATTGCGCATTGAGAGATTAGTACTTGCGAACCGCACCTTTTGCATTCCATGAAGCTTGGTGCGCGCGAGCACTGCTCCGACAGCCGCCGCTTCTCAACGCACGCTTCCCTGCACGCTCTTTTGGAGTCGAACTTGTTGGCTCCCCGGATGCAGACTCCCACCTGATGACTCACAGCCGACACGCAGGTTTTGACGGTGTTCTCGTAATAAAACTCCTCGCGCGGACTCTGGCAGTACGTGAACGCAGGTGCTTCGCAGGACATTCCCCTCTGAAATTACATCCATATAGGCTTCAACCAGAATACTAACAATGGTCCATTGATGTTGACTGAAGTGCCAACGGAAAATGTCACGTACGTGAGGGGCTTTGGCATTAGACGTGGCTACTTGAGAGGCATAATTCTAGAGCGATAATTTTTATATTCGCTCTTTTCACCATGCCTCAATGGCTATTAGGACGTTACGCTCTCTTTGCGGTGAAGACCGAACGCTGGCCCAGCACCTGATAAAAACTAATGAACTAAACGAAAGAGTGGCAAAAGGTTTTTCTGGACTTCGAAACCCCATCGGGGCCTTTCTAGACGTGCGTCAGTAGGTTCGGCGGAGTTCAGCTCATTTCAAGCAACTAGAGCTTCGGATACCCGACCTTTGATAGGCGGCTGCTGCGGCTAAATATCTATAGCCTACAATCTTGTGGGATTGCTCTCCTCCAAAGTTGCGCCAGCTGAGACAGATACGGCGTTACTGAATTGGCGAGCAACATTGCGCGCCAGTTATGATTCGGAGTACAGGTGTTCGTTGCCACTGCAAGTAAGGCTCCTGATTGCTTAGCGCGATCCGATTGCGTACGGTTCCAAATATGAAAGATTAGTTTCCAATAGAACTGAGTAGTTAGTTTCACTCGATAACTTAACATAAATTTTAACCTCAGATGCATCACTAAAACATTGGAATAAATTATTAATTGACGCGAATGCTCAAGTTTCAATTACAAATCGGCAAAGAATACCTTCTATATTGTGATGTTTCTGGCTGATTGTTCAGACAGCGAAGAATTTATCCTTCATAAAAGCTTTTTTTTTCCTGAAGCTTATTTCCCATTGAAGTCTGTTTCCGCAAGAGTTAGTTTTATTGTCGAGAATGGCTGCCAGCTGATTACGTTTATGGAGACGTTCTGAAAAGCATACAATGTGGTTTGTGAATACCAGGGCAGAAACGCATGTAGAGTATATATTTATTATTTGTTATCCATCATAAAGCACGGTGCGTCCTGTAACTTTGCTCTTGAGACGACGTTGCGGCCTTATAGCTACAACAAATCGTTTTTGCGAAACCTACGCTTTCTTATTAGTCATGCCTTGTAACAGTATTCTAAAATCATGATTAATTTAACAGCACTATAATATTCGTGTGCCGGTAAATAAGCCTGATGAAGAAAGCAGTAACGAGTGTACATTCATACACTCTTTCATAGGCGAGTAGTACTATGCATGTACGTAGAAGATTCATGTTGACTTCTGAATGCACGCAGAATTAAAATTACTACACACGGTGAAGATACATTTCTGCGACTGTATACAGAAGAGGAACAGCGTTTTGTAAGTTGAGGTTTTTAGCCTGTAATATGGGCGCCGCCGTAAGAAACGCACGCACGCAGAGCCACAAGTAAACACAGCCACCGATAACTTCGAAAACTTACGCGTGATTTCATGGGCGCAGGTGGAGTTTCCCTCTCTCGCTTCCAGCCACCGATTCCCTGCCTTCTCTCTGGAGGCTCTGTAGCCGTCTCACCACGGTCATCGTCGATCTTCACGGTGGAGGTTGACAGGATTTCGTGGTCGCTTGTGGCCGGAGCATCCGAGGATGGTTCGGTTTCCACCCCTACCTCAACTGGTTCAGTCCTTTCGGTGTTGATGTCACTTTCGTGGGTCACAGATCCGAAACGCCTGGCGCCACCAAATGCCAAGCGGTGCGGAACATCTGGCACTGCCGGTCTCTCTGGTTCTGACAAGGCAGCAGCGACGGTGTCTTCCACCGGCACTGGCGGCGTTCCATCTTTCAGGCCACGAATCAAAGTGCCGTAGACGTCGGCGCTGACTCCGACGAGCAACATCGTCAACAGCACGGCCATGATGGTCAACAGTGAGAACCAGCGAAGTAGCGACCACCAGGAGCTACGCCGGCGTGGCATCTCTCTGCGTTCGTCGGCGCTGGTGTCCCGAGTAGTTGGCATCGTGCTTGAACTACCGCTCTCAGCACGCTTGTGATGCCGAAAGAAGCGTTTGACGTCTTCTGGGACAGAGTACGAAGATGTACTGGCGACACTCGAAATCGTGGAACTGCTGCTGCTGCTGCTGCTGATGATGGAGGACTCAGCTTCGCTAGGTCCCGAGGTTGCGGAAGATGACACAACGCTGGATCCGGCGACGTCGGTGCTTTGGCTTTGAGACGCGGTCACTGATGCCGCTTGGCTCTCTTTGGTTTCATCGTCGGATCCTACGCCCGTTGTCACGGTGGTGGAAGTAGACGAGCGGTCCGTGGCGGCCCCTTCCGCTGTGGTCGCCGAAGGAGCCGGTTCAGCGCTTTGTTCAGGAACGGGTGCTCGTTCAGCAGGCATGTCCATCTCGAACCGCAGGGTCTTCACAGAATGTTCTTTCGGGGTGTTGTAAGTACCGTAAGGGTACTTGAGTATGCCTGTACCCTGACGTGGTACCTGGGCCGGTCGAGGTGGCGGTGAAGCTGATGCATAACTGTGCAACGGCTGCTGTAGTTGCTGAGCGTGATACCCGTCCATCTTCAGCGGTGCGCCGATTATCGAAAAGAACGCGGGTGGTCTTCGTTCTCTTCGCGCATCTCGATAAAATACTGCACGTGATGACCATGATATTAATGATGAGCTTGGAACATGGCTTGTTAGCAGAATGAATGACTGGCCGAGAATGGGATGATGTACAATGTGAGTCAGTCAACAATTCTCAGAACGAACAGAAGACCTCGTGAAGTATAACACTTAACACACTGCCTTCGGTAAAAAAAAACGCTCGGAGCAGAAGAGCGGATAACAAACAGCATTTGTGCAAGATAAAAGAAGCCTCCGTGAAGAAGCTTTATTTGAAAAAATAGAATAAAAGGCGTAGTAGCGACAGTAAATGCTTGTAAGAATCGTACTGCTCTGTGTTTCGCAAAGGCGAACCGATGTGTCAGAAAAAGCACACCTATCTTATCTTGCACTATATAAGCCCGCCTCTCTCTCTCTCTCTTCTCTCTTTTTCTGTCATTCTGTCTGTGTATTTCTTTTTCTCTCTCCCTTTCTACCTCATTTTTTTGTGTGTCGCCAATAGCAAGTAGAGTTAGAGTAGCTGGTACAACGCAATGACATGGTTCCGATAAATGCACGTCCTACATGCGTCGTTGTATTACTCTAATCAAGATGATGCTCACTTACGGGCCATGGATACTCGTGTTCTAGTGCCGCGTCGCGGAGGTGTTTCATTTTGTCTGATGTCCTTATTACGTTTTTCTTTTCTCTCCCTCAGTCTCCCTCGGTCTGGTCAATAACAAGTTCTGTTACAATGGTCGGTAGAACGCAATGAGATGGTTTCCATAAGTGCATGCTCTTCAAGCGTTGGTGTACGGCCTAGCGTTTATGATGCTCACCTACGGACCGTGGGTACTTGGTTTCGAAGCCCGCGTCGCTAGGAAATTTTGTTTTATTTCTTTTTTTCCTGATAGTGGGTCGAGGACATTCACGGGTATGCTTTTCCCTCCTGCGCTACCCAAGGATTTTCTTTCTTTCAAAATGTGGATCAATGCTGCAGACGTGCTTCACCGCGCAGTAACGAACACCCAGCACGGAAGCAACAAGAACAAAAAGTTATTTATTCTTGGCGTATTGGAGGACTATATATTGTTCTCGTTGACTTCCGAATAACAGGCACGTGTTACACTCTGCGTGTTAAGCAAGCAAACCGGGCCATTTATTTTTATTTATTTATTTACTAGCTCGGTACCCCCAGCGCCATTGCAGCCATTACAACGAAAGGGGGGGGGGGATTACATAATAGAAGCAGATTTACACACCATCAAACAAATAATAAGAAACAAACACTAAGAAATATAATAAAGGAATCATATACGCAACTAGCATACATGAGAGAACACACAGCGAGCGATGTAATAAAAAAAGTCACATACACAACTAGCATACAGAGAAAACAATAGTCGATAATGTTTCAGCTAGAGCAAAGCATAAAACTTATCACTGGACACTTTATCAACCCCACTAGATGGTAATCTTTCCACTCCCATATTGTTCGTGGGAAGAAGGACATTTTGAAAAAAATCAGTATTCCAAAACGCTTCGCGTACTTTATGTGGCTGATCACCTCGTGCTGATACGTAATAAGGCTCGAGTAAGTATTGTTGCCGATCAATGCCAATTTTTAAGAGGAAGATATTAGATGCGAAGCAGCTCTTTGACTAGCCTGTGTAACGCTGTCCCTCCGTCCGCACAAGCGCGCGAGGCAACGCGCTTCCCTCGGCGCAGGTGTTGGAGCGGTGCCAAGTAGGTCGCGCCGCAGCTGGGCGTTGACGTCACGCTCCCCTCGCACGCTTCCCTCGCAGGTGCGCGCGTACGTCACTCTCTCCCTCACCCGCCGGAGCGCCCGCAGTTGCCGGCTCCAACGCCCGCTCGCCTCCCGTGTCTGCGTTTCAAACAAACGTTTACACCAGTAAACGCTACACCGAGTTTCGCTTCAAACTGTTCTTCCAGCACCCGCGTTAGCGCCGTTCAACCCGTGGCGCCACCCGTGCGCAACGCTGCTGCTTCGCATCCCATCAGGGTTCCCTTCGCGGAGATGGTCCAAGTTATTATGGAACAGTTTTAATCGAAGTTTTCTCCTGCGATTTTCTAAAGATTCCCACTTTAGTACAGCCTTTGCTTGAGTAGCACTAAAGCCGAAACTATAATCTCCCGTCACGAACCTTGCTGATAAATTCTGCAATCTTTCTAAACGCTGTTTGTCGCCAACCTTGGGGGTCCCATACCTCGCATGCGTATTCTGATTTGGACCTGACGAACGTATTAAAGAGAAGATCTTTAGTAGCCGTACTGAAGCATTTTGCATTACGCCTTAAGAACCCTAATGACTTTCCTTCGCTCGCAATTACGCGATCAACGTGGCGATGCCATTTTAAATGAGACGTAGAATACTCCAAGATATTTATATTCTGCCACTTGCGACAATGGAACGTTATAGATATGCTGAAATAAGGATGGTTTCTTTTGTTTCGTAAATGCTATGAAAACTGTTTTATCAAGGTTTAAGGTCACGTTCCGCTTGCGACACCACTGTTTAATCAAGTTTAGATCACACTGCAAAGCGCGACAACCATCTTCACAATTATTACGCTTACACTAAACACAGTTGTCAGCGTATAATCTCATATGCGACATAACTCCATCACCTACATACTTCATGAATAACAGAAGCAAAAGTGGCCCCAGAAACAAACACTGGGGAACACCAGAAGTGACATTTCTTTTAGAGTACTCAAAGTCATTTATAATTAAGGACTGTTTTGCGCTGTCTTAAGTATTAGGCAATCCATGCAATAACTTCCTTCATAATATATATATTCAAGTAATTAAGAACAAGACACCGTGTCGAACGCTTTCCTAAATTCTAGAAACGCACAGACTGCAGAGAGTGATTTGTCCAGAGCGCTGCTACTATCGTGTGTGAATTCAATCAGCTATGTTACACAAGACAGATTTTTCCCAAAATCGTGTTGACATGGATTAAATTAGGAATGTTCGTTCATATGTATACAATGCTTGAATATATAATATGCTCTAAGGTTTTACATGTTACACAGGTTAAAGAAATGGGACGGTAGTTACTCACGTCACTTCGCAGACCAGATTTATGAAATGGGACAACTGCACCAATCTTCCAGTCATTAGGCAGGGAAGCTTCCGCCAGAGATTTTTCAAAAAGTATTCTAAGAAAATGAGCGACGGACTTCGCGTAAATTTTAAGGAAGTGATCTGCCAAACCATAAGGGTCCTCCGCCGAACGTATAATTTTGAAAGCAAAATTTATGTGCCACGTGTCCTGATAATATCCATCTCGCCTATCGATGCTATCTGTTGTTGCGAGGCACTTCTATGGTAAACGCGATTTTGCTGCTCAGTAGAGAACATAAAAGCGATGTACTAATTAAAAGATTCTGCTTTATATTGGCCACTGGATACTACACCATCTTTTGTTACTGTCACAGCCGCCTGGTGTTCTCGGCCGCCCTCGTGTAGATAAGATACGGCGTGGGAACGTGCGGAGCGAGGTTCGGCGTCCTTTGAAAAAAGAGAAAAGGCGGCTAATTGCCTCCCGAGGAAAAGCTTGGACTTGCGGGCCGTTTTATCGCCAACGCCTCTGGACGCCGCCGGCACCGCCGAAGAAACGCAGCCGCCGGGCTGGAGGCCCCCCGTAGCGGGGCGGCGCGCTTTGTCCAACTTAAGATTCGGTCAGGCAGAAGGGAGAAGACGATTCTGGCCCGATTTGGCTGCCACGGCAGTTGACGTCTTGACGAGCAAGAGAGCAGTCAGCGGTGTCGCGGGTCTCGCGTAGTCGTCGGGTATGGAGCAGCCGAAGTGACGAAAACAGTCGTGCACAACATCGGGCCTTCTCTTCGTCTACCGAAGCCGGCGAGACACCAGTGACACCCGTCAACTCCTCTACGTAAGAGTTACGACCATCATTGTTGGACGTTTCCGTAGGGCATAATTATTTTCATTTAATGCTTTTTTATATTCACCGAATTTCGGTGTCAGAACGAAGCGTGCGCTGCGCCGCACCAGAGATAGTGCATCAAGCTAGTTCTCGTTATGTTTTCTTTTGATGTCGTTATTTTACTACCAATGCTTAACTCCTGCGTTGTTTATATTTGTACTGATACCTTGTCGCATGTATTTCCTCCGAGTGACGTGTTCCTACAGTCTGAGTTCATTTCTTTTGTAATTGCCTATTGCCTTGCTCGTGATTAAATGCTTTTGGTTTTGGTTCTAAGCACCTATCCTTGTTTGTCTGAGAGTGCGTCAGTCAGGACCAACACCACCACACGTGCCACACGCACGGGTCGGCCGGCGAACTCAAAACAAAGTGTACCGCTTCGAGGCTTTTAGGGCGTCGCAGGCCTAAGCGTAAGTGGAAGCCTGCGAGTCTGCCGAATCGCTGCTACTGTGAGATGTCCCTCTACTACGCACAAAGGGGGAGGCGGCTCCGCGCCCTACACACTTCTCGACTATCACGCCTACCGTACCACTTCAAACAAAACATTACGACCAACCTCGCTCATCCCCCTTTTGCCACACATCTCAACATTTAACCTCAAAACCGGATTCGTGCTGGGGCTGGGAAGAAAAGAGGCAACAGGCTCTATTAAGTTAACAAAACAACTAATTTAATGCACGAACATGATTTAAGCACACAAATCACAATTTTTAGCCAATGCAATGACAAACGAACAAAGTCATCAAAGAGCAAACTCATACTACAATCAAGGACCATCATGGCAAAGATGCTAATCAGTAAACGACAGACAAAGTAAATGTAGGTAGCGGCTAATAAACTAAGTCGCAATGTCTCAATCTCGCTCCCGAAACGGAGAGAACGCTTATCTGGGAGGCAGGCTCCTTCGGCACGCAGGTTTCGTCACCGGCTTGTGGACTGGTGGTTCGGAAGGGGCTCGGGGGTTCAGATGTCATCATCGAAGCCGTTCTAGCTCACGGATCCTCCGATCATTGCCGTCGACATCACGCTCTCGCACTGGCTACACCATCGCTCCAAGGATGTACAGCCGAACGACGCGGCTCACACGAGGGCTTGCATACAAGACTCACTTCTTCGACTCCTCCATGACGGAATGCCCTCGCATCTCCTCGTGTCTCTCGATTCTCTCTGAACTCTCTCTCGCCCTTGACCCGTGACGACTTTTTCTCTCTTTTACCACCCCGCCTCGCCAGGGCGCCTACCCAATCGTTGTTTAGGGTCAACTCGTCCCTAACTCGTCCCCAACTCGTCCAATCCGCCGTGCGACCGCCATTCGATCGAGACCCGCCTCCATAGCACAATACACTACAAGTTCCTCTCCCAAAACATGGAAAGCAAGATATCAAACATAAACAAAACTCGACATTAAGAGAAGGCATCGGACCACCTAACCAGCGACACATGTGTACGGATTTCCGCACGCGCGTTAGCTATCACTGCCCCCAATCTGACACACTCCAGATGCAAGCAATCGTCTAGGCGCTGTTGCTACTCCAAGTTCGCATTTTCCAACCCGTTGCGTGCACCCCTCTTCGACAACAACCGCGTTTCGGCAACGCGACGACAAGACCCCCCCGCTGCGGGATTTATGACCCGGCGACCTTCGGACAAGATGTCGCCGGCCTGTACCGAGACACCGAGCAGGTGCGGATGCGACTCCCTGGCGCCTCGTTATTGCCCGTAGTTCTGGTGGTGTACTGTTGTCTGCGTACGACCACGTAAGCAAGGGCATTAAGCATTTCCGGGCGAACTCCTTCAAGTGGCCGGTGTGCGAGAGGAGCGGTCAACATGTGTGTGCGGTTCATCGCGACCTGACAGCTTCCAGATGGGTGTACGCGCACGCATCCTCTCAGCCATAACGAACGCCCGGAGAGCGCGAAGTTGATGCTCAATGTACACACGCATGTGGGGCCACCGCGCAAGCGTCGCCTCCGCTGTTATTGTGCGGTTTCCGCGAACTTGCAGACAGCGAAAGCTCCGGCGATTCCTCGACCGCCGCAGCGGCCGAAAAACAGGAATAGCGATGTCTCAAATGTCCGTTTCCTACGTTCTCCTCTCTCGCCCCACCGACGTCCCTCGGGGCGTCACAATCCCTTCCTCTTCCAAGAGAATTTGCCTGGAGGGCAAATTCGAATGCAACGGGGCGCAACGCGTATCGAGCGCCGCAGCGACATCTGAGACATCGCTACAGCTACGAACACAGGACACGCACACAACAACAACAACAAAACAGGAAAACACTCGCGGAATGGATCCGGCGGCAGCGTTAAGCCGAAAATGGTCAATATTCAAGCGTCCTACATCGGAGATGTCCACTGCAGTTCTTACACCATTAACGCACGCGCACAACACATTCGGAGCACTCAGTCACTGAAGACTTCCCTGAAGGGCGTAGATGAGGTCGCGCGCACTGATTACACCTGCACATCCACTGGGAGGTGTCGGACACTGCTTACTGTCCATCACGGCGCGAACACAACACACACTTCACTCGCGCTGTCTGCTCTCGGCATACCCGATATCAGTACACACACATAACATACACTGGCCTATAAAATAATGTTATCGCGCTTACACTTAAGACTATGAGAGCCCCTCGCTTGTCTCTCACTGAACGACAAAAGCCCGGATGGTGGAGGAATAGCGAACCGGCGGGTATCGACATCGTACTACAAATATGATCTCTTATTCGACCGCAACTTTCCCACTGTCGGAGCGGGGTAAAAGTAGTCCCTATCGTTACCAGAATGCTCAAAAGGGCCGGCATCTCTATCTGACACTACTCCCACAACGCTCCTTGCCTCCTAACGAGGCACGGCACTTTCGTGCAGGGAACCGCCGTGACCATTTCGCCGTTCGGTCATCCTAATCGCTCCTCGCCTCTTCCGATACGGCAGCCCTCCCCGCTTCCTATCGAGGCACGACACATTTTGTGTAGGGAGGACGCCGTATACGTTCCGCCATCTCCAGTCATCTCTAATTGCCAACCGTCCCGTAGCCCTCACATCACATCGGCTTAACTCGACCGACGGCTTCGCACCTTTCGCTTGTGCCCTATCTCTTGCTCTCCTCGTTCTCCGAAAACCTAACCCTTTACCATTTCCTCTCCGACAAGTGACGAGATCATGTCAGCCCTACACTATCCCTCCACCACCACTGGCCACCAAATACACACGTCTAACGCCACTCGCTCATTTCACCAAACACAGATACCGCGTGCAATACAAATAAAAAGGAAACAGTCTAGCAAACTACATGCATCACATTCAAAACACTATCCTAAATGGCAAACACATCGATGTAAGGCTGACACAAACGAAAAGGAAAACAAACCAAAACAATACAATATGAGAAATCCTGAGCGACAAAACACACAAATAACACGGCGGATACACATGACATCAACTCAGCCGGTAACCCAGAGACGCGGCGTTTCTTGACTGAACTGTGCCCATTGTCCCGTCCAGTTACTGCTACTCATAAAGCTCGACATAAAATAATACCTGCTACAAAGTGAACAAAAACTTAAAACTCAAACTCACGAGCGATTTAACATAAATGCGCACAATGCTATATCAACAACCTATATACAGTCCTACAGCGCAAGGCTACGCGGCAACTGCGGGCGACATTCTGAACATCCCTTGTCTGTCCTGACAATCTAAGACCTCCTTAATTCGCGCCCGATGGGGTCTAGGTCCCGGCGGCTTCCGAACACGCCAAAGCCCACAGGCAATGCGACCAACGTGAGGCCCCCGCTCGCCGTGTTTCATGCGGCATCTCGGCCGCTTTCCATCAATATGGCGGAAAACCAGCCTGAAACGCGTGGGGAAGAGCGATCTTTTAAACTTCACCTTCTTTCTCACGCAGCGTTTCTTTCGCTTCTTACGTGTGCACGACTTTCTCGCACTGCGCCCTTTCCGCCGCTCGTTCCCTGCGAGGGTATGCGTCTCCTGCATGCACATTACAATACTTGTCTCCTTTTCTGACACGAACGAATCGCCGGCTTCCCGAAGCCTATGGGGTATCTCCTCTGGCCTCTTCAGGGCTGCCTAAAACTACCTCATCCTCGCAGGGAGCTATCTCCGCGACCGACTCCGACATGACTTCGCGAGGCTTCTCGCAAACTTCATCCCTTTCGCTATCTTTCTCCCTTGGGGTTGGCATTTGTGGGGTCTCGCAGCTCAAGGACGCTTCATCTCCGCTCTCTCCACCATACTCATCCGCCAACATCTCTACCTGCCACTGCATCTCCGATACCTCTACCTCCTCATCGTCAGGCTCTTGAGCTACGTCTCCTCCACAAACGTCAACAACCGTCACCACCACCTGTTCCTCGCCTTGTTCCCCAACATAATCTGCCTCTGATATTTCCTCGACATTTCGGGAGTCGGTCGATTCGCATTCCGGAGACTCATTCCGCGGATCCGGTAGACTCCGTTCGCATTCTCTCGCGGTGTGACACAACTCGCCGCAGTCATAGCATATCGGAGGAGGCCGCACCGAACGTCGCTGTCCCTCTATTTCTCGTTCGTGCTGAGACAAACCCAGGCTCCTCTCTATCAATCCCTCGAGTCGGTCCAGGCGATTCTCCAACTCGCGCTTCTCACTAGCATAGTGAGCCGACTCTAGATGCAATTGCGTGCTCCTCTCAATATGTTCCTCTCTAACGGCCACTTCGACGGCCTCCTCGAACGTCCGAGGCTCATGAGAGAGGACGAACCGTCTTACTGGGTCTCTCAAACCTGCAGTGAACCGAGACAACAGCTGTTCCTCTAAAATCTCCCGGCGCAACTGAGTTTTTGCGGGGTCTTCGCCACTGACGATTTCGAACGTGGCCGTTCCGAGTATTCGCAGGCGCTCCGCGAATGAGCGCACCTCCTCGCCAGGGCTCTGTCTCGCGTTTATAAATCTCTCAAGCTTAGCGCTGGCCGGTTCAGTACCGAACTGCCTTAGAGCCAAATTCTTAAAATCGTGGTACGCAGTTACGCAGGCGACGTTTACGTCCTGCCACGCGAAAGCATGCGCAGAGCCTGTCATTTTGCATCGCGCTATGCAAATCAAGTGGCTATCTTGCCAACCTCCCAATCGACCAGCCTCCTCTAAAATCTTGAAGAAAACCTCAATATCTATGCCCGTAGCATCACCCGTAAACATTGGAACCATGTCTAGCCACATTAGCGAGTCTACTCCTAGCGCCCCTCCTCGGGCCATCTGCATAGTCTGCTCACTCATGTTGTTGCCTCTCCTTCCCTGATACGAGGGTAAAAGCTCGCACCACTACCCCAGCAAGAATCCCACCGCTATGCCACCATTTGAGATGTCCCTCTACTACGCACAAAGGGGGAGGCGGCTCCGCGCCCTACACACTTCTCGACTATCACGCCTACCGTACCACTTCAAACAAAACATTACGACCAACCTCGCTCATCCCCCTTTTGCCACACATCTCAACATTTAACCTCAAAACCGGATTCGTGCTGGGGCTGGGAAGAAAAGAGGCAACAGGCTCTATTAAGTTAACAAAACAACTAATTTAATGCACGAACATGATTTAAGCACACAAATCACAATTTTTAGCCAATGCAATGACAAACGAACAAAGTCATCAAAGAGCAAACTCATACTACAATCAAGGACCATCATGGCAAAGATGCTAATCAGTAAACGACAGACAAAGTAAATGTAGGTAGCGGCTAATAAACTAAGTCGCAATGTCTCAATCTCGCTCCCGAAACGGAGAGAACGCTTATCTGGGAGGCAGGCTCCTTCGGCACGCAGGTTTCGTCACCGGCTTGTGGACTGGTGGTTCGGAAGGGGCTCGGGGGTTCAGATGTCATCATCGAAGCCGTTCTAGCTCACGGATCCTCCGATCATTGCCGTCGACATCACGCTCTCGCACTGGCTACACCATCGCTCCAAGGATGTACAGCCGAACGACGCGGCTCACACGAGGGCTTGCATACAAGACTCACTTCTTCGACTCCTCCATGACGGAATGCCCTCGCATCTCCTCGTGTCTCTCGATTCTCTCTGAACTCTCTCTCGCCCTTGACCCGTGACGACTTTTTCTCTCTTTTACCACCCCGCCTCGCCAGGGCGCCTACCCAATCGTTGTTTAGGGTCAACTCGTCCCTAACTCGTCCCCAACTCGTCCAATCCGCCGTGCGACCGCCATTCGATCGAGACCCGCCTCCATAGCACAATACACTACAAGTTCCTCTCCCAAAACATGGAAAGCAAGATATCAAACATAAACAAAACTCGACATTAAGAGAAGGCATCGGACCACCTAACCAGCGACACATGTGTACGGATTTCCGCACGCGCGTTAGCTATCACTGCCCCCAATCTGACACACTCCAGATGCAAGCAATCGTCTAGGCGCTGTTGCTACTCCAAGTTCGCATTTTCCAACCCGTTGCGTGCACCCCTCTTCGACAACAACCGCGTTTCGGCAACGCGACGACAAGACCCCCCCGCTGCGGGATTTATGACCCGGCGACCTTCGGACAAGATGTCGCCGGCCTGTACCGAGACACCGAGCAGGTGCGGATGCGACTCCCTGGCGCCTCGTTATTGCCCGTAGTTCTGGTGGTGTACTGTTGTCTGCGTACGACCACGTAAGCAAGGGCATTAAGCATTTCCGGGCGAACTCCTTCAAGTGGCCGGTGTGCGAGAGGAGCGGTCAACATGTGTGTGCGGTTCATCGCGACCTGACAGCTTCCAGATGGGTGTACGCGCACGCATCCTCTCAGCCATAACGAACGCCCGGAGAGCGCGAAGTTGATGCTCAATGTACACACGCATGTGGGGCCACCGCGCAAGCGTCGCCTCCGCTGTTATTGTGCGGTTTCCGCGAACTTGCAGACAGCGAAAGCTCCGGCGATTCCTCGACCGCCGCAGCGGCCGAAAAACAGGAATAGCGATGTCTCAAATGTCCGTTTCCTACGTTCTCCTCTCTCGCCCCACCGACGTCCCTCGGGGCGTCACAACTGAACGGCGGGCCTGAGCGAAGTGTGTGACAGTTACAATGGACGGAATGCCGGCTACTTCTTTGCCATTTCTTTTCACATGCTTTCAAAATTCTTTAGGATCGTACTTAATTCTAAGCTAAGTGGAATCATTGAAATTATTTTTGGCGAACCGGGTCGCCGTCTTCATTTCTGTCATAACCTCTTTTAGGTTCTTCAAATTACCATTTGACATGGTACCTCAGGAAAATTATGATAAAGTCTTTGCCTTTTTTGTGTGAGCTTGCACAACGCTTTCGAAAGCCAAGGCTTACTTTTACTGTCCCTTTCCTTTAACACCCTGGATGGTATGAAGCGCTGCTGAAGGTCTAGTAATTTGGTTCTGAAGCAATTCCATAATTCATCAGTTTTCTTTTTTTTTTGTACGCCGCTTCTGTTGCAAAAACATCATAATACCTGTCCAAGCTTTCATTATTGTATCAACCTGTGCCCTCGAGCCGTCGTACACGCGCCTTCGCACACAGTGATCCGGTTTTACACATGCAATTTTCATTTGAGATAAAACAACACTGTTATCACTAACACCTGCAGGGACAACTAGTTTGTGAGCAGCAAATCTGGAATATAGTGGTACCTTGTAGGTTTGAATATCATTTGAGACAGTGCAAATAAATTAACAGTGTTCATCATTTCTTGGCACAAACGGCCGTCGTACGAAAGGAGTGCACCCTGATCCCTCCATAGAGCATTTGGGAGGAAAGAGGGAGGAAAGAAAGAAAAAGAAAAGTCTCCTTATTGCCCATAGGAGCCACCCCGAGGACGACCCCAACAAAGCAGCACGGCCACCTTTTGTCGGTGCCCTCAGCTAGGAATTCTAAGTATCACCCAAACTACAGTTTTGCCCCCCACTGTGCACTGCTTGCCGCCAATCCGTGTCGCTAGCTGCCCTCCTTGTTCTCCCTCCCGCACAGCCTTCTCTCAAGCACCCATAACGCTCACCTGCAGAATGAATTGTGTACCTCTAGTGCCACTCTCTCCCTTTTCTTCTTCCGACCAGTTTGACAGCGATATCACTTCACTTCTCTCTATGCCTTGAAAAAGACCGGACCCGCGGTCGAAACTGTTGGCAATAAACGATAACTGCGAAGCCGTGTCTGCTATTTCACTCCAAATACGTTTGGCCCATTGAGCGCAGGTTCTCATTATATATATATATATATATATATATATATATATATATATATATATATAAAGGGGGCATAAAAGTATTGCATTTTCGTGCGTGTACTCACTTCTTTTCTTATACGTGCCGGACCCACTGAAGTTTCTCTTTTTATATATATATATTCTCTGCGATTGATCAAATAAAGACAATCTATCAAGCCAAGATAAGTTAAGGCGGAAATAAGACGTCAATGTCGTAAACAAAAAAAATTCAGGCAGAAATAACTTATCTATATCTTTCAGACCTTCGACATGTATACCGTCGATACCTCCGCAAAAGTACGTTTCACAAACTTACAGATCTCAAGGCAGATAGACATTTTGTTGCTAAGAAAAGAGTGGGACTTATATATACGGATGTCCACTTGAGGCGGTTCACCTATGTCTAAACTCGCCTGTATGTTATTAATATGGTAATCCTGTTAGAAAAAAAAAAGCTGTCAGAACACCAGTACATTGGATGTCCATGCGTGCATCTGACACCCATGAGGATCAGCATCACAACTCTATCACATGGTGTGCGCATGGCACCTATTCAAATTCATGTGGCTGCTCAGCACACAGATTCATCGGCGCGACAATAAGACCTCAATGACTCAAAGGCAGCTCCCACAGTCTAAGCATTTGTGTGGTGATGAAGGTGTTATTTGCGGGTGTAGGCACGCTAACTGCCGATGTATCTATCTCATTGAAGCTTTTCTGAGCTATCCTTGGCATATTTTTTTCAAATGGTATTATTTTTTTATCTTAACCTGCGTGCAGTGTACGCTGTTGTTTTTCGTTAATAGTCGAGAAATGAGTGGCTGCTGGTTCCTCCGGACCGCTGTCCTCGCTGTATTGAGTGGGTTGTACTAGTTCCCAAAGTAATTTGGTGTGCTCTCAAATTCCTCGCCATCAATACTATTAATCTTGGGGCAAGCGGCCGCGTCGGCTGCATTTGGAGTGAGGCGAAGTGTTCAGGCCTGTGTGCTGTGCGACTGCATGCAATGCACGTTAAAAGAACCCGAGGTGGTCGAAATTTCTGGGGTCGCCCACTACGGCGTCTGTCAAAGTCCTATTGTGGTTTTGGGACGTAAAACTATAGGAGTTGATCTATAAGCGCTCAAGCATCACAGATTATAGCTGTTAGTAACTTTTAAGTAGCCACTGTAGTGCAACAAAGAAAAAAATTATCCACCGCGTATTTATTTTCTAGGTGCAAGAAGCTCACACGAACACAAAAATTTCGAATTGTGGACGTGAAACGACAGAAATTGTTGCTTACGTTGTAATGTACTTTGTCTACTCGACAATCCACAAAAGCTCATTTAGAATGTTCCACTGTATTCGATGGATCGCGCTAGTAGTATATACTTGATATAGCGAGCTCTGTTATTAAGCTATTGCACCGAGAACTTGAAATGAGAAGTGGGACGTATATGTACCGCTGTGCAACAAAGGAGCAAATTAGCAGAACTTGTTGCGTGGCTAGTTGGTACAAAATTTTGAGAAAAGCCTACACGATCCTAAGCACCAGCAGAGGAAATGTGTGGCTTTATTATAGCTTGAATTTTATAATGGAAGCTACCATTTATTATCTGACAATGCTTGCCGAATGCACTCCACCCCATTCTTTCCTCCTAATTATCTCAGCCTCATGGTTCGGATCAGGGGTCACTACCTGGCCTAAGTAGACATATTCACATTTTACTTCCAATGGCTCGCCAGCTATCTCAAATTCGCTGTGCTCGCCCAAGGCTATTGAACATTACTTTGGTTTTCTGCATATTAATTTTAATTTTCAGGCCCAATGTTCTACTTTGCCTGTTTAGGTCAGTACCATTGTAGCTTACCATTGTCTCTGAAGAGGAAAGTATATAACAGCCGCATCTTACCGGTATTCACCTACGGGGCAGGAACTTGGAGGCTAACTAAGAGGGTTCAGCTTAAACTGAGCACGACGCAGCGAGCAATGGAATGGAAAATGGTACGTGCAGCATTAAGGGACAAGAATAGCGCTAAGTGGGTTGTGTTAGGAAGAAGAAATGGACGTGGGTGGGCAATGCAATGCGAAGACAAGACAACCGTTGCTCATTAAGGGTAACAGAGTGGACTCCTAGAGAAGGCAAGCGTGGCAGGGGGCGGCAGAAAGTTAGGTGGGCAGATGAGTACAGGAAGTTTGCGGGGATAAATTGGGCACAGTTAGCACAGGACAGGGGTAATTGGAGGTCTATGGGAGAGGCCTTTGCCCTGCAGTGGGCGTAGACAGGGTAATGATGATGATGAAGGTGATGAATTTTATGATAGTTTTAATGTTCCTTGAAAATTTGATGTCCTTGAAAAATTTGATGTCCTTGAAAAATTTGATGCCCATTTGATGTCCTACCTCAAACTGTGCATTGTTCAGTTGTATCACTTTTTCTTTAAACGTTAGTAAGAGGTAACATTTTCCTTCTTTATGTTGCTAGTCGTACAGATGAGTACTGTGAGCGCTTCCCTAACAAAAAGGTACCAAGGCATTTTGTGCGCATGTCTGCATTGGCAGGCGATGTGCATTGTCGTTGTACTGTCTAGGGTGTTCTATAAAAGAAGGTGACTGTTTTGTTTTTCTTGCAACATTTCTTATTGTATTGATCTAGGCATGTAGATATCGCAAACACCTCAGAAAACGTGACAGCCACGCAAGAAATGTATGAGCTATTGTGACTCGAGGTGGCGACAGACCGATGACCTGGGGGAAGAGAATGTTATGAGATACTACGCAGATACTACGCAGAAAGTGGTCACGGTGCTCGGCTGCCACCTAAAAAACGCGAGTTAGAACGCGGCCGCGGCTGTCGCATTTTCGATGGAGGTGAAACTGCAGGAGACCCGGGTGCTGTGGGTCCTCAGTGCCCGTTCAAGAACTCCATGTGTCCGAAATTTCGGAGCCCTTCCTCTACGGCTTTCCTCTCCTTTCTGTCTCTTTCATTCCCTTTTCCCTACTCTACGGACGCTTAGCCGTGCTCGCGACAGGGGCTTCAGAAATTAATTAGCGTCCTTTCATTAACCAAACCCTAGAATCGTCGTCATCATCATCATCCCGCCATGGTGGTCTAATAGCTATATGGCACTAAGCTGCTGATCTGAGGGTCGCGGGATAGAATCCCGGGCCCCAGCGGTTGCATTTCGATAAAGGCGAAATGTTGAGGCCCGTGTATTGTGCGATATGTCAGCGCACGTTAATGAACCCCAGGTGGTCGAAATTTCCGGAGACCTCCACTACGGCGTCTCTCATAATCACAGACAGTTTTGGGACGTAAAACTCCAGAAATCAATCAATCCGCGGCTGCCTCGCACGCTCGCCACAAAGGGGTTGTTACTGAGGGCAGGCACCAGCAAAATATCCTAGTGTGCCAGGCAGGCCGCCTGATGCATTGTTTCTGCACTGCTACAGAAAAGCGGTCGGAGCTCCTCGTTCCCATGGGAAAGCCCCTTCAGGGGTTCCTTGCGATTCCTTGAATGCGGCTGCGTCGGTGAGTTCAATCCCCCTGACCGCGGCCACCGCGGCTCTCCCAAGCTGCGACAGTGACGTACCCCTTTCAAATTGGCTGATTTGTTGGTAAGGTGTGGGTGTGGTCTGTGTTTGATGGGTCCTCGTTGAGAGGCAGGTCTGGACTTTTTGTGTTTGAAGGACAGTGTTATCCGAGAAGAAACGCTCTGGATCCTAGCTGGGTACGCGGTCCACCCAGTTCACTCGTTGCTGAAATCTTGTTTCCTGTACATAACTGTGTAAATAAGTATTCTTCACGTGCCATATAAACCTTTTCTTTATCGGTTCCCATGCTACCAAGGTGAGTCCGCGTTCAATGCAAGCCTGCACCACTATAGCGCCGAACCACGCGCACGCTCTGATACCAACAAACCTTTCCGAGAAAATGATTATTTCATTTTCGGAGCCCTCCTCTACGGCTTTCCTCTCCTTTCTATCTCTTTCATTCCCTTTCCCCTACCCCACGGACGCTAACTGAACTCCCTCCCTAGGATCCTTGCTATTCTTTCATACCCCCTGGTGTACCGGTTGAGGTGTCCTCTCCGGAGAGACAGTTATCGTGCACTCTCCTCCCCCTTTCCACCTTTCTACAACAATAAAGAATCTCTCTTTTAGCCGTACTCGCGATCGCGACAGGGGCTTCAGAATTTAATTAGCGTCCTTTCCTTAACCAAACCCTATAATTGTCATCGTCATCATCATCATCCCGCCACGGTGGTAATGGCCATATGGCACTAGGCTGCTGATCCGAGGGTCGCGGGATAAATCCCGGGCCGCAGCGGTTGCATTTCGATGGAGGCGAAATGTTGAGGCCCGTGTACTGTGCGATATATGTCAGCGCACGTTAAAGAACCCCAGGTGGTCGAAATTTCCAGAGACCTCCACTACGGCCTCTCATAATCATATAGACGCTTTTCCGCAGCGGCGAACGGGCGCTGCCATGTTTGAACACGTGATCTAATGGCCTTCTCCTTTCTACTTCCCCTTCACCGTCGCCGCCCGTTTCTCGCCGTAGGCCAGGGCAACGGACGCCACACGCCACATCGCGGACGCGCCGCCGAGGAGAAGGCCATGGTGCTTCGGTGCGGTGGCGCCATCTAGTTTTGCTTAGACAAACTAGCTGCGGAAAATCGTCTATAGCTGGTTTTGGGACGTAAAACTCCAGAAATCAATCATTCCGCAGCAGTAAACACAGCAAATCGAGTGGCTGGCAGCGGAAACGGCGTTGAAGCTAAACAGGAAATGACAAAACGAATGCGAAAGTGCCTAGTCGTAGGGTAGAGTGTGATAGTCTTCTGTGAGCCTCTCGCCCACAATTTACGCCACCCGTCGCCATACATGGGCGCTGAGCCATGCTACCTTTTAATGATCTGCAGAAATATGCGCCTATTTCCTTTCCACCGAACCACTCTTCTAGCTGTGCAGGTGAAAACGGGAGCGCACGAGGAAACAGTTTAAAACGTAGTTTTAAACTCCATGGTTTAAAATTAACTTTCATGGTAATGCCGAACTAGGCATTACTACTTATAGAATATACCAACACTCTTTTTTACTCAAGTCCCGTATAACGTCCGGCACATAAACGGCCCATTTTCATTCCACCACAAAGTACGGCATATAAGCGGCCTTGCAGTCGAAATCAAGCGTGAGTAATTCTACTGCGACAGTCTGGGCTAAGGTCCCTAGACCAAAAGTTTTGTTTTTATCCAGGGACCTTAGGCTGGCGACCCCGAGCGGACGCAACGCTCATGTGGAGCCCGTCGTTCTCGGCGCGAAATTATGAGTGTCGTCGCGGCGAGAAGCGAGAGGGAAACTCGAAGCGCGAAGATTTTTATTATCTCCCTTCTGACCTCCTCCCCCTACTCTTGTCTCTCTCCATGCGTCTCTCTTTGCCCCAGCCCCTTGTGTACACCTCCACCGACGTAAATGGCATACCGAGATAGGCCCGTGCGAGTGTGAGGGTTATATCAGATTGCTCGCGGGCACCCGTCAGCCAGGTGTGCCCTATACAAAGTTGCGTGGTGCGCCTACTGCAGGCACAGCCCCGTGAACCACGGCCGACTATGGGTGAGTAATTTGCGATTCTACCCTTTAATGTGTTGTGCGATTTAGAAACATAGCACTTCCAAACGAGTGTCGTGCAAAACCTTTGGCTTTGTGAAAGACGGATCGGAGGAGACTTTTTCTCGGAGCTTTCCATCGAAATGCATGATCACAAATTGTCAGAAAGCGAAACTATATTGTTCGCAATTTTGTGATTCGCCAATAAAACACGATATTAAGCTTCTCTAAGCTGCATATATAATGGTTTATCTGAAGCGGAGAAAATCTATCTGTCATATATTGCTGAAAAAACGAATCTATATTGTGTGAGTATGACTTTCATAACAGTTCGTAAAGGATATGTGACTATTATTTATCTCCGCTTTAGATACTCCATATGTTGTTTAGATATGTACATGTTTCCGGTTCAGAGTTGCTGAATATCTGAATTAAATCAGCACCTATCCCACTGAATATTTCTTTCACGCGAGAAGTTGCATACTAAAGAAAATAAAAAAAGACCCTATCTGTCTACCAATGCTTTAAAAAATTAGTGCCTGCGATTCTCAAAACATACATGTTCATCATGACTGAACTGTAAGGATATTTTTCATGGAAATACGTCCAACTAAACATGCATTATGCAAATACACAATATGTTGAATTAAAAAATTCTACAAAGGAGCTTTTACTGTAGTGAAAGAAAAACTAAATTCAATGAATAGGTGGTGGCGCTGCTTTCATACATGTGCACTGACAGCATAAAATATCTGAAATTGTGATATTAATCAATATATAGAGGCCTTATTCATTGCATGCACCTGTGTACGCAAAGTATAGGCCCTAAAGTTCTGTGACATTCCCTTTTAACGTAATCTACATATATCTCATTCACTCAATGAAAGTTTACACGTGACATTATATATAGACTGTAGTTTGTTTCTTTGGTGCTGCAAATAGTTTTTACATTAGCCTAATGTATTTTTAACCATGCAGGGCCAATCCAACAACCAGCATCTGCAGTAGCTGGGCCGACTCAAGTGGAAGGAGCTGCTGGTGAGTTCAAACATCATCAGGCGCATGGTGAGGTTATGATGTTGCTGGCCCTTGGAAACTGTGACTCATGCAGTAAATTGTTTCTCCCTAAGGCACTGCGAAGAATTTTTTACTGCAGCCTAACGTATTTGCACAGGGCTGAGCCAACCACCAGTGCCCACAGCAAGCCTGGTAAATCAACCAGGAGAAGTAGTACAAGGTATGACCTTGTCAGGATATAAGCATCTTTTTACAAAGTAAAACGAGTTGACTCTGATAAGCTGTGCATGTGATAAGCTGCGCATGTGTGCGCTGTCTCGCAGGGAACACATACATGCGCCCTATCATCAGAAAACCTGGTGCAAACACACCCAACGGCTGTATGCCACTGTTTGCGACATGTGTTGCGCATAAGACTCCATAGGCAAAAAATTTTGATAAAAAGTGTTTCCCACCATTTTCCCAGTTACCATTGCATGATTGGACACTCTGACCAGTAACGTTTCAACAAAAAGGTACCTTGTAAATAAGTTTTCATTCCCTTTAACAAATCAATGAAGGTGAGCTGCCTCCACAGTTCACTGCTGCTTGCAATCCTGTTGGTATATTCACATCTTGCAGGCACTCATGAAGTACGACTTATAAAATCAAGTGCATACCGTAAAATAGCAAGCAAGTGCCGCCCCTTGGGTGGGAGATAATATGACAAATATAAAGGGGAGGGGACCTTGCATCGTCGCAAGAAAAAAATTTAAAGTGGCAGCGGAACTACTGGAGAGAAAAAAAGATCACAGAGTGGTTCTCCTCATTAATATTTGTGGAATTACTGCTTTTATTCAATGTCATTGTTCTTGAAGCTATCAAACGGCACCTCGCAGTTGGATGCACAAGTGGTGGGCCCGTGAGCCCTAGCAGCACCGTACAATAAATTTATGCTAGAAACTGGTGCGTCTCGCTTCCATCCGTCCAATTAGAGCAACATAGAACAATTCTAGCTCACTTTGGTCTGATGGAAATGGCAACTCACAAAGCCTATTGCCACCCAGCTATAGTGATGGCTGGCTTGGGAGATGAGAAGTGCGTGGTTATGGTGCACCCATTAGGAGGCCTTGGCAAAAGTGCATCTACACAGCAAAGTTGTTTTCCATACTTAATTGCATCATTTCTGATAATTTTGTTTATATAACTTCTTGAAAAATTGAAAAGGAACTTCCCAAGCAACCTGGCTTTGATGTGTGCTGCAGTAAACAGGGTTTTAAAAAAGGGGAAGGGGGTGCTTCCTCAGTTATTGGCATCAATTTCAAATCTCTCAAAAAAGGGAGGTGGGCGCTTGCACTGGAAGAGGCGCTGGATGGGGATTTTACGGTAAGTTATAGATTCTGGTTTTTCTGCAGATTCATATTGTATGGCTATGCTAAAATGTTTACATCTGCTTGCACACTTGTACAAACACAAAGACTGAAACTGCATAAAGGTAGTGTTGTCCAAATAGTGTTTACCAATGGAACGCGAATATACTCAAAGAAACTGCCTCTCTATATTGTACATCATAGGCATGTGCACAGGCAAAGGATGCTACCGCCTTCCTTAGTCACCTGAGGGGGCCACCAAATCTACCCGATACCTTTACAATGCATTGCGTTTTGACGGAAATGGGAGGGGGTTGGGAGGAGGAGGGGGATGCTGTAGTGAACCTTTGCCCCTCATAATAGGGAACCCTGCACATGGTTATGTACAGTATCTTTTCTTAGTTTTCAAGCACCATCAATTTATGTGGCATTAATCTGTTAAAAATATCAGATTTATATTCATCATTGAATGGAAGTAACGCTATATATTAACATTTAGCCCTTTCTGTAAATAGGCAGCTTCCGAATAATGGCTGCTGTGAATTATCAGGGCCACAACGGCAGTGATAGTAATGAAGCTAGGGAATACTGTAACAGCTACATGAAGTGCTGCATTCACCGGTTCCGCAGTCAAATTCCAAAATTGCTAGATGGGCCAAATAACAAATGGAAACACCTATGAGCACAGCCTGCTTCAAAGCTGCCTATTACTATTGAAAAGACTGATTATTGTTGAATATAATCTGTCCTTTACACTTTCTTACTCAAAAAACTAATGCATTTATGCAGCAACTGCAACTCTCTTGATGTCGATGTCTGACATCAATGTCTTACACATCCACCATGTTTTATCCCATACAGTTGCAGTAAGCGTTTATATTGCTTTATGAAATTCTTTTTATAATTAACTAAATATTTAAAAATCATTGAAATGTACTGAAATTTACTAATTGTCATCTGTGACTTGGAAAAACTTAACCGCATGGTGCAAATTCTCAGGATTGCCAGTTGTGAGTTATATCTTTCCAAAGTTTGCTACAGCATAACTTATTGGTGTCCTAGTAATTTCCCAGGCTTCAATACACAAAAATGTGTTGAAATTCTTGTTGGAAAGTTGTAACAGCTCATTTTTTTCTACAACTGTAACAGCTCTACAAGTACTCCCAATGAATGTGTCTTACTTTAGTACTTTCTTTGAGTTCTTAAAACTTTGTTGTGTGCATTCCTTTGTGAATGACGATTGTACTGTAAACTCCAGAGTGATAATAGTTGCAGAGGTTTTAAATGATGTTGAATTGTAATGAGCACAGTCAAATTACGTACTTGTTTGCTAGTGAAGTGACTTTTGTGCTTCCACACCTCTCTGAAAAAACGCAGGTATAGATCAACCTGAAAACACTGCCCTTGTGGAGAAAGGCACTGGATCTGGAGCAGTGACCACAAGCAGACAAACAGAAAAGGTGCTGCATGCTCTAATGGGACAGGACGTATGTTCCACATGTGGCTGTTTTTTGCAATTCAGTGTGTTTACCAGCCACACAAAAACCAACAAGTGCGAAAATGCAATTTTTGAATGTACGTAAGTTTGCTTTCCTCACATATTACCAAGAACATCATAGTGTGTGCTAAAGAAAGTGGGCAAGTCACAGTGACTTAAGGCAAGACATCTTGTCTGATGATAATGAGGGCAATATGAAGGTCACTTCTGAAGATTTGACTGGAACTGAGCACGGTGCCATAGTGCATAAGATGTGGACAAGTATTTAGAGGTGCCTTGAAGGCCATCACAGGTGCCCCAAAAGGTCATGGATGAAAACTGCTGTTTTTGGAAAAACTTTTGGAAATTACTGTTTTTGGAAATGCGAAAGCTTTTGTGCCACCCCCAGAAGTTATGCTTACTGGAGGGGGAAAAGCCCATATCATAAAGCTTCTTGATCTTTACAAATCCTGCTCAATTATCCAAACATTATTCCCCATGCCAGAAAAGTTAACAGAACATGAGATGACTGTATGATTCGTGATTTGACTGATGGGGCAAGGTTTTGTTCACTCCTGGTGTTTCAAAAGCAAAAAGAAAATATTATCTTGCTCAGTGTGTGCTGTGATGATGCTGAACTCTGAAACCAACCTGGTAAGAAGAGAGGTAAAGAGGGAAGGCTCAGCATGTTTTATGTGTCTCTCTTGAACCTTCTGCCTCAGAAGCAGTCTAAGCTAAGCAATATTTTCTTGATTGGCACGGGCCACACAGCAAGTTTAAAATGGCATAGTGAATGGCTAAAGTTATTTGCTGATTTTTCTTTACACATTGAAGTTGCTTGCACATAAAGGTGTTTGTTTTTGAGATAGATATGGGTTCTGAAAGATTTTTTTTCTGCACTCATGACAATCACAGGTTTACAGTTCCTGTCGCACATGTCTTGTGCCTACAACATGAGTATGCACTGTACTCACGCCATGGCCAGTGTAATTCTCGAACAGAGGGCAGCATCAGGATGTTGATAAAGAATCTTAATGACTGTGAAAACCCCGTACAAAAACAGAAACTGTTCGAGGAGTCTGGGGTCAACAGCGATTCGGTGCTGACATCTGTTTCTTTTTTCTCCTTGACAAAAGACATATGATCCGATGCATCTCCTGCTGGAAGGTGCTCTGCCAAAAGAGATATCTCTTTTTCTTCATGTTAATATCCGAGAAAAGAAATGGCTCACAAGGAAGCAAACTAACACAGTTCTCACTAGTTTTCAGTTTCACCATGCTGTCTCCCCAAGTGACAGGTCATGGCAGATTAGAAGAGATTTTAACTCTAGTTTCTTCTTCAAGTGCCTCCTTTGTTGTAATGCTCCATTTCCCACTGACTGTAGAGGAGTTTATTTCAGAGGACACAATTAACATGAGATGTATGATTCAACTTGCTCAAATTACACAAATAATTTTATAACCAGTGTTGAGTGGAGAAGCTGTTGGAAACTTAGATGAGCTCAATGTTAACCACCATCAGTCATTCATTAAATGCTATAGAAATGAAGCAATCTTTCCAAGAATGCATGCACTTATCCACTTTGTTGACCAAGTGAGAAAACACGGGCCAGCACATCACCACTAGGCAATGGGAATGGAGGCCGAAGAATGCTTTGCCGAAGTAAAAAAAATTCTTTTAATTTCAAAAATGTGCTTCTTTCTGTAAGTAACTTCATTCATACGAACACACCTTATGTTCTCTGGAATAATGATGGTACACCAAAAACAGGATATGCCGATACCAAAATTCCACCTGTATGTGGCACATCTTGTGTGCTTAGCCAGAAGTTTTGTGATGCAGGTTTGGCCCTTTCTGATGTGGAACAATGTGGTCTGCCATAGCAGAAACCGCCAGTTGAAGATGTTGTGATCAGAGTGAGTGATGTCACCGGGTGAATCAGTGGGCAGCCATGCTTTTGTAAAGTTCATGACATTGTGTGCTTTGATGAGCAGCTTTTTCTGAACTGCAGACTTTTCTGACAACAACGTATGTTTTGCAAGTAAATGCCTTTGTAGGAGGCGTTACAGGGCATGAGGCCATTTTTTCAACTGAAAGCTTGCTTCTCCCCTGGCCCGGGTTTACGTATGCAAAGGATAATAATATGTTATGCATACCTGAGAGTATTTACACTGCATCACATGTTGAGGAGGTGGAATGAACTTTATTTTGGAAACCAGCAGGTTTCCAAAATTATTTGTGTAGGTAGACAACAAGGAGAGATGAGAAAAGGGTTGCTTCAATTTCAGCCTCTGCACATTGTGCTCTAGGGCATTAGGGCATTAGGGTTGCACAGGTTGTATGCAATGGGGTTTTTGGGGTGCAGCAATGGTTGCATTGACTTGTGTTTCCAATGTACCTATGCAGTGTTCTTGTAACACAGTGAACACAAGGGTTTTTATAGCATGGTTATATCAGCCACATTTAACAGTGCTGATTCACTCAGCCACTTCTATAGTGGGTGTGGTCTTTTTTATAGTTCTTAAGAATAAAGTGCCTGCTGTCTGGCTGGGCAGCCGAAATGTGTACGGTGCGAAGGGAGCAATCTCTAGAATTGTGTGCATGGTGGGCCATTTTTTCCAGTTAATAGTGCAGGCTCACCTGTGTAGGTAGACAGCCCATTTGAGATCAGCATGCATGCGTGGAGCATGCTGTTGACTGGCTGATCTACAAGTGCAGTTTTATGTTCATGCTAATTATGTAGTATTGAGGCATTGCGTGTTGCAGGTTATTTTAATTATATACAAGTGAATGCATCTGTTCACTGAGCAGTAGGTGCCTGAATGTAAGCATGAAATAAGAGTTTGCACCCTTCTTTTTTTACTCAGTATTACATTGGCTAGGGTAAATTGACTGATGTGTAGTATGCTGCAATGAGTTATTCATATATTCATGTAGCATTTCACTGATACAGTTCAGCAAATTTCATGTTGAATTGGGCTGGTAGGTTGAGCTTTTATTCCATAAAATGTGATAATTATCACACTTTAAGGAAAAACAGCCCTATAAATGAAGAAGCAAACCCCAGCATCTCTTCCATTCACCTTGTAGTGCTTGTTTCCATTTATTTCAGTAGATTTACTTTAAAAAAAGTTAGACATGTACTGCTTTAGCATCTGTGTGAATGAGGATGCTGCACATTTGTAGTGCTGTGGTTACCTCTGTTTAATGCCACAATTGCAGCTGTTGTTCATGTATATATAGACCTACGTATACACACACACACACACACACACACACACACACACACACACACACACATATATATATATATATATATATATATATATATATACAGTCAAGCCTTGTTAATTCGGATCTCAAGGGAGTAAAAAAAAATGTCCGAATTATCCGAGTGCCAAATTATTGAATGGACAACAAAGCTGCATATGAACAAGGCTTTTATTCCATACCTTCACTTCTTAAAGAAGTCTGCGATGTGTTTTTTCATTGAAAGCTGGGCAGCAAGGACGACTTTTCGCACATGCGCCAATCCCTCCAGTACAAGCATGTTACACGGATCATCGAGGCAAAATTCCTCTAAAACAGTGAGGGCATCCACAGATTCTTTGGTGGTTCACTGTGCTGGAAGTTTTTCATGAGGGCCATCTTTGTCAGACATCTCTTCTGTCGCACCGTGGGCATCAGCGATGATTTCTGCATCAGTTAACTGACCGGCTATGGTAACACCGTCATCGATGCCAAATTAAGTAGTCGGCGAGCTGTACTTTGGTGGGAAACAGGGCTACGAGTGCCCTATCTTCTCCATCCTCATCAGGCGCTGCGACCTCCAGGCTTTTAGATGGCTTCGGTTGCCCAAATCCACTGTGTGTGAAGCAGTTTGCCACTACTGCTGCTGGCGTGTTGGTCCGCACGTGTGCCAAAGTGCGGATTGCGTTCAGGAGCGTCACATTGTAGGGCACTTTTCTATCCATGCACAGACGCATGCGCTTTGAAACTTGTTTTCTGTATTTTTTCTTCATGCACCGGATGATTCCTTGATCCATAGGCTGTAGGGCGGTGGTCGTGTTCGGCGGCAGGAGCTCAATTGTGATCGCCTCGAGATCAGAAACCCTGCAATTGTCTATAACTAGCAGCGCCTTACATTTCTTGGCTCTGAACTGGTAGCCGAGCCCTTGCAGCCAGGAGCGAAATATTTCTGAAGTCATCCAGGCCTTCCTAATTGCATGATAGTTGACGGGTAGGTGTTTGTTTGATCTTGCAAAAACATCTTGGTTTGTATGCCTTTCCAGTGATGAGAAGACGAAGGCACTCCATGCCCATCATGTTTGCACCTAAAAGCACAGTGACATGCTCCTTACTTGACACTTTGAAGGTGTCAATGTTCATGCGCAGGGCATAGCTTTCTGCTTGTGCACAGATCAATGGTCCACTTAGTGAGAGCCGCGCATCCCATGCGGCACCAATCCATTGCAACAATGCATATTCCAACTGAGGGTGTGCTGTGGTTAGAATGCTTGCGAGCTGCATGAAAATTTTCATACTGGAAAGCTTCCAGGATTTGCACCTTATTTTTTCCATAAGTTCCCAGGGTGCTTCCCTTCATGTCAAAGCGGCGCATCACCTCTTCACGGGACATGCCTTCATCCAGTGCCTTCAGAATTTCTACCTTAGTCCTCAAGTCCTTGGTCACGTACTTAGCCTGGTTAACAGGTGTCACCATCACAGTGTAGCGCAACACAACAGCACCACAGCACACGCGCAAAGGCATCGCCCTTACACCTAGCAGGCCTAATCCGCAAGAAGAAAAGAAACGAAATGGCTTCCCTGACGCGTGCACACACACGGAAGAAAGGAAGTCGAAGAGTGCACATGTGCATCATTCTCATTCTCACTCGTTCTCCCTCGAAGTGATGACAGTAGCAATGCGGGCTCCAAAAATTCACCTTCAACTAGCAGCGACCCCTCGCACTTTTTCGGTTTTGGAATGGAGGATGGTTTCTGATCAAGTACTGATTTCTGCGCTCCAAAAACTCACTTCAGCGCCGGTCTTGGCCTGTCTCCAGTCCGAATTAAGCAGTACACACGCAATTTTGTGCCGATTTAACGAGCGTTCTCTGCCGTAGACATATGTACATTTTTGAAGGGAGGAAATCAGCAGGCTGAATTATCCAAATTTCTGAATTAATGGGGGCTGAATTAGCAAGCTTTGATTGTATAGGCCTTACGCTTAGGTGTAGATTTTAATATTGCTTGGCACTGTACTTGGCGTTGTAGGGCCTACATGCAGAGATTGGATCTGTGTCACTGTTGTGCATAATTGTATCGGTTGTGGCTAGTTGAATATGTTCAGAGTTGGTAATATATTATTTGCCCTGTTAATCTCTTGGTCTGTGTACTTGTGGGTCCATATGCCAAAAATGGTATGTCAGCATTGTGAGCCACTTGCCACCTTGTAGGTGTAAATGTTATTTTAAACATGCTGTATGATCAAAATTCAAGATATCTAAATGTCCTTTCAGCTTTCTGAAATCATTTAGATCGAGTTATTTTGGGTTTTGGGTAGATCAGTAATTAATGCAGCATCTAGAGTTGCTGCTGAACAATCACAGCACTTCAATGAAACGAAACGTCAATAGACACCAAAGCCGAAAAAGAACTAGGGAGATTTTTCTCCTTTATTCGTTTCATTTTTATGGAGAACAAGAATTAAAGGAAACTAAAATTAGAATGGTGCTGCAGGTGCGATTGTAACATGTTTCCTCCAAATTTACCATGTGGTACAGCAAAATCATTGGCCACCATAGTTCAATTAGCTGAGCGGACATCCAGATTTCGATACATGACTGCGAGCACTGCAATGGCTATACCTAGTAAATTTAAATGGAAAGCAAATGCTCAACTGCCCACAATTTTCCATGCTTTCCTATCTAAGTAATATAGATATACCAATGTAATAGGAGTAGTGTCAGCAGTGTAACTTGTGCTAGGGACAGCCAATACGCTAAAGCTACTATTGTTACTGTATTTCACTCGGTGTTTCAATCAGTGTCTCATTCAGTGTTTCATTCAGTGTTCTCTGTGTGTACGGCTGTTTCTTTAGTGTATCCTGGCTTTCAGGTTCCTTCCGAGTCCTGTGGTGATCGAAATATAATGATTGCTTGTTTCATAATTAGCAACAAACAGTGCCAGGAAGGACTTGCCACATGCTAGAAAGGAGACTGGGACAGTCACGAGGCACCTTTTTATTATCCTAGTCTCAATCTTTCTTTGTCATCTGCCATGGCACTGTTTTCTGCTGTTTTATGTAACTGCTATGTAGCCAATTTATATAGTATGCATGAACAAGTGACACATTTAAAGGCTGCTACACTGTTACTTGATAGAGATGCATTTTCCAGTCTGGCTCTTGGTGGAGGGGCACTCCATTTACCTGTTGCCTTTTCCAGCTGCCATTTAGCCAAAAATCCTTGCAGCTAGTAGGCATAGACATGGCAGGCTAGTTATGTACACCCGTTGGCAAAATAAGTCGGGACGTGCGAGCGACGACCGCAATCAGATAAAACTGCATCGCCGCGCCATCTGACGTGGAGAGTGCGCATGCGCGTCCTTTCAATTTCGCAGCCATATCTTTTTACTCTCTTGCAGCGTACCAGTGATTACATGTAGCGTTTCGTGCTAGGCGTCGCTTTCTTCATTCTGTGACGTGCTCAGTGTGGGGCTCGAATGAAGTGGGGTCTGTCCAGGCGCAACTTGTCCAGGGCAACGTCGGACGCGCTGTGGAACGCGATTCAAGAAGAGTGGGAGGCCCTTCGGTCGGACGGCGATTATGTCGCCTCGTTATACAAATCTATGCCAAGAAGGATGTCAGAAATAATTTCCGTGAACGGCCACTTCACGCACTATTAAATTTTTGTTACAAAGGGGGTGAAGGGAGCAGAGGTGATAAGTTTCGCCGTTGCTATTTTTCGCTCGCCCTCAGTTGCTTTCCTTTTTTGTTCTTTGAAGGCCAACCCATGACCTCGCCTATTACAGCAATCGTTTTTCTTTTTCTTTTTTTTTTCTAGTCCATTTGCCTCTTTTGTTGCATGTGCAAGGTGATCTGCCTGCATCTTGTTATATTATGTTAATAAACTGAAGCATTCTTTAGGCTCAACGCCTTTTCGTTTTCGATGCCCTCGTTCGTGTTTCACTATCACATGGTACGCTTCAACTAAAACGACCGTGCAGAGAAGAGAATTAATGACGTGTGTGGCACCGGTTTGCCACTGAGACAAGATATGCTATCTCTTTAATCAGGGCGCAGCGAGTCGCATACACTTCACCGCCACCGTGCCCCCGCCGAATTGAGCGCGTCACGGATTGAAGAAAGAAAGCGACGCCTAGCGCAAAATGCTACATGTAATCACTGGTCCGCTGCAAGCGAGTAAAAATATATGTCTGTGAGATTGAAAGGACGCGCACGCGCACTTTCCACGTCAGATGGCGCGGCGATGCAGTTTTATCTGATTGCGGTCGTCGCTCGCACGTCCCGACTTATTTTGTCAACGGGTGTACATGCAGACAGCGGTTAAAAGAGACCTAAATTAGCTTTGCTGTTGTCCAAGGCTCAGAAATGACCCTTTGTTAGATGTGGATTTTTAGCAGTTGCAAAGTTACCACTGCTGCCCATAAGAATTATGCAGCTTCATATGGTTCCGATTTCATATTTTACTTAGAGTTTATACCTTGTGATTGTGGGACTGCCATCAAACCTAAAAATACCACTAGAGTGGTGAATGCATGTCCTGTTTGTAAGCATGGATCCTCAGTTCTGTAAGCATGAGAGCATGGACCTTTACACCATCGTAATGTCAGGATTGTCAGAGAAGATGTAGCTGTGTATTTATGTATATACAGTGTGTATGTGGTACACTAAAAGCAACACAGAAAGCAACTAAGAATGATCTAAAATTTTTTTGAATGTTATAATATTAATATCGTGGTCCCCTGTCCCTTTTAGGAGCCACTCACACGTGTCCCATGGTCACCAGACAACAAACTGCCTGTGTTTTCTCGGGTTGTGCAACTACTTCTTTTTGGTATGGAGACGACTGACAGCACTCATCGTCACCTTATGACACAACTTCGTCATGAGCTTATTCACTTTCTTGAGTAAGTACAAGCATGTTACATCTGTATACACACAGAAGGGGCCACATGTTTACATGAGCATCACAAATGTTTATAAGTTTAAAATCTCACAGCTTTCGAAAATTTACATATACCAGGCTTGTCTTATACAAGTGGCATCAAACATTTACTCAGCCATATCCTCTCTTCAGTGAAGGTTCTAAAAATTCTTTTTTTGAATATCAAGATGGTAGGTTGACTGCTAGATCTCCTCGTGAGATTCCTAAATTTGCTGCTCATATATTATTGACAAAGCACAAACCTGGGAAATGTAGAGCAGGAAAAACCATCCTAATGCTCTTTTGTGATTTACAATGAGAACAAACTTATTCAGGAAACAAACACAGTAATACGGAAATGGAGATATTATGAACTACCCAGACAACACATGGACGTCCTAGGGACTACGAAGAGACGTTCATTTATTGCAGAAAAACACCCCAAGTGATACAGAAAGCAATGTTTTTGGGATTTGTCTTACTGCGAGGTTGTGGGTGGTTACTGAGATCTTTTAGTTTATTTTTCGTTGTGAGATTTATTATTCTTTCACGTGACAGCAGTCGTTCACTGCTCAGTAAATTCTTTGTCAGCTCAAAAGAAAAGGCGCCTGAAGTAAGGTAAACACCACGATCATTTATTGCACAGCAGTAGTGCAGTGAAAGTATGTCATGCATAGAAAGATTTTGCCACATATTGTCCTCCACTTTCCGTCACCAGTAGTCTTCATTGCTGGACTCTTGTCAGTTCCACTGTACAGGGAACAAGGATGCGGATGTTTGGGACTGTTTTGTCTCTGTTTAATTATCAACCAGGCAGCGTACATAAGAGAGAAATATAACAAGACAGTGAGGACAATGAAGTGAGGCAGTAATACAAACGATAAAAATGGTAATACTCACAGCACAGGATCTTCCGCAGGCCATGCTTGTAGCAACCATGTCCTGTACCTGTTGCTGCCGAGAGCCAATGCCACAGTAGGAGCAACAAACAAAATGTGCGCGACAGTTGCTAAAAATACAATAAATGAAATGCTCTGAAAAGTAGAATCTTACCTCAGATGTAAGGATGTCGGGTTAAATCGCCGAATGCTGCATGGATGCTACACACACACCAATAAAGCTGGTGACATGTGCCACATGCTAGTGAGAAACCAAACAATCTATTCGCGATGACTAAGGTGTCGGCTGTGATTGCCCTTGCCGAAGTGCACATATTTGAAAAAAGAAATTATTGTATATCGTTTCCCTGACATATATCAATACATGATTTTCTCGGCAGTAATGTCTTCTTTATTATGGCTTGTTTATAAACTGCTTTATGGCTTCAGAAAACAACTTTTTGGTGTGTTCGTACGACACCTAACAGTGTGTTCGTACGACACCCAAGCCTGTTCAGCTGCTTCCTGTTTTGTGTACGTATATGAGCAATGCCATAATGCAGTGTCACGGTGGCTATCCGGTCTTGCGTTCACATGCGGTGATCCTCAAATGACTCGGCAAATCAGCACGACAGTCCTGCACTTCAGAATATTCACATACATTGGAAAATATAACAAAATTACAACACCACCGCTCTCACCACTGACTTGAAACACACTTGAGTTCCTTTAAGCAAACACCGGCATGCACGCTGAAATTGCAGAGTTATGTTATGATGCACTAATGAAATGGTGGCACTTCCTGAAAGGCACTAATTTGAAGTCCTGGTGAGGGCCAACCAAGGATGTTTTTAATATGATCCCTACGCACACATCCCTTCAACACCTTTTGGACATCCCAACCTGGATATGGGATGTTTGTGCATTTTCGGGCCATCCTTGGGATGTTGTGTGCTGTCTGGGTAGGGGAGACATTAGCAGCATACCTGAATATCCTTTGGGTGAAGGCACAGCAAGGACAAGTATGGACAAGTAAAATCCCCTAAGGTAGGTGTAGTGTCTTTTTTGTGAATCACTTCTTACTAAACAACTAAGACAACCAGACTGCTGTCACTGGAATGCTCTACATCTCTGGATTCCTCCCCATTGCATTGGCTGAGATAAACTGACTGATGTGGCACTTTCAGCATCTCCATTCATTGAATAAAAACACACTATTTCTAACATGTTTGTTAAAATTAAACAGCAGTTGGTTTTACTTGTACTATTTGTCCGCTTTACCTGGTCTGAACCATTACTGCTAACAGCCCTTAAGGGGGAACTCCAGCGGTTTTTTCATAATGTTCTGACATTGATGTTTTCCAATAGTACTGATAGTCCTGCAGCAGCCAGGGTGGTTCAGGTTTCTCAGAAACGCACCGATAATTTTAAATAACCAGCTGAACATTGCATTTAAACTGAAACCGAAATGGGTAAAGGCTTCCTGCAGCATATGCAATGACGTCACATCATCCCTGGAATCAGAAATATGGAGCTGGTGCCTAAAAAATGGCAATGGCGAGGTCATCCAATGATGTATTCATTATGCCAGGTTTTCTGAACTCGACAGCAGCGATTTGAGCGCTGAAGTATCGCCGTTTTGTTCTTGACGACCTGCCTCCTTGTATAGCAGCATTGAAGGTAATGACGTCAAAAACACAGGGTGGCCTGCATGGGAATCCGCTAAAAATTATAAAATTTATTTTCAGGAAAACTAAATGACTTGCAACCACTGGCTTGGTATACATTATTACAGTACCGAGGAGAATATATACTGCAAATTTCACTGAGATCAGAGGACACTGAAAAGTTGCCAGAGTTGCCCTTTAAGCTTGGCAAGGGAATTGGCAACAGACGTTTTTATTAACACCACTTATCTTTTCATTAAAAATCTTGCTCAATTATATAGCATGCATGAACAAATGACACATTTAAAGGCTGCTGCACTGTGACTTGATAGAGGTACAGTTACCAGTCTGCCACTTAATGAGGGGAGCTCCATTTACCTGCTGCCTTTGGCAGCTGCCCATTTAGCCACAAATTCTTTCAACTTGTGTGTGCAGACACAGCATGCTGGCTGTGTGCATGCAGACACCTGTTAAAAGGAGAATAAAAGTAGCTTTGCCATTGTCTATGGCTCAGAAATGACCCTTTGTTAGATGTGGATTTTTAACAGTTAAGTTGTCACAGGTGCAAGCAACATGATGCAGGTTCATACAATTTTAAAGCCATATTTTGCTTAGAGTTCACACCTCGTGATTGTGGTGCTGCCATGAAACCTAAATATACCACTACAGTGGTGAATATTAATGTCCTGTTTGTAAGCATGGATGCTCAGTTCTGTAATCATGAGTGCATGGGCCTTTACACCATCATAATATCAGGATTGCCAGAGCAGAGGTAGTTGTAGCTGTGTAATCTTTATTTGTGGCTGTGCGTGCAGCATTAAAATGAAACACTCTCGTATCGTATGACACATCCTAAGGCATGGTAAGACTTTATGACATGTAAGGTTCTGCAGTACTCAATCACATGCATTTTCTTATGACACCATCATATATCCCAGACAATGCATGGACATTCTAGGGACTACAAAAAGACGTCCAACTTGGGAGGTAAGGACGTCCCATGGGGTGTCCCATTTACTGCGAAAGAACATCCCAAGTGATACAAAAAGATGTTTTTGGTATGTCCCATACTGCGAGGTTGTGGGAGGTTATTGGGACCTCTTAGCCTTTCTTTGTGAGATTTATTATTTTTTCACGTGACAGCAGTCGTTCACTGCTCAGTGAATTCTTTGTCAGCTCAGAAGAAAAGGCACCTGAAGTAAGGTAAACACCACGATCATTTATTGCACAGCAGTAGTCCAGTGATCGAAAGTATGTCATGCATAGAAAGATTTTGCCACATATTGTCCTCCACTTTCCGTCACCGCGGTGGTCTTCATTGCTCAACTCTTGCCAGTTCTGCTGTGCAGGGGAGCAAGGACGCTGATGTCGGAGAGTGTTTCGTCTGCATTTCATTATCAATCAGGCAGCCTGCATAAGAAAGAAATACAACACGACAGTGAGGACAATGAAGTGAGGCAGTAATACAAACGATACAAATGGTAATGTAGCAATGCTCACAGCACAGGATCTCCCGCAGGCCATGCTTGTAGCAACCATGTCCTGTACCTGTTGCTGCCGAGAGCCAATGCCACAGTAGGAGCAACGAACAAAATGTGCGCGACAGTTGCTAAAAATGCAATAAATGAAATGCTCTAAAAAGTAGAATCTTGCCTAAGATGTAAGGATGTCGGGTTAAATCGCCGAATGCTGCATGGATGCTACACACACGCCAATAAACCTGGTGACATGTGCCACATGCTAGTGAGAAACCACAAAATCCATTCGTGGTGACTAAGGCGTCAGCTGTGATTGCCCTTGCCGAAGTGGACGTATTTCAAAAAAAATTTTAATTGTATATTGTTTCCCTGACATATATCAATACATGATTTTCTCGGCAGTAATGTCTTCTTTATTATGGCTTGTTTATAAATTGCTTTATGGCTTTAGAAAACAACTTTTTGGAGGCCAGTGTGTTCGTACGACACCCAAGCCTTTTCAGCTGCTTCCTGTTTTGTGTACATATATGAGCAATGCCATAGTGCAGTGTCACGGTGGCTATCCGGTCTTGTGTTCACATGCGGTGATCCTCAAATGACTCAGCAAATCAGCATGACAGTCCTGCACTTCAGAATATTCACATACATTGGAAAATATAACAAAATTACAACACCACCGCTCTCACCACTGACTTGAAACACACTTGAGTTCCATTAAGCAAACACCGGCATGCACACTGAAATTGCAGAGTTATGTTATGATGCACTAATGAAATGGTGGCACTTCCTGAAAGGCACTAATTTGAAGTCCTGGTGAGGGTCAACCAAGGATGTTTTTGGTATTATCCCTATGCACACATCCCTTGGACACTTTTTAGACATCCCGACGTGGATGTGGGATGTTTGTGCATTTTTGGGACGTCCTTGTGATGATGTGTGCTATCTGGGTATATGCTCATTATCTGTAACAGTGCTATTTAGCTACTGGCAGAAGTGGCTACGTTTTATTAATTGACATAGTTTACCTTGAGCATACATTTTATCAGCCCATTTCCTTTTGCAGGTGCTGATATTCCATCCTAAATTTGTATATGCTATTTACGTATGTGTGGGCTGTGAGCTGAGTGTATCATTTTTGATTGAACAGGCATGCATTGCCCAGCTGTTCAAAATTTCAGCTAGTTTCACCACTTCTGCAACATATAGTTTATCCTAGGGTGTGCGAATATTCGAAATTTCGAATAATTTTCGAATACCATTTGCTATTCGATTTGATTCACACTGAACTTTCACTATTCGAAGTGGGTAATTGAGGGGAAAAGATATGCTGTCTTGCAACAAGTGGACCATTCCCGCATGTTGTATGCTTCGCCGCATAAGACCTGTGTACTGCGGCGATGTTAACATTCGTGTATTACGGCAAAGCTAACACCTTTGTACTGCGGGACAGCAAAAATTTGTGTACTGCAGTGAAGTTAGCTCAGCTTTCTGTTGCACAGCTTTCTGTTGGACTGTTCTACAGCACTTTGGAATGACTGTTGGTGCACACAAGTCTTGCAATAAATTTTTTTTCACATATTTAGCAGCATACTTCTCCATAATTTGACATGGTATTGCAACGAAGCTCTGCAGTGGGGAACGAAGCAGACACAACTGACGAAGACGACGCTTGCTGATTGTCTCGCGCTCGGGCTGTATCTTGTACGCCCACCTTTGGCCCATTGTACATATCCTGTAAATATATTGGCAAACGTCTTCTCTCCCATAATATTTTGGTGGAGAGTGTGAGTTTCCCAAGCCTCAACACGGATTTACGCAGTGGACACTCATTGGCATCACCTGCAATGCCAGCTGAAGGCGAGGACGAGAATGTTTCGCCCGTAGCACCAACCGTGCCTCAACCAGTGGCCCCAAATTGACCCATCGTCATCACACAACCACGTGACCCAGGTGCCTTTTCCGGCACCGACAACGCCGACGTTGAAGAATGGCTTCAGCTATATGAACGGGTGAGCTCGGGCAACTATTGGGACCCTACCGTTATGCTAACAAACATCATACTCTACCTGATGGGCACCGCACAAGTATGATTTTTGAATCATGAGCAGGAAATCACGAGCTGGGACGTGTGCAAGCAAAAGCTCATTGATCTGTTCGGCAAGCCCATTGGACGCTATCGTGCTGCGTAGAAAGAACTTGCATGCCATGCTCAGACTTTTACAGAGTCCTATGTGACATATATTCAGGATGTGCTTGCACTTTGTCGCAAAGTCGACAACAATATGCCAGAAGTGGAGAAGGTTGCGCATATTCTCAAGGGTATCGCAGATGATGTGTGTACGCTTTTGGTTTTTAAGAGTTCATTGACAGTGCAAGAAGTCATAAATGAATGCTGACACTTTAAAGATGCAAAGAGCCATCGCATTACTCCAACCTTTTCCCGTGTGCCCAACACAGCTGCAACATCTACTTGCGAGCACATCTTTATTCCACCCATTCCTGCTGCATCGGACAACATTACGCACATCGTCCGCCGAGAGATTGAAGCTGCCTCCCCTGTTCCGCTTCAGGTGCGCACCAACGATGATTCCCATGCAACAATTTCATTCATTCAGATGGTTGTGCGTCAGGAATTAGCGAGCGTGGGATTACAGACAGTTTGCCCAGTCAACAGGCCCGACTACCGTCCACCAACAGCACCTGAGCTACCCAGGAGTTCATACTTTCACCCTCGCTACCAGAATTCTCCAGAATGGCGCACATTCGATGACAAACCCATCTGCTACTATTGTGGATGTGCTGGACATATTTCCCGCCATTGTCACAGTGTTTGGACCTCACAACCTTGGCCGAACTATCGAAGCACCTGAAGTCCAAGTCCCTGATACCGGGTATATAACGACAACATCGCTCCACCATTACGTCCAGCACGACCATACCGCTGCCCTTCACCATCGCAACAGCCTCACTCACCCTGGTGCCGTCACTTTGCTTCTCCCGCCAACTCCCGCCGCTCCTCGGAAAACTGACGGGCGCAGCTCCGAGAGGTGAGCCTGCCATGACGACCCGACCCGGAATTCGTCTGCCCACACTTCCTGGACATAACAACCTCAATAATGTAGACGTAGATGGTGTACCTGTAACTGCACTCATCGATACCGGCGCCCACATATCCGTTATGAACTCGAACCTCCACGCTCGACTGAAAAAAGTTCTCACTCCTGCTCCGATCCCTGTCGTTTGCGTAGCCGATGGAGCGACCCCGGCTGTTTCTGGGTTATATAACGCCCGTGTCACTTCTGCTGGACGCTACACTTCTGTTTTGTTTTACGTCTTGAACCACTGCTCACATGAAGTCATCTTAGGACTTGATTTCTTATCGGCACATTCGGCTGTTATCGACTGCTCTGTGGGTATTATTGTTCAGCTCCCTTCACCTCATGCTGTGGAACCTCCAGATCCTGCACCGAGTCGGCTGTGTTCCGCCGATTACGTTCGCTTACCACGTCTAGCTGTCACTTACATCGACGTCTCTTCAGACCCTCCCGTGGAGGACGGAGATTACATCGTGTCGCCAAACGCTACCGTGTTATGCTCCCAAAATGTCATGTTCCCGTACTCGCGGTCATCAGTATTAACGACAATGCCGCACGCCTACCTATTGTGAACTTCGGACTATGTCCTCAAGTGGTACCCCAGGGTATCTCTCTTGCGACCCTAGCCTCAGCCCGTGACTGTCATGTTTCCGCCTTAGGTGAACCTTCGTCATCTCCTTCCGGTATTGATCCCGACTCCGCCACTTTCGACAACATAACGAAGATGATTGCCACTGATCTTCCGCCCAATCACGTCGACGCCCTGCGTTGCCTGCTCTTGTCTTACCAGGACATTTTTTATCTGAATGACCGATCACTGGGTCAAACAGCTGTCGTGAAGCATTGGATTCATACTGGCAATGCCAAACCCATACATCGACGTCCCTATCGTGTCTCCGCTACTGAACGCCAAGTGATACAGAAGGAAGTTGACAGAATGCTTGCCCGTGACATTACCGAACCTTCCTCGAGCCCTTGGGCTTCTTCTGTCGTACTTGTGAGAAAGAAGGACAACAGCTGGTGCTTTTGCACTACCGGAATCTTAACCAAGTAATGAAAAAGGACGTGTACCCTTTACCTCGGATCAATGATGCCCTTGACTGTCTCAGTGGCACCAAGTATTTTTCTTCAATAGACCTTCATTCTGGCTATTGACAGATTTCGGTAGATGACATGGATCGCGAGAAGACTACGTTTATTACGCCTGATGGACTCGATCAATTTAAAATGATGCCATTCAGGCTACGCAATGCTCCCGCTACACTCAAGCGAATGATGGACGCACTTCTCCATGGCTTAAAGTAGTCAATCTGCCTATTCTACCTTGATGACGCTATTGTAGTTTTTTCGAACTTTGACACACACCTCGAAGTCTCTCTACGGTTCTTTCCATTTTCCGCAAGGCAGAACTTCAGCTCAACTCAACGAAATGCCATTTCGGCCACCGGTAGCTTACTGTGCTCGGGCACCTTGTCGATTCTTCCAGCGTTCGTCCCGATCCGGAGAAAATTCGTGCCATCAAGGATTTCCCTGTGCCGGACATGCCCCAACGATGTTCGAAGCTTTGTAGGCCTCTGCTCGATCCTATTTTTGCAGATTTGTGCGCAATTTCGCCGACATCGCACGCCCTCGCACGGGCCTTCTTAGCAAAGACACGACTTTTGTCGGGGGCCCTGAACAAGCAAGTGCATTCGCTGAGCTCACAATGCGACTCACGTCACCACCAATTCTCGGCCATTTTGATGCGCCCTCGCCCATGGATGTTTGCACCGATGCCAGCAGCCACGGTATTGACGCTGTTCTGGCACAACGACAGCATGGCTGCATCGTGTCATTGCATACGCTAGCCGTCTTCTGTCCGCAGCAGAACGCAATTACTCCATCACTGAGCGTGAATGCCTTGCCCTCGTTTGGGCAGTGGGTAAATTTCGCCCCTACCTCTATGGACAACCTTTCATGGTAATCACTGATCACCACGCTCTATGCTGGCTTTCTTCCTTAAAAGATCCTGCTGGACGTCTCGGCTGGTGGGCTCTACACCTACAAGAGTTCTCCTACACAGTAGTGTATAAGTCAGGCCGACTCCATGTGGATGCTGATTGTTTGTCATGTCATCCAGTTGACCCTCCAGACGTTCCCGTGACCGGAGAGTCAACTTGCATCGTGGCGCTTTCCGCATTTGACGACATCGCCTATGAGCAACGTCGTGACCCTTATCTGAGAGACATAATTCTAAGCCTGATTGGCCCGACTTCACCCTCTTCGCGTATGTTTGTCTTGAAGGATGGCATATTATACCATTACAACATGCACCCCGACAGAGAGGGACTGCTGCTGGTCGTTCCCAAGCAGATGCGCCAAACTGTACTCACCCAGTTGCACGATGTTCCTACCACTCGCCATCAGGGCGTCTCAAGGACCTATGACCGCATTTGCCGTTGTTTCTTCTGGCCCGGTGTTTATTGTTCTGTTTCCCATCATGTCACCACCTGCAAACCATATCAGCACTGCAAAAAACCAGCAGCTGTACCAGCTGTCCGTCTTCAGCCCATTGAAATACCATCCGAGCCATTCTTTCCGGTTGGTCTTAATATCCTTGGCCTTTTCTCTATCGCTCAGTGGTAAAAAGTGGATAGCTGTTGCTATGGACTACACCACCCGCTATGCGATCACAAGGGCCCTCCCTGCCAGTTGTGTAATTGACGTGGCTGATTTCCTCCTTGAAGATGTCTGTAGTGGGAGAGTGTTTCTTCGGCGAACTAGACTCGAAGACGACGACGAAGTGCGCGCGCTTGTGCAAGCGGAACAGAAGCGCGTGGCTTTCGTGCCTTCGGAACACCGACGTGGATCGGGCGTTACCAGCGACCGAGCGGTGGCACGTTCGGCCCAGGGGAACAGACGCACCGAGCTGGTGCCACCAGACCAGCCGGGACGTACCGGGCATTCTCCTGTGGCGAACAAGTGTCCTGGACCTTGCTGGCTGTTCCTGTGGTGGATGAGCGAGCGGGCCAGTACGAGCGGCTGGAGCAGTGGTGTGGCCGGGACCATCTACCGACTCGTGGTCACGGTGCCACGCAGGTTCGAGTCCGGCACAACCATCTGCTGAGGGCGTGGTCACGGTGCCGCGCAAGGTCCCTGCCCGGCACAACCGCCTGATGAACGCGTGGCCCCGGTGCCGCGCAAGTTCCGGTCGAGCCGCCCGCTGAGAGCGTGGCCATGGTGCCACGTATGCTGCAGCTCTACGCAGCCGCTTTGAGGGCGTGGCCTCGGTGCCACGTCAGATATGGATCCTATCCCGACGCGCTCCTGAGCGAGTGCCTCGGGATCTGCTCGTGCCCGGACACGACACATCGTGCATCCCCTGCTGATGTCAGCGTGCGCCGCTTCTGTAACACCGGTACCGTGAGTGGTGTCAACGGACCCCTGACGTCACGTCGGGCAGGACGCGCCGTTTAGTTTTGTGAGCGTAGCGTTCAGACTGTGTTGTTTGCGTTGTGCTGTTTCTCAATGAAAGTGTATGTGCTGTCTCGTGCCGTGGATAAATGTTCTCCTTGTCCTTGACTTAGCTGTCTGTGTCTGAGTCCTGGGCCCACGAACCACCACAATGTCATACTTCATCACGGTGCTCCCCGACAATTGCTTACAGACTGAGGCCACTATTTTCTTTCACAGGTTGTCCATGACCTTTTGGGCTCCTGCGCTATGAAGCACAAATTTACAACGGCTTATCACCCCCAGACCAACGGCCTCACAGAGCGGCTCAATAGAACTATCACAGATATGCTTGCCATGTATGTTTCTGCTGATCACCGTGACTGGGACGCCGCTCTGCCTTTCATTACATTCGCTTACAATACCTCCCGCTATGACTCTGCTGGTTTCTCACCATTTTCCTCTTGTATGGACGATATCCAATCCTACCTTGACACGCTCCTCCCCGCCGATCTTGACACGACGTCGGAATACGCCCGTGACGCTATCTCTAGAGCTGCAGAGGCATGGGAAATTGCTCGCCTGCGGTTGACCACTTCCCAGGAAAAGCAACGTCGCATCTATGATGTTTGCCACCGCGATGTGCACTTTAATCCTGGCGACCTTGTACTCTTTTGGAAACCAACACGGCAAGTTAGTCTCTGTGAGAAGTTGATGTCCCTGTATTCAGGCCCGTACCGTATCATATGCCAAGTGACCGACGTGACGTACGAGATATGACCTCTCGATGCTCCCATGGTGCGATCATCCTCTGACATCATCCGCATCGCCCACCTCAAGCACTGTCGCTCGACCCTACCGAGCGCTGGGTCGGCACCTTCGCCGCCGGGGGTCATGCAATGAAGCTCTGCAGTAGGGTTGTCTCACGCTTGGGCTCCATCTTGTATGCCCACCTTCGGCCCATTGTACATATCCTGTAAATATATTGTCAAACGTCTTCTCTCCCATAACAGTGTTATTAAAAATATTTGAAAACTATTTGAAAAATAGTCGATTTGATCCACACTTGAACATACATATTCGAATTTGCTTGTGCTCAAAATTTTGCTATTTGCACAGCTCTAGTGAAAGGTCTAACAAGGTTTGACATTTGACTGTACTTTGTCTCATAGTTCACAGTTTGCTTTCAATAAATATTTAGTATGACAGGAACCCACAACACTTAGCACAGCTTCAATTATTTGCATGCATGACAGGCAAATCCCAATTCTTACTTTTCAAAATTTTATCTGCTGTTTCAGAGCGTCTTTTTATCACATCTTGCAGAAGCAAAGCATCATAGGTGGCTGTAAAAGGCGTGGGGGATGGCTACAAGGAAATGACTGAAGCTTCAGTTGTTGTGGTGGTTGCGCAAGGTGTTGATCCCAAGTCTGCATTGCAAGAGTTGGCAGTAAGTAAAAAAAGAAAACTCTTGAACTGTTTGGCTAGCAAATTCTGGGTAGGCTGAGGAAGCTGAGGAGCACAAACAATAGCGAAAGGGTGACGCTAGCAACCAGTGTTCCATAATGTTCCTTGAATTCTGCCAGTAATAGCAGCAAAGCATAAGTATTTTTGTAGTACCTTGGCTCGACAGTTTCTTAAATGTAACTGTATATATGCTCCCCAGATGGCATAGTCTTAATTATGCTGTCACCAACCAGTTTCCTGGACCTGGCAGTGACCGAAAAGGTGTCCTAAAAAAATCGGAACAGTCAGAAAATTTATTCAGCCCAAACAACCCAATTTATTAGGCTTAAAGCAACTTCTGGTTGCTATCACTTCTTTACCTCGTACTACGCTCGTAGGCAATCAGATCTGCTTCTGTTTCAGCTAGAGTGAGGTCTCCAAGTTAGCTCAAGAGCGTCATGATGTTGGTGATATAAGCCACAAAGTGCTGTAGCAAAGCTGTGGTGAAATTTCTAGCTGCTGGATAACCTGGTGTATGATAATAAAACTTCTTGGGCTAGTCCATTCAAATAGGTACACATACTTACAGGGCCCTAAATCAACAGATACAAGAGAGGGACACACTGACACACAGAGCGCCAACTTGCAACTCGTCGGTTGAAAGCCAAATGTCCATGCACTCCCACGGGCGCTAAGCCATACTTTGGCCCTTTCTCTAATAACTGCATTAAATCCTTTGGCAAGACTTGGTCTCTGAGCACCTCAAGGCGCTTTGCGTTTTGGCCGTGAAGGGGCGATTTCCCAAAACTGCACCAAAACACGAAGCAGATTCTTCCATGTACTTTCAACCATCCGGCTGATAGCCTTCCTGGCATCACATAACTTCTTGGTTGCAAGCCGAGGGTAATGCATGATGTAGAAGGTGACTCGCAGAGCGTCATTAAACAACCGGGCTTGTTGACTTAACTCGGAGTGCAAAATCTTGTTTACCCTTTCTGCGTGTGCCCAAGATGGCTGAATGCTTCCAAAAAGTCTGACGACTTCGTGAGGTCCTAGGTACCTGGCTTGGCACTTCGCTGTTGCAGCATCCCTAGCAAAAATTCCCAATAGAGAAACCAATAGCCTATCACATTATTGACACCAATAGGCCTATTAGTCTGTTGGTTCGGTATTCACCTATTGGGGCTACTATATTGGTGTATTGGGTCTGTATTTGCCTATTGGAGCTATATTGGTGTATTGGCTCCGTATATGCCTATTGGAGCTATATTAGTGTATTCGTTCTGTATTTGCCTATTGGAGCAATACACGTGCAGTGGTTCTGTATTGGCCTGCAGGTGCCTTAATTGGCGCGCACAGTCACACAGAAAGGCCACAGTGTGGCAACACCTCTGAAACGATAAAGAGTACAGGAATGAGCGATGCACACATATATTGTAGGCACTGATTCGGACTTCGTCTTCATCACTGTAACACACTGCAGGTGCGAACGAGAATGAATATTTTATTGTAAGCTGCTCAGGTATTTATAGGGCTGTTCAGACATGCGCAGTGGTAGCCTTGTACACACGTGCCGATAATAATGCAGATGCAATCTGCTACATCTTCCTTCCAACAAACAAACAAAAAAAGAAAAAAAAAACGTTAAGTACGTCGCTCTGGCAAGGGAAACCGTTGTGGTTCCTTTCGCAGGCGCTTGCTTCTCCGAAGTTCGTTTTCCGGAGCTGTCTGGTGAGTTGAAGTCTCGCCTGGCGGTTGCGTTTGAGAAGGTAGTCCTTTCAGTTCTTTCGCCGCTCGCAGATGCTCCCTCGTGTGACGTAACTGCCCGCTGCCAGCATCTGTTATGTAGGATCGCGGCGTGCCTGCCGTGCCAACAACAACTGCTGGTGCCCAGGTTCTCTGCAAGGTGTCATAGACAGACACTGTAGAGCCCTCTTTGAAGATCTGGCAGACGTCTAGCAGACTTGTTGTAGTATTGTTGTTGCCTGCTCCTGATATCTTCTAGACGTCTTCGGACGGTTTCAGTGGGAATGGTCTTCGGCTCGAGGTGACAGTTCATGACTGGAAGCCTCGTCCTGGTGCGTCGGCCCATTAACCTTTCGAATGGCGACTGTAGGAGGTCGTCTCTCGGTGAATTTCTCCATTCCAGCATAGCACTGCAAAATTCAAAGGTTCCAAAAGAGCATTTTTTAGCAGCTTTTTTGCCTCTTGAACAGCACACTCTGCCATGCCATTTCCACGAGGATAGCGGGGGCTAGACGTGACGTGGTTGATGTGGAAATGAAACGTGAAAGACCTGAAATTTGCGCTGCTGAATGGGGGTCCGTTATCACTGCAGATATTGGCAGGAATACCAAGCGTCGCAAATACTTCCTATGCATGCTTGTGTCACTGCTTGCGCTGTTGTGCGGTGAAGCTTGCGGATCTCGAAAAAAAATGAGTAAAAATCTACTATAATCAAGTACTCGTGGCCCCCATACGAGAACAAGTCTAAACCTACGGTTTGCCACGGTAGGCTGGGCACCGGATGACTGAGCATTGGGAGCCTTGCATTTCTGTTTTTGTATTTTTGGCATACATTGCACGAATTTGCAAGTGTCCGAATGTCAGAATTTATGTTAGGCCAAAACATCACCTGTCGTGCCCTTGCCTTCATTTTCTCTTCTTCCCCGTGTGCGGCGTGCAGCAAGCGGAGGACTTCCAGGTGCTTTGCTGGCGGGATGACTAGCTTGTTGCTCCGAAAGCAGCAGGCCGTCCTCTGTGTGCAGTTCGTCTCTGTAGGCCCAGAATGGTCGCACGGCACCTGGTACTTGAAGCCTTGATTTGGGCCACTCTGTGCCGGAATAATGAAGCAACTGCGACATGACTGCATCATTCTTCGTTTCCTCACGGATGCTGCGGAGTTGGTTGTCTGCAATGGGCAAAGAGGAAACGACATTCATGTCAAACTGCTCAGTTTCTTCGTGCAATTCCACTTTACTTGGAAAACGTGATAAGGCATCGGTTATCGGGAGCTCTTTGCCTGGTTTGTAAGTGACGGTGATTGGGAACTTTTGAAGAACCAGCCTGATGCGTTGTAGGCGTATTTGGCATTCACACAAAGGTTTCTTGAATATTATTTCCAGTGGTCTGTGATCCAATTCGACTATTACTTCCGGTTGTCCGAATATGCAATCTTGGAATTTCGTACAACCATGTACAATTGCCAAGGTCTCCTTTTCAATTTGGGCATACCGCTGTTGTGCTGCAGTTAGTGAACGTGATGAGTAAGCCACTGGCTGTCCGTTTTGCAACAGCACGGCCCCCACCCCGAACTGACTGGCTTCAACAGACAATACCACAGGTTGGTTCTGTTGAAAATAAGCCAAGACTGGTGCTTGCATGAGACTGGCACGAAGCTGTTCAAAACTCTTTTCCTGCAGGTCTGTCCAATTCCACGCTATGTCTTTCTTTAACAGGTCTCTGAGTGGAGCAGACAGAGCGGACACGTTGGGCAGGAAGCGCGCCACAAAGTTGACCATCCCGAGAAAAACTTGAAGCTCCTTACGATTTTGGGGGGTTGGTACTTGTAGAATGTCTTCCACCCTTTCAGGATCCAGGCAGAGCCCCTCTTTGGTGAGCACATGCCCCATGTAACGCACTCGTGGCTGCAAAAAATGACATTTGTTTTTGTTAAGCTTCAAATTGTGTTCTCGGCAACGCGTCAGCAACTTGGACAGGTTGCTATCATGCTTGTCGCGAGTTTTTCCCCAGACCAAAATATCGTCCATGACAACGGCTACACCAGGAAGACCCTCCACTACTCCGTGCATGGCTCGTTGGAAGACTTCTGGAGCGGATGCTATGCCGAACGGCATGCGCAGAAACCTATATCTGCCATACGGGGTGCTCATAGTGCATATTCGTGAGCTCTGCTCATCCAACTTTACTTGCCAGAACCCCGATGATGCGTCCAAGGTGGAAAAGTACCTGGCTCCTGAAAGGCGCAGTACTACGTCTTCTAGTGTCGGCATGTGGTAGTGTTCCCTGAGGATAGCTTTGTTTAAATCTGACGGGTCTAAACAGATTCGCACTTTTTCCTTTTTAACCACCACCACCATGTGGCTTGACCAAGAAGTTGGTTCAGTTACCTTTGCGATAACTCCGTCACTTTCCATCTTCCGGAGTTCTGCTTGAACACGGTCTTGTAGGGCGACAGCGATCCTTCTTGCTGGCTTAACTGAACCTTGAGCATCGGACTTCAACTGCATATGGTAGACGACGCCCTTGAGTTCTCTTAGGCCTTGAAAAACATCTTCAAACCCTTTAGGTTCATTGCTGCCGGCCGCCTCAATTGAAGCTATGCGGGTTATCATGCCAAGACGTTCAGTAACGCAGCCACTTATTGTCACTGGGACCTCCGGCTTGACGATGAAAAATTCTGCTTCGGTGTACTTTCCTTTGTGGTTGATGGGCAGCTTGATCTTTTTTGATGCGATGCCTTTGTGTCCGAAAAATGTGCGCAGAGTAGCCGAGCATGGCTGAGCCGGCTTGCTTGTTATACGACTGAACACTGCCTCGGGCATCACACAGCAGTTGGCACCGGTGTCAATCTTACACATGACGTACATGCTTGCGATGATAACCCCCGATGACCAACGGTCAACTCGATCCACCGTATTGACTTCCAGTGTCTGAAGGAACAGTTCTTCCTCTTGTGCTACTTGAACTTCTTGTACGCTTCGTCTTTCGTTGTGTTGTCGTGACTGCGGTCGTTGACACATACGTGCGAAATGGTTGTGGCCTCCGCATTTGTGGCATTGCTTGCCCAGAGCAGGACAGTTTCCACTCTTGTGGTTATCGAAACCACATCTAAAGCAACAGTTCGCTTTTGATTTCACTGCGTCAATACGGCTAGAGCACATGCCCTGTATTTCATTGAAACGTTCTTTGCCTTGTTCACTTGCACGGCAGATTTCGACAGTTTTGATGTAAGACGGATTTTCTGACACGAGTTTCTGCTGAAGAACTTTGTCATTGATTCCAAGGATAATTCTGCTTCGCAACATTCTGTCTTCAAGCTGGCCAAATTCGCATTGTTGTGCCAGTGTCTGTAGCTCTGTAAGCCAATCATTGAAAGACTCACCATCTTGCTGATTCCTAGAGCCAAAGCGGAATTCGTTGAACGTCAGGTTGGTTGTTGGCTTCAAGTGTGCTTCAAATTTTTGGGCGAGGATCTTGATGTCATGCTTGTCGTCCTCATTTTCAAACGGCCAGGTATAGAATAGTCTCCTTGCTTCTTCTCCGAGGGCCATCAAGAAAGTTGCAGCTTGAACTTCCCTTGGTTGTTCTGTCAGCTTCGTTGCCGTTGCATAAAGGTTGAACTCTTTCTCCCATATGGTCCAGCTGTGAAAGGCATCTCCGGTCGAGTCCAGGGGTTTCGGCGGCGGAATTATCGACGATGTCATACTTGCAAAGTTGGGGCGGCGGATCCCGCTGCGGCGTTTTTTGTCTAACGATCTACACTGTCGATACAACCGGCGGTATCAAACCGCCGCCCACTTCTGACACCATGTAACACACTGCAGGTGCAAACGAGAATGAATATTTTATTGTAAGCTGCTCAGGTATTTATAGGGCTGTTCAGACATGCGCAGTGGTAGCCTTGTACACACGTGCCGATAATAATGCAGATGCAATCTGCTACAATCACCTGTACAAAACCATCATCAGTCATCAGTCTCGTGTGTCTTCTTCGTGGGTGCCATCTTGGTTTTCACGGAATAGAGCGTTCCCTGAACCGTGGTGTTTCAAGTTTTTTTTTTGATTTTTTTTATCACTGTCACTGTTTTTGATATCACTGATATCACAATATTTTTGATATCACTGTTACAGGAAAACTACCAGTTTTGTCCTGAATTTTGTCTTCAATTTTGCAGGCGACTATTTTTCTGGGTCAGGTATATCTCTGCAGGACCTCTTCAGGGTTGTTACAGTTGTGCTCCAGGTAATGCCTGAAAAATGCTTTAAAAAAGCATAGACATAAAGGTCACAAAAGTGGAGCATTTCTTTTTGTCTATCAAACATTGCATAGAAACTTGCATTGCTACAGTATAAAAAATATACACCTTTTGAAAATTGCAAGAGCTGTGAATTATGGCAACACATTACATGCAATAATATGCTGGTGGCCTGGAGCATACCTTTTAGAGCGTCATATATGGCAGGATCCACAAGTGGTTTGTCCTTGTCCTATTCAATATTGTGTCCATGATGGTTTTGTCGATGAGGCTTGCACTTGAAAATGTCTGCCCGGCAGGCTCATGAACAAAAGTTCGACATTTGTGGCACTGCATCAAATGTTCACGTGAAGATTTCTGTAGCCACATGCCATCACTTGGGAAAACCTGAGGCAAGATAACCATAGAAATGATGTCAAAAATTCTGTTAAATTTTACAATAACAACAGGTGGTTATGCTAAGCAACGCTATTTACTTTTTCGTGATTAGGTTATGTAACAGAAATTACTAAACTGCACCCTAATGGAATGAGACAGTGAAACAATTATCTGCTTGTTTTCATTGGCCTGCAACATTCACCAAGCTACGAAAGAGAGAGAGAGAGAGCATTGGATATGTGCCGGGAAATAAAACAGCAGTTCTAAATAGTGTGAGGTTATCACTTTGACCTATCAACACGCCCAACTATTCGCACTTCGCTCAAACCTTTGAGGTTTGAGCTACCTTAAATAAATACTATAAAGAATACATTGTCCAATGCTGCAAAATGAAAAAAAAAGGAGTCCAAGCTGTGCAGATGCATAGTGAGATTGTGCATGTCAAATTACTGACACGATGATGCCCTTGAAATTGCAAATGCTTTCAGTGACTTCTTTCATGAAATTTACAATCAGGACCACAGGGAAGCTGAATGTAGCATGAATCGAGTTAATTTTTCATTTTTTCTTTTTCCTGTAACACCAGACGAAGTTTTCACCATGGTTAGGAATCTTAAAGATACCTCGCCCGGATTAGATGACATCCATGCTCGCCACTTAAAAATGGTAGGTCATTTAATCTCTCAAACACTGGCCAGTATAATTAACAGTATTTTTAAAACTGGAATTCTTCCAATTACCCTTAAGAACACAAAAGTTATACCTATTTTTAAGAAAGGGGATAGGTCAATTATTTCTAATTACTGACCTATTTCTATTTTATCCTCCATGAGCAAAATAATTGAGAAACTGTTTGTTAGTCGCCTGAATAGTTACCTAAAAAAATTTAAACTCTTGAACGACTGCCAATTCGGTTTCCGTTCAGGTAGTTCAACCGACTTGGCGGTAATTTCACTAACAGACTACATTAAACATTCCATTGACAAAGGACTATTTGTTGCTTCCGTATTCTTAGACTTTTCCAAGGCTTTTGATACAATTAATCACGGTATGTTACTAAAAAAATTAGAAGCCTGTGGAATAACAGGTCCAGCGTTAACGTTTTTGAGAAACTATTTGTGTAACAGAAAGCTAACAGTTCATTTATACGGCAAGTTTTCAGACACTAAAATAATTAATCAGGGGGTGCCACAAGGCTCAATCTTGGGACCATTATTATTCATTCTCTATATTAATGACCTTCCCCAACACGCTTCACCCTCACAATGCATGTTATACGCGGATGATACGACTGTTTCAGACTCGGATGTATCTTTAACATCGTTAACTAATAAATTAAATAGTGCATTAGCTAACATTGTTACTTGGTGTCACAATAATCACTTGATCTTAAATCCAAATAAAACTAAATTCATGGTTTTCCGTCCTCCTCAAAGACGACTACAGTTTTCACCTCAGGTAACCCTCGACTCCCACTTCATTTCTACTTGCGACTGTGTTTCATTCCTCAGTGTTTATCTCGATGAACAACTAAAATTCCACAAACATATTTCTCAAGTTAAGAAAAAAACTTCTTTCGGCTTAAGAGCTTTAATAAAAGCTAGACATTGCCTATCTACTCCTGCTCTCCTTTCACTTTACCATGCATTCATTCATAGCCATATTAATTACGGCCTTGCTGCCTATGGCAACACGTATCAGTGTCACTTCTCATCTGTTCAACACATACAAAATCAAGCTCTGCGCATTATTTCGAACTTTAGTCGCAATCACATTAATATCATACGCAGGGAAAATAAAGTGCTCACAACTAACGATTTATTCGCACTCAACCTAATCACCATGTTCTTCAGGTTAATCAATCAGGATCTCACCCACGAGTTTGTTTCATTGCATTCCTTGAAGAATAATAACCCCACTCGTTTTGCTCAAAAAAATAACTTCTTGCTGCCGAAAGTATTTACAAATTATGGTAAAATGACAGCATCATTCTGTGCTATCAAAATGTGGAATTCTCTCCCTCACCCCATCAAAACATCATCTCTTACTGCTTTTAAAAAAACACTTAAAGCTCATTTCTTAAGCCAATAATTAATGATAGCGTGTACTGTGTTCCTTTAGCGCTTTTTTTCTTTTCCTTAGTCACATAAGAACATTACCTTAATTGCATTGTTGCTATTCATGGTGGCTTTCGCTGCATGTTTTCATTGTCAGAATGAACTTGTATTTCTTTATTCCAGTATTTTACAAATAAAAAAGCAGTTCTATGTACTATAATACTTCATTATTGTCACCTATTATCGCAGTATTCCTTTTGCGTAACTTTTGCACCCGTTTTGATAGATATTTTTTTACATTTTGTGCATATTTAGTAGTTTGTATCTTATCTTTCTGTACAGAGGGTCCCGGTACGGTCCCCGGACCTTGGGACCCTATTCTGTATATCCTTCACATTGTAACCACTCTATGCAAGAAATAAACTTTGATTTGATTTGATTTGAAACAATAATTATAGCAGGGCAACTGTTTTTTTAGTCATTTGTATCCTAATACGAATGCAATTCAAATGGAGCGCACCTTCGAAGGAACACACATTAAATGCACATGTAAACACTGGGCATAATTGTCTTACTGTTGGGTATAACAGTATTACTGTACAGCCATGCGGTGCCAATCGTGTGTGTCACTATCTTGCATTTTTTACCAAAGGCCCGCGCTTCTAAATTCCGATAATATATCTCGAGTTGGATCCGGATCCATTTAAGGCTTAGAAAGAAAAAGGAACTACGCTAGTCTAAAGAGCCAAATAGAAAAAGATATCATTGGCTATAATAAACATTACTCAATCGTTACTTTCGGGGTTCTTATCGCTTACGCAACAGCATCTGCTTCACATTATATATGTTGTTCTAGACACAAGTTTTACACAGCATGCAGTGGCTTTTTTTCTTTAATGCTCCAGAAAGTCACGGCAGCTGAGATGCAAGCATTTTAGCACACACACATGCTCTTGCACACCGCCCTGAAGAATGCCTTGCCATCAGTGCAACGACACATGGTATCAACATTCAAGCCACTGACATCGTATTGCAGTATTTCTACGTGCGCAATACAGAGCAGCTATCACTCAAAACATAAGCAGTATAATTAACTGCAAATGGCCGCATCATCATAGGGGAGAGCAGTGAAGATAGCACAATGGATCCAAAAATCCATGTTGTCATGGGCGAAAACAGTTGTCACGCGGTGACTTGAAGTCATAAATTCTTCCAGGGGTGAGAATACTGAACACATTCAGCATAAATTAAGTTACGAAGACAATTTTCTCTCGATTATGCACTAAAACACCATCAAGTGCATAGCGCACGTTGCGCGCACATGCAGCCATGATGCAGCAGCCGTGGCGGCTGTGGCTTGACTTGTTTTGGCTTGCCAAATGTACTACCACGTGTGCCCGGAAAAACTTCACGTTGTTTTTCGACACGGCTTTTCGACACTTTTGCCTATGTCCCTCAGCTTTCCAATCTATCATTTACGCGAGGTATGCACCTCTATTTTTATTTTATTTTTGTATATATGTTTATTAGTTTACTGCTTTAATGGGCCTGTTTTGAGCGTGTCGAGATTGAATACGCAACTAATGATGGCCACCAAGGAGCGGTCGGGCTCGCTTGCTCGCTCGCGTGAGGAGGCTTGTTTGGGATCGGGTAGCTCTGGGTGCCATTGTGCTATCTTGGCCGTAGCAGCTGGTATACGTGTTCTGTCGCCGTAGTAGCCATGGTAGCGTAGATTAACATATGTATGCCAGATCTCGGCATCGTTCTTTGTCGTTTCCTTGTAAGAGAGGATCGAGTGATCGCTGTTAGGCAAACACAATATCATGAAATGGGTAATGACAACACAGAAGCGTGTTGTCACCGAGGTGAACGTGAAATAGATTTATGTAAGTTCTTTTTATATTAGTACAGGGCGGTGATGGCTTAGCAGCTAGGGGTTTGGCTTGCGAAGGTCGAAGTCGTGGCATCGAATCCCGACCACGGCGGTAGCCTATCGATGGGGGCAGAATAGGTGCACATTAAAGACCCCCAAGTCATCAGAATAAAACCGGAGTTCTACATTTAGCAAAGCAATGGCTGGCAGCTTTTATTTTTACGTTTATTGTTCTATAGTTTGTATGCATTATATACTCTTCGTACATATTGGAGTATGCAATCTTAATAACCCAAAACCCTACGTAACAATACTCTTTCTCAAAAAAGAAAAGTTCGTGCAACCGTTGCTCCATTGATCCTAGGATATAAATGACTGAAAGCTGTCAGCTGCCGCACCTATATTATTGATCGTGTAGGATACCCGCTTTTTGTGCTACAAATAGCCAATCAATACACCCTCTGTTGGTCAAACATCCAGCCAATAGCTATTGGCTATTTGACCAATACATCCTCTATTTGACTAAAGACACCGATAGCTGCCTGCACTATTGGAGTAATACACCCATTATTGGTAAAATAGGAAACCAATACCTACTTGCTATTGGACCAATACAAATGCTATTGGTCAAATAAGAGACCAATAAGGGGCAGCTATTGGTCTTTATTGGTGCCAATAAGATTCTGATACAACCTATAGAACTCTAATAGATTTCCTATATAACCTATAGAAATTTTGTATTAGACCAATAAAATTTTCTATTAGAATTTTTGCTAGGGATTGCAAATGATAGTGTTGACATGGATAGTATAGGCAGGAACACATCCAGGGAAAAGAGGAAACGAGCCCGATGTACTAGAAATATATCCTAATAAAACTTCTTCATGGGCAAGTTAGACTAGTAAGCAGGATTTTGGACAGGAAAGTGTTAAGACGGTCATTAACCTGTCGTTCAGTTTGACTGATGTAGGTCTTCATGAATCACAAAGGAATCAAATAAATGACTCCTGCGTAGCATTTCATGAAGGAAGACTAATGTTCTACAGTGTATGGCTGTCTTAAGGAGCATGCACTAAAAATAAATCAAAAAGAAAAATGAGCATGCACATTTATTTAGTTGCAGATGTGAGTGCATGCGATTGTGAGCCCCAACTGAAGCAGAAAGAAATCCTGGGCAAAAGTAAAAGCTGCACAGCTTCGCTGGCTTTAGAAACATTTTACATAAGAAAGACTGAGCTAATTTGTATTACTGTGGCATTGATAGGTTTGCATTCTTTGGAATTTTTTTCCATGCAGACCATTGTTTGGTTTGTGGGTGTCAGTCTCCCATTTCTGTGTCACGGAAAATGGGTGCGCATTATAATCAATGTTTCACTTTTTTTGTTGTTGTGGGAAACGGGTGCATGTTACAATCAAAGGGCACAGTAGAATCAAGTAAATACGATATATACATGTCAGTGAGAGTCTTTCTCGATAAACAGTTGTTGATGGTGTCCATCTTTGCTTCATGTCTTTCTGTGTGTGTGTGTTTATTCACGCTAAGTTCAGCTTCTCACAATGCAAGACAAACTAGTCCAACAGTCTGACCTACTAAAGATTCCAGCAGTTAGAAGTGTTGGTTTTCTGTTGCCAATAGCTTCCTTTGCCTGTCACTCAGGGCTCCTGACACTATGGGCATTCTTGTCTCATTCTGTTCCCTCTACTTCTTTGTCCACATGGCCATTTATGAGTCTACCTATTTTGCATCTTTGTAGCCACCATTTTTTATTTCCTCTTCTCCAGGAATTTCCCATTACTTCTTATCAGCTACTGTAGTTGGGTGCCTGCCCTTTTATACCTACCTATTTTGGAGTAGTGGTTGAATATCATAGCCGTAGGTTAAATATTGAATAAATGGTGGTCCTGAAAGTGAGAATCAAGATCTAATGAAGTAGGTGAACGGAATAGCGAGACAAATTAAGCTCCCACTGTTGAACAAAGATGATGTCTCTGCTGTGCGTAGACTTCCAGCTAAACCACGTAAAGCTCGGGCCATTATCAAGGTGAAAGCGTTTAATGGCTCATGCTAGTGTTGTCCAACCTGTTAGTCCGTCCGTCTGTGCCCTGGAATGGTGCCAGATGTGACCTCTCCCTCTCACACTCTCTCAGCAATCACGTGATAGCACAACAGCGCATAGCAACAGTTGTGCCACCACAGCTGTGGCCTGTTCCCCTTACACTCTCTCAGCAGCCATGTGATGGCACAGTGGCGGTGTCCGACCGTCCGTCCGTCTGTGCCCCCTCACACTCTCAGCAATCACGTGATGGCAAAGCGGCGCACACGGCAACGCTCCTTTGTCAGACGTCTTGTTGCAGTGGTCGAGTTAGTCGGATGGCTGCCAAGCAGCCTGGCGATGATTCCATGGCAAGCAGTTCAAAGAAACGCACCAAGAATGTGGATTCCCTCAATACCAAATGCCAGAAGAAGAATGAGTGAAGGCGCATACGGTGGGCGAATGCGAGCACATGAGCACATGCACACACTCCAAGTGGAATTGGCACAGGCTTTTGCCGAACAAACTTTGGAATTTACAAAGTGTCGTTCAATTTTGTCCATTTTGCTCGGCAAGAGACTCGTGATTCCTGGCTCGCTAATAACAAACACCTAAAGGAACATGGGCACGTGTTTTTTGTGCAAAAACATGACACGGCTATCATGTGCTTCTTTATCAAAGGCAAGAGGGTGGGCCCAGACCTGTGGTTATGCATAAGTATGGCATTCGAACGACAAAGTTCTGGCGCGAAAAGAGTGGTGACTGTGCTGTAGTCATATGCAACATGGGGGATCTCGTCGGATTTGCAACTACGAAGTAACAGCAGCACACGAAACAGCAAAATGTGCATTATGTTTACAAAATCACAATGGCAACCCTACATTTCTAATTTTCTTGTGATGTTGCATCCTTGAAACACCAGTGAACTGTTTCCATTTTTCATCTAAATGTACGGAGTTTAAGAAATAAGTTTGGTGAAATCACTTTATATCTGTCAGGGGGACTTAAACATTGCTTTGACCTACTTTGCCTTAGTGAAACATGGTTTATCTCATAAGACGAATCCTGTTACTATTCCTGGATATGAATACGCTTCTGTTTACCGAACAAAAAAACGTGGCGGGGGAATTGCTGTTTATGTTCATTCTGGGTCGCTATATAATCTCAGTTCTTATGGTTTTTAATGAATGTTATGAATGCGTTGCTTTGCAATATAGAGGTGCCTTGATTGCATTTGTGTATCGCCCGCCTCCAGGGTGAGTGTGTAAGTTTTTGGAATTTACTGAAAAAATATTCAAACTAAGTATCGGACTCAAACTTGAAACAATCCTAATAGATCTAATATAGACGCTTGTCCTGGCAATCCAGAATTTATGTATTTTCAGGAAATTTTTTAATATTACGTACAGTTGTTCAGATGTCATCAACATGCCTACAGCAATTTTTCCCTCAACTCCGACAACACTTGACCTCCGTGTGACGAGCTTTTTTGCAGAACATGTCAGAGCCGGGGTGGTGATGTGCAATCCAAGGATCAGTGGCTGATATACTGTTTGTTGCCTCGTAGACAGCCTTCCAAAGCCACCCCAGAAAAGTTCATAAGAGTGTTCTCAGATCAAAATGTAAAGAAATTTCTAGAATTAGTCTAATCGGGGGGATGAGGTGACTGCAAATGCTGATGCACACACAGCTTATGAGATTTTTATATCCACTTTTGTGCAGTTATATGACAGATGTTTCACACTGTAAAATAAAAAAAGAAACATAAAAAAGAGGAACCCTTGTATATTACGTGATCTCTATAACGCAATTAAATTGCGTAATAAACTCTTTCAAGCTTAAAAGCAGAAGTGGAGATATGACTTTCGGGTCTTCATATCTGAAAGAAATAAGTTAAAGTCTGATATCAAAGTGCCAAACATTTATGCACAAGTTTATCACTGTTACGGGAAACAAAAATCTAATACGGACTTCTCTGAGTGAAAACTCTCATTAATTCAGACAGATTCGACCGCGCTTCGGTTAATTCAAACTCCCGACCAAGGTCAGGTTGCGGCGGGATAGCAGCAGCGGATTCCGCCATGGCACGCTTTGGATTCGAAATTAACAGAACACCTTAACAACTTCGAAACTGGATCGTTGCCTCCAAGGTTTAAAACGGGGTACGAATGAACTTTGCATCTCGGAGACATGTGTAAAGAAAAAAACCACATGGCATTGGTTTAACAACCAAAATGAAAGGCAGTGCATCGCTACTGTCATCTGCAACGGGCAACCGACAGATTTGCGTTTTTTTTTTCTTGTGCGTTCAACACGTTTACGTTGCCGTTAAGTCAAATTGTTTTCCTGTAGTGTGGTGTTGCTTTTGAATTTTTTATATTATCTTTGTGCGTGGTCAGTGCTGTCTGCAGCCTTGTTGTTTGTTTGTTTTGAAAAGTTTGTGGGTTTTTTATTTCTTTTTATCACCGTGGCTTTTATTTCGTTCATTGTCTACTTCGTGCGCATCACCACTGCGCAATCGACACTGGGATGGCTTCCCCTGTGTCTCGTGCCCCAGCCCTCAAAACGAATAGGGCAAAGTAGGAAGCGAATGATTTGGCTGTGAATGTTTAAATATTGAAGGCATTGCAAGTGGTGGCATCAAAAAGAAGTGATGGAAAAGTTCAACATCAAGAAAAGCACGCGGAGTAGTAACGTCAAGAACAAAGACCAGATTATGCAAGCATATGACGGCGACATGTGTGGCGAAAAGAGAAAGAGGCTTAGAACGGAAGAACACCTTAAACTAGAAGAAGCACTGTTGTGCTGGATCGCACAAGCAGAGAAGTTTGTACTGACCATGAACATTGACTCTTTCAATGCATCAGAAGGGAATGGTTTCATGGCTTCAAGAAGTGACATGGACTGGTGTTTCGCACCGTGTGTGGTGAAAAAGGTGCTGTCGACAAAAGTGTTGTGCCGGACTGGCAGTCTGGCCCCTAGTAACAATCCGCATCTAGTCTTCGAGTTCGGGGCTGGACAGCAAGACCCTCCGTAGAGACGACCCGACTATATGCAGGTGATTTACCAGTGCAAGTGGTAACATCGGCGGAGGAGGTCTGAAGTTGTCGAGTCATGTTGCGCTATGGTTTTGGAAGCATCTTATAAATGACATTTTGATTGCAACAACTGACACCGAGACTACTGAGACATCAGTATATTATCTTAAAGGGTGTAATTTCATCGAAGTATTCTTTTGTATGGGCGTATAATCTCGCTAAGCCTCCAATTTCGATCAGCGCAAGGAGTAATAGACACGGGAAAACGCCTCGTAAGTGCAAATTTATTTAGCGTGTAAAAATAGATGTGATGTGGATGTAGAGACATTTAGCGCCCATTATTATGATATGATCATAGATAATAGCGTTAGGTATGTATTTAGTGCTATTACATTTATAGGTAACTAGGAGCCAAGGATACGCATATTCTACCTCTATGGCACCGTATGGGGGATCAAATGAATGCGTAGGGTGCAAGGGTCAATGAATGCAGAACGTGCTAATATATCAAAATCATTTCTTGAAACACAAAAAATAAATTAAGAAATAAAAGTTTAATTCTTCTCATGCTACCTTTATTACATAAGCCTAATTATATAACCATTATGCCAAGAAGACTTATTGACTGCTTACCTGCAAGCTATGTACGTATCAAAAGATGAAGCAGGACAGAATCAACATGGGTAGATGTGTCATTGCTTCAGCCATGCGTGATGTTTTGCTAGTAATCATTAGACATTTAGACAAAATCGAGGAAACTGGGTTTATATATGTAAACTTAGTCCTGCTAGCTTTTTTATTCAATATGTCTAAATTATTACCGAAACGTAGGTACTCATTGTACGTTCTTCACTGCTACAGGCATAAGCTTTCGTGCAATTTACTACCAACTTCATTGGGTGCTCATATACCACGTCGAGCTTACCTGTGCAAATATATAACCAAATCTCAGTAGGTAAAGTTTGGAAAAATGCATTAAATCCACCAGATAGGAGTAGCATGATAGCAGGAAAGAGTTCTTTCCTGAGTCATGTAGAAAAGTGATGTCATTTTCTTTTTCAACAGTCATAAAAACAAAGCGCTTCAATGATGTATTGTACAAACTTATAAAGTTGCCTTTATGTGTAATATGACAGGTGCCACTGTCTATCATTTGACAAGGCTAGCAGAAAACAAGCGTTTGCTGTCACAGCCGGACTGATATTTCACTGAGAGAAAAGTCAGACCTTCGCAGTTAGCTAATCTTGAGCGTCACTGCAAGTACTTGCAAATTCGCTTGTTTCAACATTTACGGAATGAATCTGTTAGCAAGTGTAGTAATGTTTGCTGATGAATATGAGCAATTGCTGGAGCACATTTGCCTCTAACAAGAATGGCATTTAAGAACTCCTCCCTGTAAATCGCCATGCGCAGGCTTCAGTGTTATGATCCATCTCCATTATCACTGTCAAATTTATATTGTTATACAGCCATTATCTAACCACATACCACTCCTTTGTGCTGTATATAAAGGATAAAACACTCTTGTTTCTTGGAAATTAATTTTTATTCGCACTGCTAACTTTACTGCACAGTGCGTCGACCATGAACGTAAGATATCGTTGCTATTTCTTGCTCATAAGGGCTCCAGTTAGGCGTAGAATTCGACTGCGTGGTGCACTGTTTGTGCACTACAGAGGAATTTTAGTTGACTGTACACCACAGCAATATTACAATAACAAAAGATTGAACAACCACTTAGCCAGAAATTGTCAGAAATTCTTAAGGTGATAATGAATCCGACAATTCCACTACAGTGAAACCTCCTTAAACCGTAGTTGGCCGGAGCTCGGAAAAAGTACGTACTAAACGGTAGTACTGCTTATCCGAAAAAGCGTGAGGGTCGCCCACTTACCTTTCAAAAAGAGGTACCCTCAAGAGAGTGCGATGAAAGGGCAAAAAATATTCTGTATTTATTAACGTCGCATGGCAAAGTCAGTTATTTTCATTTGACGCCGCGGCGGCCTAGCAGCAACGACAGCGGCCTCAAACTCGCTTATGCTGCGAGCCAGCTTTTCCGCCAGCCCCCTCTTCTCGGCAAACGCCCGCAAGAGGCTGACGCAACGCGCAGCTTCTGCCACAGTCGGACCTGAATCGTCCGCGCTTTCACACTCTGTGTCATCCCCATCACTTTCGTTTGGCGACACTTCGACGACAGAGGCAACGATGGCTTCGTCTGAAGTGTATGGAGAAGTCTGAACCTCGCTGTCTATATCTCGGAAGTCGGGGAAGGAAATGCCTTCCGTAACCCCCTGCCGCTCCAGCACTTCAGCGAGTAGAGTCTCGCATGCCTCGTCGACGATGTCTGAAGTCTGGTCGACCGTGCTGCTAGCGTCATCTCCGTCACCCGCACACACATTGAAGCCAGCGCGTTTGAAGCAATTTTGCACAGTCGTTTCTTCAACCTGGCGCCACGAGTACTCGAGCAGGTGAATTGCGCCCATCAGGTCTATGGAAAAGGCTTTGCCACATTCAATGGCAAGAAGAAATCTGCGGAGCAGGTTCTTCTTATAAAGCTGTTTCACTGCCCGAATGACGCCTTGGTCCAAGGGCTGGGCAATCGCCGTGGTGTTGGGTGGCAGAAACGCCAACTTCACAGCCGTGAGGTTATCCACAGTGACGTGCGCCGATGCGTTGTCTAAAACAACCACCACTTTTCTGTTTTTGGCCGCAAAGCGACGATCAATGAGGCGGATGTACTCCTCAAAGAGTTTTCCTGTCATCCACGCTTTGCTGTTGCTCCGGTAGACGACTCCAGATGGCAGCCGGGCACCTTTAAAACATCTTGGCTTTGCCGACTTTCCGATGACGAGAAGCGGAGTTTTGTCAGTTCCCGACATATTCACACAAAACGCCACCGAAATCCTGTCCTTCGCATGCTTGCCGCCGGTGCACGTCTCGCCTTTGAACGCGAGCGTTCTGTCTGGCAGAAGCTTAAAAAACAATGCGGATTCGTCCATGTTATAGATGTCATCGGGTGCGTAGTCCTCCAAGATGTGCCTCAGCTGACCGTTTTGCCACTGCTCTGCGCCATCTACGTCAGCAGCAGCACCTTCTCCCGAAATGGACCTCGTCGTTATGCCGTGCCTCGCCTTGAATCTGGCCAGCCAGCCATTGCTACACACGAAGTCGTCGTGCTTCAGCTGCGAGGCAAAAACCAGGGCCTTCTCCACGAGGAGGGGTCCGCTAATAGGCAGGTTTTTCGACCGCGCAGCCTTCAGCCACTTCACCAATGCCTCCTCTACATCCGTGCATTGACATGCATTGACATCGCACAGCACACGGGCCTCAACATTTCGCCTCCATCGAAATGCAGCCGCCGCGGCCGGGATTGCACTTAGATGCAGTGTAGTGTACACTGTCTTTCGAGCACTATTTTCACCGGTCGCGTTATCTGCAAGAAGGAGCTGCCGCAGAGTTTTACGCTCGGCAGTGAAAGAGTCAGAAATTGCGGTTATCTTGGCTTCACTGCGAAAGAAGGCGATAAACACCAACCACCACTCGCGGAGGTGAGGCGATCCGCTCGTGCACGCAAGACGACTTACCCTTTTCCACGATTAGGTGCCGACGCGACGCGCCTAATTCATTCAAACTTCGCCACTTTCACGTCACGGGAAATTTCGCCTTGACGCGACGGAGGGATAGCATCGCAGGCGCGTTCGGTGCGCTGTTTCGACGTCGACTGATCAGTAATTCCATGATTCCGTGACCGGTATGTCAAATTAGGTGCGGTGTTTCGGCATAAACGATTATGCCAAGAATTGTCACGTCCTACAACTTAACACTGAAAATAAAGTACCTCATTAACGTTGCTTGCTGGGCGCGTTGCTGCACTATAGCGGAACAAGGCCACCGGCAACAAGTTAACTCTGAAGAATTCGATAAAACTTTATTCAATAAATATTTCAGTTGACAGTCTAGCGCTCGTGCTGTGTAGTTCTTCACAGCTGTCTTTGTTGGCCGTCGTTAGTTTCCTTGTTCTGCTATATGGGTCTTGATGTGGTAATTAAAAAGTTGACAAGATTTTTGCTAACTAGTGATTTCAGTGTAGCTTCAGCTGCGGGAGAATATTTCCGCCTTAACGTGCAGCTCGTGGTCGCAGACGAGATACCCTATACTGCCATAGTTTTTATTAAAAATGTTTAGTGTCGAAACACACACACACACACACACACACACACACACCGTGTGTACGGCACTGTAATCATTCTTTCGCAGAGACTGACGTGTTGCGATTAATGTCATATAAAGAAGCTTCTGTTCTCAAAGAGATAATAAAGCGCAGAGCAGGCACTTGCATAAGCTGTGAGACACAGGACTGGCGCTATCTTCTCCCGTGTCTCTCGGCGTATCTGAGTGTCTGCTCTGCGCATTATCTCCGTGAAGCTATACGTGCGCCATATATTTCCCGGTGTCAAGCTTTGTTGAATTCTCTCTGCCTGTATGTCGGGCCGAAGGCCGTGACGGCATCAACAAAGCGTTCAAAGCGGGAATTCGTCGAGAGTAAGCGTGAGAACGTGTACGTTTCCGCACTCTTTGATAGCGCACAGGTGTTTTTTGCCCGAGAAGGCATGTTCATTACTCTTTCGTTGTATCTTCTTTCTTTTTTTTCTCGTCAAACGGGCCATCATATTGGCGACTGTCCTACGCAGCGGATGAAATGTGCCGTAGAAACAATGAAGCAACTGTTCAGTGTGTGACTGCGGGTAATTGGCTCGCCTGCCTTGCCTGTTTAGGTTGTGCGTTCCATGCTTTCATGCGATCAAGGGCACGTGCGAGGCGCGACATTGTGCGTGGACATGCGGGTGGCGCTAGATGCTATTATAACGCAGAAGCAAAACTAGTACCTGGCATTTTGCAGGGAGGATGAGGTAACTGTGTCACCGCCAAGGCCGCCGCGAGACAGCTATGCAGTTTCCTGCATCAGACGGTGGCATAGTGCACGACATCCCACGCAGAGAGAGAAAGATAATAGCATATTCAAATGATGGCCCGAGGTACTTTTTGCAAAGTATGTGACGGAAGAAAAAATCAAGCTAAGTGTGCTTGACATGGAAGCTTCTGATGCGAAGCTGCATGGAGCACGTGGAGTGGCGCGAGCCAATGGGGCCCTGAACTAAGGGCTCCACCCTACAAGGAAGATCCCTCACTTCGTTAAAATAAATGTTTGCTCTCTCTCTCTCTCTCTCTCTCACAAGACCCATACCAGCCACCGATCTTCGGCGCTATCATTGGCCGGTATTTATCTCCCAATGTGCGCAACCCTTCGCATTCCCACAGGAGGTGACAGGCAGTTTGCAGCGACTCGCATGTTTTGCTTAGTATGTACTGACACTTATTCACTTGATGAGCGTACTGCGGGTAGTCGGGGTTGCCGTTGACACGGCTGTTTGGTGATGATATCTGTTATGGCGTGCCTTGCTCTTCGATTAAAGTATGTGGCACCCCTCAGTATAAACATTGAGGAAGAGAGCCTCGCTATCATGAGGTCGCAGCCAGGAGGTCCTGACAGATATGTTTCTGTATAGGCAGCACAGTTCCTCGTCAGAGCCTTGCTGTAGAACAACCGTGGGGCACTAAATGCCCGCTTTTAATCATTTTAAATCGTTTTAAAGGTGGATTGAACAAATAAAGCAACAACGAACCTTGTGTTTTCTGTTATAACGAGTAATTGATGACCAAGCTCTTGTGGGCTTAAAATATAATGAAAAAATAAAAGCGCGACACCGAATGGGATTCGCCACGCGCGACAGCTGGAAAATGCTGGCTACGCACAGGGTGCGTCGTTGCTGTTTCAGACGTTTACGTGGCGCCATGGACTACCCGCCCGTAATCCAAAGTTATATATATATATATATATATATATATATATATACACACACACTGCGTGTGTTTCGCAAACTATTGTGACTTCGCAGTGCTGTGTCGTACACTCTTCAGAGGTGTAACGCACTTGTACACGCGCGCGTGTTGCAGTGTCAATAAATCCAGCAACACTGCATTTCTATGTGCTGGCATTTAAGGCGAAGACCGCGCAATACGGAGTTAGATATTTCGTTTACAGGTGTGCCGCTTTGCTTAAGCCATCCTTACTTTATTACGGATCACTTATAGGCTGAGACGGTAAGTTTGGGCAGTCGCGCTCGATCGCTTCGGCGAAAGAACGTTGAGAGAGTAAATTATTTTTGAATGTTTATGCCATATGCTACAGCAGCTGGCTTTGACAAAGTCGGTGCTGAAATTAAGAACACCACAGCTACACAATCAACTGTTGCTTGAAGCGGCGTTCGTCGGGCTGCATGTACCTCTTACACCGTGGCTGCATGCGCGATCCCTATATGCTGTGTTACTGTGATGGTATATAGGAATATTCGACGCAGGTTCTTTTGATTCACTTTGGCGGTTGAGACGCTGCCTCAACGTACCCAAGGAAGGACGAGACCGTTTTGTAGATCGCACATTTTACTCTACGCACGCACACACACAAAACTAACAGCACAAAACGCATAGTGGAGAAAGTATTCAGTGAGACACGGGTACGAAGTAAGTTATAAAACCTAAAGTCACTAGAACAAGAGTCCTACAAGCGGGCTGAGGTGTTGAAGGGACGTTGTCTGACCAAAGCCGGCGGGCGACGAGAAGGACGATGGCATGGCTTTTCAAAATGCTGCTCCAGGCGAGCAGTTGCGGGAACGCGCTTGCATTGGTAAGCCTACCGTGGCTGCGTTGAGGTCGCACAGAGGAGGACAGCGTGTTGCTACGAAGTCTTGCTGAGGAGAGCACGTCCCGGGCCGGACAGCTGCCGACTAGCTCGAAACTGAAACTGTGGCTCGTGGCCTGGGCACAGGGACTCTTCAGGAAGGCCGCTCACCCACGTTCGAGGTCGGAGGGCCCCTGACCAGTGGTCACGGACCACGGGAGCAGTGCAGGCTCGGGTCCGGAACCCGACGGCCGTCGATGCACCCTCGCACGTGGCCAGTCTCGTTCTGGATCTTCTGCCGCTTTCCCCGGCCAGGGCGCTTTGCTCCTCCTTTGTTTCCCCTGTCCTGGCGTGTTTTCTTCTAGCTGGTTCTCTCGCAGCTGCGTGGGTTTTCCCGATTCGTTGGGTCGTATCCTCGTGGGTTTGCCTGACTGGTTTATTTGCACGTGATGACGACGCTGGTTTCTTCTTCTTGGTCGTCGCCTTGGCAGCTTTCTTTGGCATGACGCACTTTCCAAACCGCGCACTCATCATAGTTACCTGGCGATAATACGAACCAGAGATGACGCCATATGCGTGCTCCCTGTTTCTCCTTCTACACTCTCATAATTTGCTGTACACTTTTCCCAGTGCAGGATAACCGATCGAACCACCCTGTTCCGGTTAAACTGGTTACACTTTTCTCTGTAGTCCGGTGGAATATATTTGTCTACCGCTTGGAGCAGTGTTACAATGGGCGAACTGAGGAAAACTTCGGCGTAAGATGCACATACCTTCCATTATTTCATTTGCGTTGAGAAGACCTTTCGATTGTGGATGTCGATATTGTAGTCGCGTACACACCGATTGTGCTTCTCAACGCACCGTGGCGGTCTAGTAGCTATTGCACTTGATTGCTCGCCCGAAGGTCGCGGGATGGAATCCCGGCCACGGCAGCTGTATTTAGATGGGGGCCAAATGCTAGAGGCCGGTGTATATGCGGTTTCAGTACACGCTAAACAACCCCAGATGGTTGACATTTCTGTAGCCCTCCACAACGACGTCTCCCATATTGTGTCGTGGTTTTGGTACTTAAATTGTACGTGTTTTTATGCGCTGCGTATTTCACGGTATTAACGGTTCTTTGCGCGTGCGTTCTGGCCTGTGCAGATGGGGCATCCTGTTCTCGCACCCGGCCGACTACACGCCCGTATGCACCACGGAGCTGGCCAGGGCCGCCCAGCTGGCGCACATCTTCGAGGAGAAGGGCGTGAAGATCATTGCCCTATCCTGTGACAGCGTCGACAGCCACCACGGATGGATTAAGGTAGGCGAATGGGCGAGCAAAGGACAAAGAGCCAGTGTGGCCTAAGTGCATGGTGAAGTAACCTTTCCATGTTCACTATTCATCATTGCACAAAACGCTGAGTGTCCTCGAAGCAATGTTCTGAAGGTCAAGTCTTGACGCCTGCTTGCAATCAGTCTCTATCGTGTGAACAATTCCACTTGTTTTTCTGTTGTTCGTTTTCCTAATACTCAGCATGTTGCGCTAATAAGCATCGCTTTTTTTTACCATGTATGCTTTGGAATCCAGCGCTTAAAGGCTTATAGGCAACCGTTACTGTCCCCGTGTATATGCGATCAGTCTTTTTTTTTTTTTCTGGTGAGTCGCGGTGGCCACAAACTGGCCTTCACGGTTTTCAGGGTGTTTTTAATAGAAAGATTTTGTACACTTTCTGCTCCGCGTTTTCAGGACATCGAGGCCTATGGAGAGCTGCCCGACGGGCCTTTCCCGTACCCCATCATCGCTGATGAGAAGCGTGAAATCGCAGTCAAGTTGGGCATGCTCGACCCTGTCGAGAAGGACAAGGAAGGACTACCCCTGACCTGTCGTGCTGTAAGTGGCGTGTCGAAATTTTTTAATCGCTGATTGTTATTGCGTGCTGCCGTTCCTAAGGCAATATGTAGTTCATTTTCGCAGGCATAGCATAATGAAGAGCTCTGTAAGGAATAAATTAACGGAAGGTTTCGTTCTCTACAGTCCCCATAAGATACGTTGACCTTGATGCTGTCTTGCCTGCTGTCCTTGGCGTCGCTTTAAACTTCCAGAAAAGGGAGAGAGAAGGAATGCATAAAAAGAGGCATGGAGATTAGCCAAGGGTAGTTCCGGTTGTCTACCCTTTATGGCGGGAGGTAGCGCGAGGGCAAATAGAGAATGAGACTTCAGGTGAGAGGAGGAAATAAGTAGCCGCGTGCGCCGAACAGCGGTAGGAGGAGCTGACTGTAGCGGTGGCCGAGTGGTTAGGTTCTAGTCAGTAGGTCGTGTACAGTTAGTCTTTCGAGGTTCATCAGTTATCTTCTCGTGAAAATTTAATAGAAGAAACGTAAGGTAGTAAAAAAAACAGATTAATTGCTTGGGCACAGTTACAGTCGTCCCAGATTGAGCAGCTATATCTTGTGGAAAAATTGCTAGATTAAGCTGAAGGTAGTGTAAAGAAGTAAAAAAAAAGTTTGAAATACACGTAGATGTTGCTGAATCTTATGCCCAAAAATATGGATTCCGAAGGTTTATGTTTGATTCGCTTGATTTACAACTACGATCAAAGGACGAAACCGACACTTATAGCTGCGCTTCGGGAAGGAAAAATTGGGTAGCTACGCGCCGTGTCACCGCCTGGTTCCGTCGCGTTGCGGGCAGTCAACCTTGATGCCACGCGTTTAAGGGCACTCAAAATTCTGTCGACTTCTTCCGCTGTTTCTCACAAAGCTTGTCTTTTGCTGCACATACTTAGTTCGCCCTGTTGTGAGTGGTGCAACGGGGAATGTTTACGATGAAATGGCCTGTATAACAATGGATTTGCGCTTCGTTATAAGCCTTTGACCATATTGCGGCAGAGGCGTTGTGTGAAGCAATGTATCTGTATTTGCTAAGCTGTGCATTTACTCCCCGTGACCCTTCGTAGACGTTTTCTTAGATGAATATTGCAAATGAGTTCTGCGGAAACCCGCAGTGTGCAATAACCATTATGAAAGGGAATGTTAGCACTAACCCGTCGTAGCACAAAGCTACAAGGAAATCCGTACGGATTTCCTTGTAGCTTTGTGCTGCAAACGGGTGGGTGCTAATTTTCGCTTTCATAGATGAATATTACATAATGAAAATGCATCTATTAAGGTGATGTACATAATAAGTGTTTATTGACGTTTGCATTAAGCACATCATTCAGCAATGGTGTTCGCATATTGGTAAAGTACTTCCCAGAGCTATCAGTGCAGCAGCTCTAATTTTATTCAAGTAAAACGCTATGAGTCATGCTTAGACTGATGACTTGCATAAAGTGATTGCCTCCTGTTTACTTACAGCGTTGCGAGGAACATAAAGCGTTTGCATTCCATTGAACTCGAAACACTTGCTTGAACGCTACTTTGTTAGTAGCATTGCAGGCATTCCGGTTTACCCTTATGAGAAATACGGGTAGAGCTTCGGCAGTGTGGCCTCTTAAGGCAGCTACATGCCCATGGTTCTCACCTTCAACAACGACCGAGACTAACAGGATCCCACGTTAGACAACAATGGCGTGATCATACTGGCATGACCAGACTGGTGTGATCAGACTAGCGTGATCGAGTGGCGGGGGCGGCCATTGTCTTTCGCCTGTGGTGCGGGAGACTGGATGTGCCCTTGCCGTATCAGAGTGCGCAGGAGGCAACGACTGAGGATGACGGCTTCTGTCCGTTCTCCACATTTATTCGTACGACCTTACAGCGCTGACTATACGCTGAACGATCACATTCGCCGCAGGGGCATTTGTCTGCGCCCTCCGCTGTCTGCGTACGAGGAGTCAGTGCATCGTCTTTCAGTGTTATGCAGGACGCAGCGTGGACGTCCTGAGTGGAGCGAGGAAGCTTCGGTAGCAAAAGCAGACGGACCTGGTTGTCGACAAGGGCGCTCTCAGTTATTGTTATCTGTAGTCTGATTGTGCAAAAGAGGATAATGTAGGGCGGCTTAGTGATTCCATGCCGTCCGCAGCCTTTCCCTCACACCCCCGATTCTTTATGAATTTTTTTCTTGCTTTCGTGTCTGCTCGCCTATCACCGCTGTAATAGTTTCACCAGGCAAGAAGATTAGATTATGTTAGTGCCACACGTTGCTAAGCAGGACAATTAATTGTGGATGTTTCCTGTAAGTAGGAAATTGGATATACTGTTTCCAAAACATTTTACTGGTCACACTCACTTAGACTACAAGAAACGATACATCCTTCTTTCCGACAAGATAACTATAGCGTGGAGCGGGAGGACTGGCCGACATCTGTTGAAGCTGTTACAGAAGACGTCCTCTCCAGATGGGGACCAGCCGCTGTCAGCAACAATGCTCGGTTACGAACGGCCTAACACATTTGACGGGCGGCACGGGCCCTGCAGTGTCAGTTCGCACGCAGTATAACACCCAGCCTAGAAGCTTCTCAGGCACTGAGACTATATGAACTTTATTTGACCTATATTTCTCAACTTTCCTGATGCTCAAGGTGGCTCATTCTCAAGGTGGCCGCGGCCTCCTTTCCGGCCCGGGAAGAGCCGGTGAACTTCATCTTTCGGAGTTGGTGGAGAGCTTCCCATGCCAGCTTTGGGAGACCTGGCAGGAGCAGTTGATGGTCAGAATTGAGAAATTGTAGTCTAACGGAATCGGAAATGTCACATCTTGGGGGTGCGAGGGCCTCCCCCCACACTGCCTCATATCTAGCACTATCATGGCAATATCCGCATTCACTGGCTCATTAAGAACCTGGCATCTCTTTTATGTGGAATTTTGATTCATGAAGCAGGAACTGTTGCAAATATTAAATTTCTCAAGGGGACAAATAGTTGTTTTGCTATGCCTTGTTGTTGCGCATAACTGCAACTTTGTGACTTGATACACACGTGTTGTACCACGCGAAGTTCTGCTTTGAATCTGTTGCTATGTTGAATAAAATTGCAGTCAGTCAGCACTCGTTCCATTCTTTTTCCTTCTTTGTCTCCGTGTGTGTGCGGTCTTATCACTATGAAGTTTTACTAACCCACCCAAATTGCTACTTCGCCTTTGTTTTCAAAGCTCCATGAATGGCACCGTCAATAAAGGCTAACCCACAATATACTCTCACAACTTGGTTTTATACTTGTATTGGGTTGTTCATTTCTGCCGTGAAAGAGTTGTCTTGCGGCATAAAGCCAATGCTTCAACCTGTTAAAGAAATGGAGTATAGTATTTGTTAGCTGGGAGATTCCGTGTAACCAATAAGCTTGGACAATGCGAAAGCAACAGTCAGTTCAATAAAAACTAAGTGCCCCATTTATTTTTTTTAACAGCGGAGCTCTTTACAGTCGAGGTAAAACATTACGAAGTGGCGCTCGCAGTCAGCAGCGGAGCTGTCACGCAGAAGGGAGCAGCAAACCTGCCCTTGCCCTTGCCCTTGACCCACTTCCAGCACTGCTACACGATAACGATTACGCGAAGGACAGTATAAGAAACATAGAAGAAAAGAATTAAAGAGGGACATGAAAACAAAACAAAAAGTCTCTGTTATCGCACAGGAACAAATCGGACCCGCGCCTGCCTTCGACCCCTACTCGCACCTTTGCCGTCGGCTCACTGCCACGTGACATTGATAATGAAAGTGACATTGCTACATTATATAGTGATATAGAAAAAAAAGAACAAATTTCTCGGGATGCGCCGGAAGGAACAGCGGAACCGTGCTTGCCCTACACCCACTACCCACAACCTTCCCCTCACCCCTCTGCTACATGATGGGGATAGTGAACTTGACATACTTGCCCCCCAGCTCCGCTGTTTACTCACATTTTGCAGGTGTGGAACTGGCTTTACTTTTTAATCATAAGTACTCCGTGATGATGTTAGCATTTACGACGCTGGTCAAACAGTAGATGGTGTTGGGCTATTTTTTAGGAGGGCACTAGTAAAGTTATGAGGCCTGTGTCTCTAACACGAAAGTCCTTTAATTTGTTGCTTGTTTTTGACACGTGCAGGTGTTCATCATTGGCCCTGACAAGAAAATGAAGCTCTCAATGCTGTACCCAGCTACGACGGGACGCAACTTTGAGTAAGCCTGAAAAATCCTCGAAAATTCGTATACTAAACACCACTGACATGAATTGAATTTTTCAGTTTCACGCAGCATACAGTAGACTCTCGCTACAACGAAATTGACGGTGCACGGAAAAAGATTTCGTTGTGAAATTGAAAAAATATAACTGACCTGAGCTCGCAGAACAATGAAAATTTATGCCTCAATCTGGCGCGCGGGACGCGGCATCACGGCGGTAGTCGGAAGGGTTCGGAAACCGCGAGTACTAAAACCATACCTGCCAAGTTTGGAGAAACGGGATCCGGGAGTTTACGTATTTACTCGATTCTACCGCGCCCTCCATAGTAACGCGCACCCGTTTCCCGGGACCAAAAAAAGAAGTGAAGCAGCGATTGTAACGCGCACCCACGAAAAAAAAAAGACCTTAGTAATCAACCTTCTCACGTTCATAAAAAGAAATGCCGCACTCGCGTAATGAACGCACTCGCATAATAAACGGACCGCAAACTTCGGATCCCTGCAGTCCCTCGAACCGCCACGCTGTGGCTTTCCCGCTTCGCTGATCCGCGGTGTCCCGAAGGCGTTTGGCGCGCCAGTTCAAAACTCCCGCGTCTCCACAAAACTGCCGCACGTTGCCAGGCGTAGCTGCGTGCAAGCGGCGGTAACATAATTTACTCGCAATGCTGCATTCCTCCGTGCTGTCGCAGTTCTCTCACGCTCGCTGCGGCGTGCTGCCATGCGTGCTGCACAGGCGGGCGCAGCTAAGCCTGAGCATGATCGGGGCGTGGTCTCAGATTGCCGCGACGCAATCTCGGACGTACGTCATGCAGCGCGCACGAGTGAGAGGCTCAGGCTCAGCACAGATATGAGAGATAAATGCAGTGATGAGCCGTTTTGCATGCAGTGATGGGAAACATCTATTCTCCCGTTATGGCCACCCGTGAGCACTACCGAAAGCTGGTGCGGCCGGGCGTCTCAGAGATTGCATCGGCGACGTAGCAACTTTGGTTAAGGTTGTCGTTCGTTTTCACTCGATTCTAACGCGCGTACGATTTCTGGACCCGTTTTAGCGGAAAAAAGGTGCGCGTTAGATTCGAGTAAATGCGGTACTCGAAGGGGGGGACGGGAGAGGGGGAGGGGGGTGCTTCGACCAAAAAAAAAAGTTGTCGACCGTGGGGTGGGAGAGTTATTGCGATAGCAATGATATGGACACTGTTAGCGAGTTTTTGCAGTTGTCGTTTTTCCGTAAGAAGTCCAACTCAATAACACCGCCCACGGGTCGTATGTTTTACGCGCGAGTAAAAGCGCAACGCTGGTGACGAACGCGCCTGAAGCAGAGATGAAACGACCCGGACGTCTTCGCCGCGCAAACTGAACAACAATGCGATAACATCTCTGCTTGCTTCTCAAGCAGAGAGGAAACGCCCAGCCCTTTTTTCGTCGGGCGAAGGACCAAAAGGGGCGTCGGTGGGAGAGGGGCAGTCGCGCGCGCTATCTCGACAGACATCGGTAGACGGCGTCGGTAGACATCGGTAATCAACCACACAGTCAACATCGGCCGTTTCTGGTGGTGTCAACATGTGATTTCAACTTTGCAGACGTATTTTTATCTTCTGAAGTGCACCAGTATGTTTGGGATTGTGTTTACTGCACAGCAAATCGAATTTTCGGGACTGGAATTTCATTGTCGAATTTCGTTGAAGCGAAACAGCACAAAGAATGTGTTCGTTGTGGCGAGCATATTTATGCACTGACTCCTATGGACTGCTGACGGGGAACCGAAAATTTTTCGTTGTACCGGAAATTTCGTTGAAGCGGCGTTCGTTGTAGCGAGAGTCGACACTATATAGCGTAGCTGTCAATGCGTCTATGAGTGCCTGAGGTAACGTGTTCGCTTAATGCCGCTGTGCTGGGCCAAGTTCCTTGATGGTGCAAAGTGCATGCCGCTTAGCGCGGTCGCGTTATGAAGCGCGGGCCAGAAGACATCAAAACAACCTGACTTAGCTCTCAGCTCTGGTGGGCCTTTGGCGCTCGACCATCACATAGTATTTTGCGCAACTGCATGCTTACATAATAAGCCCACATTCACTACAATTCAGATTTCCTTAAAGATGCTACTCTTACTTTGTATCATGCATTGCTATCGCATTCATTGCTTCGCCCTTCTGGCGAAACTGATTTTTTCTCTAGTGAAAAAAAAAAAAACAATGAATAGCGACCTTTTTCTGTTTTCATTCTCAGTACCGCGAATAAACACGGCCTTGACTGTTATTACCGCTTGATAAAAACTGAAGATAAATATCCTGTAGTTTCAAAACACAAAACTATAATATCACCGTCCCCCACATCGCTTTGTAGATTGGCGCTATTCTTTTCTTCAGTTATTTTAAATGTATATTATGTGAGAGAAGAACAGTGCGATTCTCTACTTACTTTTATCTCGCATTTAGACGCGTCCAAGCTACGTACGACTACATGGAAAGGTTCACTTATGTCATTTACATGCAGGCTTTTGCTGAGAGATTTTCAGTGTTCGAGACAGAAAGAAAGGAGCACTTGTGCGAATGATACCTTTGGTATGTGCTAAGGGTGTTCCCTAATGACACTGTTGACAGCAACGTTGCTACAATGAACTCAGTTTCGAAGCTCCGCTGAAAATTTGGGCTGGTTGGCGGTTGCGAGAACTAATGGCTCTGCAATCTGATGGCGCTGCAGGCAGCACTCCCGGATGCGCGCTTTTCTCACTACTAGCACGTGGTGTGGTTGTTTTTTGCTGTTATTTTTTCTTCATCGTGTCCCACCATGGTGGTCTAGTGGATGTGGCACTCGGCGGCTGATCCGAAGGTAGCGGGATCGAATCCCGGTCGCGGCGGCGGCATTTCGGTGGAAGCGAAAGGTTGAGGCCCGTGTGCGGGCGAAAGGTTGAGATCCAGGTGATTGATGATTTGATTTCTGGGGTTTTACGTCCCAAAACCAGCTCTGATTATAAGAGACGCTGTAGTGTAGGTCTCCGGAAATTTCGATCACCAGCTGCCATTGGAGAAACCAGTGTTAGCAGAATGGAAATGCAGTACCTCTGCTGCATGCCTATTAAAATAACAAGCCCAGGGGCGTATGGGTAGCTAACCAACCTAGAAATGATTTCGTTGCGAAACAAGAAAAACTTTGCACATGCGCTTGTAATGTTCTGCGCTCGAACATACACGTTGCAAGCAAATATATGTACCCTTCTTTTTGTCAAGGACTTCTACGCTCATTCAAGCATGCTTATTGTGCCCTAGACAGTAGCTCCTTTGGCAATGTTAAACAATATATCGGTCAGAGCGACGTTACGCTGGGACAGAGCGTCGGTTCTAAATCGGCTCGTGACCACCCTTCAATTCCATCCTTTTCCACAATTTGTTATGAAGCAGTTCTCAGTCGAGTAATTAGCCATGTGTTTATGAACGAAACGATGACGAAAGTGGGATTTTTAACCAATTATAAATATTAGGGACACTTAGCCTAAAGTGACTATTTCTGAAGCACTACTAGTTCATTATGGGATTTATGGTATCCAGAAAACATGCACTGCACTACCTGCCAAGGATACCTTTATGTTGCGGAGCGCTGTGTGAGTGTAACCTTCTTCAAGAAGTCGCATTCTTATACGAGATGCAAGGCAGCTGTCCGTTTGCGGGTGGGGCGGTACATAGCATTTTGTAAAGCTCTCTCTCGCGCCATACGGTGCTATTTGTTTACTTTAGTTCCTCATTGGCCATTTTGCTTTTATGCCATCCCGCAGAGTCGATAACTAACTGCCTTATCTGGTGGGCGCATCCAGTCAGAAATTATGTCGGAGTAGTGTTGCGGAATAGCGTAGGCTTTGAAACCGAGGCATGAACATCGCCCTTGCAATTCGCACTGCACTTGCAAAGCTTTCGTACAGAGAAAACTTTAGTTACAGTATTCATGTCGGTTTTCAGATGACTCGACACAGATGAGCGGGGGAGCATGTATCTTGCAAAGCTGCCTGCACCTGCCCATGCCCATGCAGCAGCAGACAGCGTGGCGAACCTGCTGCCAGACACAGCCGCAGCGCCGTTAGTTCTTGTGCCGAACGCGTGAGCCACATGGTTGCACTAACCGCTATGCAGAGCCGTGAAACTGAGTTGGTTCTAATAACGTTAGTTGGCAGCTTATTTGAGGAAGACTCTTGCTGCATGTTGTAGGACTGCAGATATGGGAGCAAGGAATTATGGTAAGCAGACGGCCGAGGATCACGATCGATGTCCTTGGCCACCGAATGATAAGCACACTCGTATGCTGCCAATGGACGAGTATGAATGAAGTGTTCTGACATAATCCCAAGCACTCATACGTGAAGCTCTCTTTACAAAGGGAAAGAAGATTGTAAGTTTAACCGATTCCACCGTGTGTTAGCCATGGCAAATAAAAAGAAAAGCAAGAAAAGACCAGTTGTAAATAATTCTGTGTTCGTTTAACCTCAAGAATGATGGATGAGTTACACGGGGCTCATGTGCAATTTCTCTTTCACACTGTAGCGAGGTCCTGCGCGCTACCGATTCTCTCTTGGTTACTGAAACCACGAAGGTGGCAACTCCAGCTGGTTGGAAGGTAAGTGCCCAAATTTTGTTGCAGAGTATGCCTTGGTTAGGTAGCGTGTCATAGCATACTGTAGGTAAAAACTCTTATTTATTAGATTCCCTCAGTATATTTTGTCATGCGATCGTTTATCTATAATAATGAATGGACGTGCAGTTAAAATAAATTGCAGGAGATAAATTGTATACCTGACAATTCCCTACCTTTAGTGGTATCGTAGATATAGCACAAATCGGGTACTCGCGAAGCTTTGTGAACACCTTTAGTGTGGCAGTTTGTGTTTTTTTCATTTTTTTTTGTGCGTGCCTTGAAACAGTTCCTCATTTTTGGTGTCCAGATTCAGGTGTACAGCTAGGTATTCGAAAAGTGACAAAATGAGGAACCGCACTTGAATAATTCTGCTATCTTAGCCTGTGCTGTCTTCTCCATATGAACAAGCAGATATAAGTAGAAAACATTTTGTCCTTTCACAATAGTCCTTATTCAACCTCACCATTGTAACTGTTCTTTTCCTGAAACACGCTTTTGCAAATATGAAAGAGAGGTGGGAGCAGACAGTCAAGGAGTCAAGGATATATTTGATAGCTATATGTCGCAGTCATGTATAGCGCGAGTGGTTACATTCATTACATAAAATAGCGTTGGACCGCACCTCATCTTTTGTTTCTATTTTTTCCTTTCTTCTAGCTTTATTCCATCAGTCCTTCTGTATCTGATTATGGCCATATGTAACCTGTTAGTACCACATTGCACTTTCCTTCTATCCCTGATAAGAGCAAGTGGTAAAATGCGAAAAGAAAGGCTGCTGTTTTACTTTCTCTTCATGTGAAATTCCAGTTTGCCATTGATAACATGGTCGCACTTTAATTGTTTTAAATGCAGAAAGGGACCCCCTGCATGGTGCTTCCTAGTGTCACCGAGGAGGAAATCCCCCAATTGTTTCCTACGGGCATCAAGGAGTACAAAGTGCCTTCTGGAAAGAACTACCTCCGCACCACTATGGACTGAATGGGCAGGGATCGGCTAAGCATGCTGAAATTGCCCGGTCCTGCTGTCATCTATGTAATCTCTCTCTATCTTTTATATACACCCTGTTCGCTTCAGTACGCCGAATGTTCAGGCCATTGACAGTTTGTAACATGCCTTCTTCCGTATTTTCCACCGAAGAGACACGATTACAAAAATTTCAATAAATAACGTTTTTGAACATTTGAGGGCAGTGTTTACTAGACACGCAAAATCCTGCTGCATTTCAGTTGCTTGGATGGTATTACGTTGCCCTGTCTCACATTCGGGCAAAGTGAACGAATGAACAAATCGGACTGCTTTCCACTTCCCTTTCACGAGAGTGCTGTGGTATGGTGCTCTGCACAAGATTCCATGGTCGTAGCACCGAAAGAGTGAAGCAACTCTTGTACTGAATTCCAGATGCTGCCGCAACACTTCAGAAATGATTTGTTCTTCATTGAGAATTTCGTGACATTGACATCTTTTGTTCGATTTGTAGGTCTATTTCTCGAGTTAAACAAGCATATAATCGACCAGTGGCCGAAAAAAAAAAGAGAACTCGGTTGTCTATAGTTCCTTTGGTTAAGTTTAGTTTGCTTCTGTATAAAGAAAAAAAATATCATGAAGATTGACTTAACTTATGACACAGGTGACCAGTATTACATTGCTTGCACTCTTTCTTTCAGAGCATTAGACCATGCGAGGGAGGCGCAGGTATATCCTCACACAATTCTGCACGGTACTCGCCTATAGTCATTCTCCATGGTGCCGCAATATGTAGCTGTTAAAGTTTTTTTTCTTTATTGGATCATTGAATCTATTGTTTCAACCCAGCAGGAGCAGAAGGAAAAATGACTCTTCACTTTGAGGTTTGGAAGCGAGAATGGTTTTATTGTGCATATGTTGCCTTTGAGGGGGAGCGCATGGCCATGGTTCATAAGAGAGAAGGCTGTGGAGCACGTGAACCACCAGCCTTTTCTTCGCCCTCTCCAGAGTGGGCAGAGTGTTACGCTGGTAAACGAAGTACTAAGAAGCACGTGCATATGGGGCTGTAAGACGATGTGCTTTGCTACTTGTTTGGAAAGAAGCCTAGCATCGGTGACCGCCACAAATCTGTGCGATAGAGCGTGTTCGCGAAGGTATGTAAGGAGCCTACATCGTCGCATAAAGGGAACAGAAGTGCTGCAGAACCTTTTTGAATGGTTAAAGACTGAGGTTTTGTCATTATAAAATAGAAGTGCAGAATTATGATGATGCTAGGCAGAATATCATCAGTGGACCTATCAAATAAGTTTGCATCGAGCAAAGTGATACTGTTGCAGAGAGCGATCATCTTGGAATACTGCCCGTGAACGTGCGGTGTAAGCAGTGGGGGATGAAAATTATAGAATTGGTGAAAAGGAATTGTTACTAGTCATTGCACACTCTCTTGCCTCCCTTTCTTTTTTCTTTGCATTGAAGTAAGTTCTCAAACACCCTTGCTTGTTTAATTGACAGATTAGTCAGGATAGCATACAACTGCTTAAGGGGTAGCCTTCATATTGTGCAGCCCCGCCACAGGGGTCTTGTGGATATGGCACTTTTCTGCTGATCCGATGATCACGGGATCGAATCCTGACTGTGGTTGCTGCGTTTCGTTGGAGGCAAAATGTTGAGGCCTGTGTGCTGTGTGATGTCAGTGCTCGTTAAAGAACCCCTGGTGGCCGAAATTTATGGCGCCCTCCAATATGGCACCTCTCAAAATCATATTGTGGCTTTGGGATCTAAAGCCCCAGAATTCAATCATATTGTCTAGTTTGTCATTTGTGGCTATCAATGAAGTGCTTGAATGCATTATTTACATTAAAAGAAGAATTCAGCAGGGTTTTATGGCGCAACCATTCAAAGTCAGGGTAGCCTGTTAGCATCGGTGCATGAAAGCTGTACGTTGAGAAACACTGCATCATTCACTTAAGTGTACTCTTGTCTAGCAGTGGATCATTACTTTCAATGGCGAACCTGTTAAACAGCTGATTGTATCTGGCATGTAAACTACTAATTGGAAAATGCTTAATTACACTCAGTAGGCATTGATGAACCCAGTAACAATTGCTTACGGGGAATAGAATTCTCAAGGAGCCCTGCCTGGAAGTTGTGCATGTGACCTTCCCCGGAATATTTGGTGGAACCTTGGCTAATTAACGGAAAATTCTCACCAAAAAATGCCTCAGTTCCCAGAAGGCAACTCCCAACAAAACATCAAAAATGAAAAAGCTGTTAGCAATGCCCTGTATCAATGCCAGTTTAATAAATAACTTGGCTGACATTATCCTGGAGGTCTTGACGAAATTTCCCCATTCCTGCTCTTGTTTCCGCAGGCCGTTAGTCAGCCTTTATGAAGTGGTCTTCACACTGACTTCATCGCTGGGTTTGATTGTTAATTCAGCATTGACAGACACTTTAAACTTCGAAAATAGCAAGAGCTTAAGCAGGATTTTAAAGGCCCTTCAGTATGTGCTTGCGAAGGTTGTATCTGGTATATTATGCTCATCTGCAGTGAGGCTGCAGAGACTGTTCTTATGTTCTCAACACTATGGGGAGACAGGGTGACAGTTGCAACCTCGTCTGCTCCATCCCAAACAACCCTCCTGTGAATGACAACATACACCTTCCTGATCTGGTGAACTGTTGCATACAACTGTTGCTATTGTTGTGTCTAGAATGCTATCAAGAGAAGGGGGAAGTATTAAAGCCTATAAATTTGTGATTGCATCGCACTTTTCGTGTAGCCGTTTAAGTCAAATTGGTTTATAAATTACACATATGACCTCCTTTTGCACCTGACACCACATAATTGCATAAATTGTTCATGCGCAAAGCCACAGGTGGTTCTGACAAATGGCCTTGTGGTACTTAGGACAAATTAGTTCTTACGAAACCTTCAGATTCAGTGTGTCAATGAAACATAAGTGGCAATTATTTTTATCCACATTTCAGCTGCTTTCAGTCCCCTTGCATCATCACACTACCCCTTCATACTTGTGGGTGCCCATTGCTAGGATATGCAGTAGAACATTAAGCCCTGTGCAGTGGCTCACAGCAATCATCGTGGCTGTGGATAATAAATTGTTGGCCTAGTGGTCTTGCATAACTGCTGAGAAAATTTAGCTCAAGAACAAAAGGACAAGACACAGATAAGGCACAAAGACAAGCTGGTCTGTGTTCAAAACTGCTTATTAGCAGGGTAAAATTTGGGACATAATTGATTAGGGCAAAAACACCATGGACAAAACGATAAGAGATGTACAGCACCAAGTATTAACTTCAGCTGTTGAGTGCTTAGAGTGACCTATCAACTTATATGGCAGATGATAACGAAGTCATACTGACTGGATATTTCAACCTGCCAAATATAAACTGCAACACTTATTCTTAATATTCAGCTGAAGGTTTAGAAATTTATGACTCGACCTAGCTTTTAACTTTGATCTGATACAATTGTTAATGAATTTACAGGAATTCAAAATGATTCAAGGTCCATTCTTGATTTATTCTTTGCAAGTGGTGTCATAAAAGATTACATTTCATATGCAGTAACAGCAGGTATTCGGGTTGTGAAGCAGTTGTCCTGATGCTGAACAGTATTTTAAATCACGAAAAACCAAAAACACTAATTATTTTCGATTTTTTCAAGGGCTCATCAGGATGGGTGTATATAGGTATGCTGGCATTTAATTGGGTCCACTTTGAGGGCCTTGCTTGTACTGTAAACGACCTATTGATTTTTTTTTTGACAGGCCTTGTTTTTGATGTGGGGAG
>JABSTT010000097.1:0-40001 GCA_013339685.2 Hyalomma asiaticum
GCACTATAAAAGGGGTTAATGCATACTACAAGGGTAGTTGGAGTTACACAAGCACCTCAACTGCTAATGCAATATGATGATTTGCGGTATGTAGCGCGTAGGCAGAGCCCCCGTGGACGAGCGGTATCGTATACCTGCTTGACACCGCTGCGGCCTGAGTTGATTTCTTACGCCTTTACCGCTCGGCTTGTTGCCTTTCGTCATTATAGGAGGTTTGTCTGTGCTTGTTATGTCTATATTTCAATCGCAATACACAAAGCGGCATGTATCTTATTTTTAACCCACTGAAAGTGTATATTTTGGCTGCCCTTGATCGGGGGAGATAAGCTTTATAGTTTGTAAGTTAGCAAATCGGCGCTAGTTACCGCAGGGCCAAGGCGCAATTTGGCACTGCTGGTTTAGACCAACCGAGGAGCTCAGTGCTGCGTGAAGTTCCCTAATGGGAGGAGTCATGTTGCTTCTGTTAAGCTATCAGCGTATTGGACAGTTCGCCCGCGCCTGTTGATTGGGTTGGCTTTTGTGGTAAAGTATTTATGCATTCCCGCCTGTGCGTCTTGGTTTTAGCTTTGCTTATGTGGAGATTAAAGGGCCATCCAACAACATTAGTTATGCCTTCTGGCAGGGATCTCTACGTATTGCGATGTACATACGTTTGTCGACTCTCGCAACCCTGTGTTGGGCAAATACAAAACTATGCGCAGCTTCGCAGGTGTAGTCTAACCGCTAAAGAAATGCTGAATGCCGTCGTGAGTTCGTTTAAACACTGCCGTTTCTGGACACGAATTGAGGCCTGTTATCTGACCCATCTACGACGACGCGCACGAGCTATGGCCGCTGAGCGGTGATAACCGGTTGAGCTCGCTGGTGCCGAAAGTAGTACATAGTCAGTTTCCGTACTGTAAACCACCAGATATAGCACAAGAACTGCGTTCCTGGTTCCGAGTAGTTCTAATGCACCGTAGATCACCCTATATGATAGATAACCGATATTATGGATATTCCAAAATAATAAAATTACAAAGTTCCACTATTTAAAATTCTGGAGAGATTTAACAGGAAGACTTCCAGGATAGGAGCGTATTTCTTCGGGTAGTGTACTATCTGGAACGAATGCGGTCATTGACAGACAAACTATATGATAACAGAATAAAAAGGACAACACGAACAGTACATAGTTGAATACGGTTCTCGCACAAATTAGCTTAGTGTTTGCTCAATGCAGCAATGGATAACTACTGCTACGCAAATCTTGTGGAATGGTGCCATCTCTCCCAACGGCCTTTTCAAGTGCTCCAAACGTACTACGAAGTGTTTTTCTGGCTGCTCCATGCCTGCTGCGAAAGAGGCCTTTGCCTGCTCCCAGGACTGTTCCGAAACGCTGTTCCCAAACGCTGTTCTTCCCCTGGAATAGTTATTACTGCTGCAGTGTGACAACGCTCCCGTTAAATGGCCTTCCGCCTCTATACCTTTGAGTTTCAAGGCCGCGCTGCTTGGAGGTACTGCCACCAGCAAAGCAGGGCCATTAAGATAATTTTCATTCGCGTTAGTTATCCTAACTGCCACGAGGAACAAATTCATTGTGGCAGTTATCCTAACTGCCACAAATTCATTAAGATTACTGATTGTCTTGCTGATACACTAAGGCTTTTTTTTACTTTGACATTAATTTTGGACACACTGAATGTGGAGAAAATATTTTCGCTTAAGTAATGAGGTACCGAGGTGGGTATAGGGGTCAATGGAGCATACCTCAGTAACCTCATATTTGCTGTTGACGTTGCCTCGCTAAGTACCTCCGGGGATGAATTGCAAAGCGTGATTACTGAACTGGACAGGCAAAGTAAAACGATTGGTATAAAAATTAATATACAAAAACTAAAGTAATGTTCAATAACATTGGGATACCGCAGCGGTTGGAGATAGGTGGCAAGGCATTGGAAGTGGTAAGCGAATATGTCTACTTAGGCCATGTAGTGACCCCTGATCCGAACCATGAGGCTGAGAGAATTAGGAGGATAAGAACGGTGTGGAATCCGTTCGGCAGGCATTCTCAGATAATGAAGCGCAGCTTACCATTCTCTCTTAAGAGGAAAGTGTATGACAGCTGCATATAACAGGTCCTTCCTTGCGAGGCAGAAACTTGGAGGCTAAGAGGGTTCGATAAGTTGAGGACGACGCAGCGAGCAATGGAGGGATAGGAGTAACATTAAGGGACAAGAAGAGAGTGGAGTGGGTGAGAAAACAAACGCCTGTTGAGCACATATTAGCGGAAATTAAGGAGACGAAATGGGCGTGGACAGCACATATAATGCAAAGCAAGATAACCGTTGGTCGTTAGGGGTAACCGAGTGGATCCTTAGGGAAGGCAAGCGTGCCGGGAGGCGGCAGAAAGTTTAATGGGCAGATGAGATCAAAAGGTTTGAGGGGCTAAAGTGGCCTCTGCACAGGACCGGGATAATTGGAAGTCTATGGGAGAGGCAGCTGCAGTAAGCCTCCCTGATGATGATAATTATGACGACCGAGGTTTGGCAGAATTAACTCTCCTGTACGCTCCTGTTAGGCTCATTGGGAAAAGAAGACCTAAATTATGCATGAGTGTCTACATCACACAACTTTTCTTCAAGAGATAAATGCAATGGTTTGTGTACTGTGCACAAATAGTTACTCACTTTTTCTGGATTGTGGGACCTGAATTCTTTAGTTGCATTCGATGTCCACATGTTTTGATTAAAAAAAAGGAGAGACGGTGAAAAGCGGGTGAGAGACAAAATTCATCGTCTAGAAACAAGCACATGCAAAAAATAGCTTAATAGTGTATGCTGAGACGACGGAAAAATAACTGGAACGACTGTAAAAAAAATAACTGAAAAAAATAATTTTTAGTTATTTCATTTTTTGAGTAACTAAATAATGACGACGGAATTAATGCTCATTTTGACGTCAGATGTAGAAACAAGAGCAAGCAGTTTCCAGCCGAATTCGGAAACAAATTGCGAATTCCCTGGTCCATGCAGCACACTAATATCTGGTTCACGTGCTCACAGGGACCTCCACAATTGAATGGTACTGTTCTCAGAGTATGTTGCAAAAGTGTTGCGGGGCCCCTCTAAGTTTTATTGGAGTGGTAAGCCTGGTCTGAGCGACGTGTAACGGTACAGCAAATGCTGATCGTCTGTTGGCTTAATGCAGTCATTTAATGTAAGTTAACGAAACGGCTATGTGATTGTCCATAAATTAGAGAAATTTACGTAAGCGTCGCGAGTGCCTAAGGAAAACAGAAATAAAGCAAAAGAAAAGCGTCACTTCCTGCGAATGCAAAACATCGGCTACTCGGCGGTCTTATGAAACAACACCCGTTGTTCTCATACATTCAAATAGAACCGGGCGGGCCATCACCATCATAGAAAGGCCACGGACGTGCCAAGACCTACTCGAAACCTCGAGGCGCGTATGCAGCCATCTATTCGTTCCGGACATAATGGGCTGCCTAGGTGGTCAAGCTGCCACCCCTTTCTCGGGACCATTCACTTAAGAACCTACACACACACAGACACACACACACACACACACACACACACGAATTGGCAGACAGACTAGCAACTTCAGCAATGCGTTTTGGGTCTGAGAGGATGGCTACATATTCAATCCGCATACATACGGCACTCACTCTCATCTTTTAACCGGAAGTGACCCTCCAACATGCCGTAAATGTGGCGACAGATTAACTGTTCTCCATGTCCTCATCGAATGCCGAGAGTTAGAGCGACAAAGGAAAAAATACTTTCCCTTATTGTACCGCGAGCACATACCCTCCCACCCAGTATTCTTTTTAGGGAAAGACCCCCTTTTTAAACTTGATAGTGTATTGAAGCTTTTAGATGACGTGAAGCTTTTGGAAATAATTTGGCCTGGTCCTTTGTAGCGCAGCCTCCTTCAGGAGGTTGCTGCTGCAAACTAACCCATTTGAAAGCACCAGCCTCCCAGCCCTTGCGGCCAAGGGCCTTGTTGAGGTGTTGGTGTCAATGCATCGTCAATTTCATCGCTTTTATTCCTTCATTTCCGGCTTTATTGTTATTGCACCCACTCTTCACTCACATTATTTTAACAGATATGTATTTTATGCCATTGGCAGCGACTGTTTTTAGGCCTATTTACAGCCAGATTACATACACATTGCCGAACTCACCAATCCGCTATTGCAGAAACCTTCAGGCCATTCTACAGCCATATCATATCCACCATTCCCATAGCAGCACCATTCTCACCACATGGCATGGCGCTCTTTGGCCATAACTGGCCCTTGCGCCAAGAAACACCATCCATCATCATCATATTCAATCCGCACCGTTCGGTCCGAATTATACAAAATTATGGTTTCTCATTGGCACGCATATTGGCAAACAGAAGGGCCGAACACGTCGTTATTTCACTGGATAAATAGCGTCTACAAAATTCCAAAATGGTTTCCACCTAATCGGAAGTTAACACATCTAATGACTGGTCACGGCCATTTCTAATATTACCTCAAGCGATTTAATATAACCATGTCTGACCGGTGTGCATGCACAAAAATATGCGTAGCCGATCTGCATTACTTCAACGATTGCCCACGAACGCAACACATCACTCAACACTTACGAAGCCGCACAGATCCAACAATATCACACGCACACTTCCTAAGATATCTACTAGAAAAAAAAAACGCGTGCATACTTAATTCAGCTAGTTAACATAATGCGTGAATCGGCGGTTGTCATACCACCCACCACTCACTATGCAGACATTTCTGAGACATAACTGGATACCTCATCGAAACTTCCCAACCGCACGTCTACCGCTCACATACATTTTGCTTACAACGACCCATCCTACACTGCATGCCCAACGTTATAGCTCCAATTACGCCAAAAAAAAGGCGAGGTTACCTCGGCAGCTATGACGTGAGCATCAACTTTTCAACCCACATAGACCCATTGTTCATGTCATCCTATTGATATGACAAAACCCGCCTTGTGTATCTGCGCAGACCTTTTTCATCGCAGGTTTCACCTCCTCTTTGCTAAAAGTTTCAACCGAATGCTTCCGCCTCAATCTCCAGATCATGCCTACAGGTCCGCCATGCAAGGCCGAGGCGCTTGGCTCGAGTTGTGGCTCCCACTACGTCGTTGGTCACGGAACTTTAAACTACACCTACCAGTGCACTCCCGCTTTCCCCTTGTTACAAGGACGCTCTTGCTGCTGGAAGCTCTCACTGCTACGTTCTACGTGGCACTAACATTACCACGGTCTTCATCTCCTGCCTTTATTGTAGAAGGAAAAGCCCTGCAGGCCTTGCTTCCGAATACATACATTTTTTTTTCAATTGGCTTTTCCACAAAATTTTCTTTTTGGGAACACTTCCCCTTATTTCTTTATGGTGCGATTGGCTTTAAGCCCGATATACCTTCTGGTGGCGCGGGCTCCCCCACTTTATTTTAATTTTTTATCCTTACCAGGGGGACAAATTTAACACACACACACACATGCATTCTCCATTCTCTTCTACCGTATATGTGACGCGCCATGGTCGGGGGTGAAACGAAGAAGAGGACGACGGATCTTTTCTGGTGTGGAGCGCAGAACGACCAGGACTCGCCTGTCTTCCCAGACTCGCACCTATCATTTGCCAATAAGCTCGTCTCGTCCGTAACAATATATAGCATCAGGGAAGCCCCTGAAGAAGGCCGGACAACCGGCCGAAACATTGGAACGATATAAATTACTTTATCGCACGTTCGTCCATTTTTTTTTCAATATATATATATATATATATATATATATATATATATATATATATATATATATATGTATATATAGTGTGTGTGTGTGTGTGCGTGTGTGTAAGCATATCAGCACCGTTGTTTCGCTATTGTCGCTTTGGACAGCTATCGCGATGCGTTATCTTGCAGTTCGTTTATTTACTGCACCACGGCGGGAAAATTTCTGTAGCAGCTGCAGTACACGTACGTGGATTTGCATTCAAAGGAGTACTGACACGACTTTGCGGCGGCTCAGAAAGCTTACTTTTCGTTTTTTAGCCATGTGTTCTTAACGCTTTCCACACACCGAGGCAAGGCGAACACGTATAAAGTATTTTAGTTTGATTTTAAACTTTTCGTCGCCCACCACTTGCAAGCCAGCCCCAGCGCAATGGGCAGAAAGGTGACGTGTGAACACAGTCACCGAAAAAATCGCCAAAATCGCTGTCAGAGTCGCTAGAGGACCGTGAGATCATCGTTGTTTGCGTGCTCCACGTGCAATCGACCACAAAAGCGAGAGTTCCAGTGGTGCCACCACGAAGTGCTGTCCCCGCGTCACTTAAACTTTCGTCCGACTGTGCTGATACGTCACTAGGAAACCGCCCCTTCAAAATCGAAGACCAAAGTTGGTTTTTTGAGGTAGCCTTCATCATCATCATCATTATCAGCCTGTTCAGGTCCACTGCAGGACGAAGGCCTCTCCCAACGATTTCCAATCCACCCTATCCTGAGCGAGTTGGTTCCACTTTATGCCCGCAAACTTTTTAATTTCATCGCTCCATATAACCTTTTGCCTACCTCTGTTGCGTTTTCCCTCTCGTGGTATTATTAGAGGTATATTCACTCTGCTGCGAGGCACCACGATACTCTTCTGAGGGCTCTCCACGCCGGTGCTTTTATTTAGAGCAACAATACGAAAATGTAAAAAAAATTCGTGTCAGTAGTCCTTTAACAACATTCTCAATGTTAAAGCTGGGACCTACACTATACGAGAAGGACTTTAATCGTCAACTCGGGATATTGGCTGATGTTTCGGCGCATTGCACAACGTTCACTATTCGTGTGCTTCAAAATGAATGAGTTGCACTACGTGAACGGCACTTTTAGTTCGCTCATGCCTCCTCTAGTTTGCTGTGTAGTTTCAGAGTGAAAGAAACAGGCCGCGTATCTGCGTGCTCCGCTGCAAATGTCGTCGAAAGACGATAGTCTTCTGCCGGCCTTACTACGCTGCGTGAGATATGGACGCCATCTGGCAGCGCCGTCGAGAAACGTGAGCTTGTGTAGAATCCCTGGGCAACTGCCAGGTGGCAGCACCAAATCGTCGGCCGAGGCCTTTTTCGTGCATAGTGTCACTTTTTAAGTGCAGCCTAACAAACACTAGGGTCTTTAGAATCACTGTTGTTCTGTTACAATGCGAATGTAAATGTATATACTTTGAATACTTCAAGTAAACGTATCTATGTATTTTCTAGCAAATGAACACACCACCTAATACTTACGTATTGATGTTGCGCCTCAGATATGCGTAATATTCGCTTTTTGATCGACAATGTTCACAAGTATGAACGCAGCTACTAGTTCAAGATGGCTGGGTGTTAGGCAAGTGCTTAAACTTTGGCCGAGTGGCTGAATCGTGTGACATCGTACAGACAGACAGACAGACAGACAGACAGACAGACAGACCAAAATTTCTGCGTTCAAGTATCCCAAGAAAGACTATCGTCTTTAAAATACATGTTGTAGCTTCATTAACCCACACTGTTGATAGCGCGGCATTGTACTTACCGCAGTCTCTGTGAGGCACGCAGTAGGCGTCCGAGCGTTGGGAGGTTCCATTCACGCACGCGCATCTCTTCTTCGTACCGCTACATGGCCATCGTTCAACGCCGGGGCATAAAGTTCCAGGGACGCCCACGTCATGGTAGCAGTCAACTTTGTGCTCGTTGTGCTTGCATGCTGGGGCAATGCGATATTACTAAATATTAGTCCTATGGCATATTTTCTGTGGACTAAATGTGAAACTAAAGAGATATTGGCGCAAAAAGCGTCGACGACACTTGTCCACGCGCGTGAATAGAAGCGTGCCTTCAGTAAGCCTTCTTAGATCGTAAAGGAATGCTCATATGTAAAACCAGTTGATGTACGTCAAGTGAATATTGAAGAGTAGAGATTCCAGCGGGTGACGATCGGGTATGTGCGGTTCATTTATGGCAGTAGTATAGGGCGATAGCATGTGCATCTCGAAGTTCGAACACGTACAGGGTGTTTCGGCTGAATTCCGCCACACTTTAAAACATCCACGTGCACGTTACCGGGGATGAAACTAACTTAATAGTATTCACTGTCGTCTAGACCACGTCAACTACTACTTTTTAGGAATGCTCGAGGTAATTAATCTTAATTATTTACGAGCTTCTACACGGTTGCTTTTAACGCAGCATGACTAACAGGTGAAGCTGTAAAGCATGGTAATTTGTGTGCAGTTGATGCATTTCTATGATAATAAGTGCTCTAGCTTTCACTTTTCCGGGATTCTTAGAAAATGTGCGAGGTTTCAAAAACTACCATACGGCTAGTGCTTGCGAACAGCACCATTAGGGCCTGTTCACCTCCGACCGAAGGAAGCGTTTTGAAAATAACACAAAGTTGTTCGAGCTGCAAGAGAGAGGACACCTTAAGTATTGTATATGATTGACAGATATGAGCGCATAGGTTCATTTGTACTAGAGATTCATTCGACCTGTGGCATAATGAAAATAAAAGAACAGCGCGGGAAATGGAATAGCGCAGTGCGTTTGCACGGTTTGTGCGAAGTACCATTCCCGTGCTTAAGGCAGGGCGTAGATTATTTCAAATTCAACCGAAGCTTGTATTGCCTGACTTGTGTCGGTGTCGTTGTCGTTACGTGGGGTTTAACGTCCCAAAACCAGGTCTGATTATGAGAGACGCCGTAGTGGAGGGCTCCGGAAATTTTGACCACCTGGGGTTCTTTAACGTGCACTGACAGTGTCGGTGTCGTTGAAGCTATCAGCATACAAGGAAAACTAAAGCCTGTTACAGGCCTGTGATCTCTGAGTGCACATTGGAGCTTGGAGCAATGGCGTCAAGTTCTCTATAACTGTCATGTAGCAGTGGACAGACTGCTGGGACTAGTTGGTTATGTATCTTGAAAAGTTCAACTTAGCCTGATTTACACAGGCACACAAGAAGAGACGAAGCAGACAGGACGGGCAGAACAGGGTCAGAACAGAACAGGGCAGGACCGGACGGGCAAGATCTAGCAGTGGACTGTGGGCCAGGGTGTGGGAAGTGTGTCGAGGGTCTGCTTTTTTCCTTCTGCGCAACCTCGAGACCTTTCTTTCGTCCTTTCTTTCTTGTGTGTTGTCTGCAGACTGGAGGAGACCAGTGACCACTTAGACTGTCCATGACCGACTCATTCAAGAAGCACGACGATCGTCCTCTAAGTGAAGAGATAATCTCCGAATACCGTCCTTACCGAACCAACGGCTCAGAAGGCAACTGAAAGCACTTTGGGGCTTTCTGAAAGCATCAGTCCTTACCGAGCGGCTTTGACTCTGTAGGACTGTCCTGTAGGTTTCCCGTTCCCCCTGTCTTCTTTCCTTCCCTTTCTCCCATCCCCTAGTGTAGGGTAGCGGAACGCTCTCGTGATTGGTTAACATTCCTACCTCCCCTTCGTTATTTCTCTCTGTCTCTTCTTTCAAGCTTCTTCTTTCTTATCTCCTTTTATACTGTCCTTCGCATAGTCAGTATCACGTAGCAGTGTGGGCGGTGGGTCAGGGTCCCTAAGGAGCTCCGTTCTTGAAACCGAAGCCGCGCTAAAATAAGGGCTCTTTGGGCTGCAGACTGAAACCGTCCGGGTGTCGGGAACAGCACCCTAAGCGATTAGCCACTGTCGGTTGCTTTATTTATTTATTTATTTATTAATTTAATATTCTAGGGAAGTGTCGTCAGATTAAGTCACTGCCGTTTCATCGTGCGCGTGCTTTAAAGCGGGGATTTTGTATGTACGGAAGAGTGTACACAGCGCAACACGCGGCCCTAAACAAATGCGCGCTCTTCAGTGCACACTCGGCACACGAAGATGTGAACGCGTATATCTGCGTTTGCGCGTATTTGATGATGATGGTAGTGGTTCAGTTAAGGAAAAGACGCTACTTTGTGCGGCCTTTGTCGGGAGCACGGCTAGAGTACTGCACGGCTAAGCGCCCGCGGGGAGGGGGGGGGGGAGGTAGAAGGTAAGGAAAAGAGGATGGAAGAGATGGAAAGGACAGAAAAGAGAAAAGCTGTAGCTGCAGTGGTGGGCTTCGAAAATTTTCACCACCTGTGGAGTTCTTTAACGTGCACTGACAGCGCACAGTGCACGGGCCTCTGGCATTTTCGCCTCCATCGAAAATGCGACCGCAGTTGCCAGGATTGAACCAGCGTTTTATGGGTGGCAGCCGAGCGGCACAACCACTTCACCGCGGCGGCGGATGGTTGGACCTAGCTTACTATGGGCAGTGACACACACCCCCTCACTCTTGCACTGTTGTTTGGCACTTTGTGTTCTCAGCCAGAGCTCTGATATTTTAAGAGCGGTCTGTGAGGGCTTGTGAAAGGAAGACGGAAAGAAAGCACACGCCAACGTTCGTTTGCCCCCATTTTTTGAGAATGGGGAAGGGGATTATTTTCTCCTCGACCCATTCCTTGTCTTCGTTTATCCCAATTAGCAACGATGCCTCCGGCTTTTTAAAGGGACTGTCTACCGTCCCTCATCGCTCTCCCGTTTTTTGGCTCAACAGAAAGCGTACCTTTCGAAGTGTCCCAGCGTGCAGTGGTTTCTCCATAAACTCAATAGAAATTATTAAAAAATTTTTTCATCTACGAAGGCGCTCCTTTCCTAGTGTAGGCATGCTAGCAACTATGGTTACTGCGCAGGATGCGTCGTCGTCTCCCTGGAAACCCTTTCGGGCGCGGGAGGCTTCTCAACACGAACTGGTTTCAAGGTCGACATTCCAGAGGTGACGAGGAGGAGGAGAGGCGACGGAAAGTCGGCGCGCGGGGGTGCGCTTCGGACATGCAGCGCCGTATGCATGACAAGCGCAGTACTACACGCCTTTACAGGCAGACGAATTCGAAGGCAGCGCCACCTGCGCCACCGCGAAAGCACCGAAAAAAAGAATCAATTGCTATTGTACGCTATAACAAGGTGTCTCATAGGGTGAAGTACGCTTGTAAGACGTACATAACAGTTTTCCAGAAGAATATGTATGCCTGCGTGGGCTGGTTCTCGTACACTTGGAAAATGACGAACACGCTCTTGGGTGTCGCTAGCGGCGTTTTCTGCGCCACTTTCAGACCAAAATTAAAAACCTAATTCCTTTTTTGTGGGGTGAAAGCGTGCTCGTTCCCGTAAGTGTGACGCACGATCTGCCCAATTTTACCACAATCCTAAAAAATTTTCCGAGCCGTAGACAGTCCCTTTAAATATTACGATAAAAGAATTAGAGGGATTGTTCACGTAAGGAGAAGCGATATAACGGAGGTGCCTTTATATAAACTTTCTATAAACTTAGCTTATATAAAGATAATCGAAAGGGAAACATAAAAGATCAGTCAATTCCCATGTCACATCATAAAAATAATGCAACATCACGCGCACCCTTTGTTTATAGTTGCAAAGTGTCAGACATATGAGATATTTAGGATAGTGTCCATCGGTAATCTCGAATGAAACCATCGATATTGAACGAAGGTGGAACGTTCCGCAACGCATAATACTGCCGGCAATGCGCCACCAGTGCGATGGCTCCTGTATGTCCAAGCGAAAAAGCAGTCAGAATTGCAGCCGTTTCCAGCTATTACCAGTGGGAAATAGCTTCATTTTAGTGAGACGAACTCGTTCACAAATGCAACCGAGTCCTTTCTCTGTGACTTCATTGAAGAGCCAATGAGTGCTAGCGTACACCATTGTAAGCCAGTGACGCCGGTTTTTGTACTAGGACCGTATCCTGCCCACCTACATAATCTGTGTCAACGGCACAGTCATGAATACGGCTGTTCTCTCTGTTAATTTTATTAGACACTAGACATCCAGAATTCCACATTCGCCTGTTGCCTATCTCATTCCTGAGAAGCGAGCATCAGTGAAGAGTGTGGCGAACTCACCACACCTCTGCAAACGTATCAAGGTGGACGTGTCGAACATGGTGACCGGGGTTCCAACAAATTTTCAGCGAAAGTCGCTATGCATTTATTTCCCGGAGTTCTGTATAATTCACTTCAGGCTTGGGTGGTTCAGAAGACAGGATCCTTTTTACCGCTTTGGGGCATATGCTGTAAGATTCTCAATTCAGTGAGAACTAGCGGATTACCGCCGTGCTCATGGCTGTAATTTCTGTAGTTTTCGCCAGGCTTTACAATATACAAAACAAAGGTGTAGACGGGTCCTTCTCCAATATCTGGTCTCAGAAAGGCCGACTGAAGTCAATGTGGCGCTCCTTAAAATGTGCAAGTGTGCTGACTAGAGTTAAAAGCAGTAACCAATAAATGAAATACCAAGTTGAATTTTTTTCCCATATTAACGCAGTTATATTGGTACGTCTACTTGGGAATCATGAACATAAATATTGAATAACGTTGTGTCAAGAAACATGTGTTTGCCAGCAATATAGATGTTTTTTTTTTTTTGAAATTTAAAAGAGAGAATGCTCACCTAAAACAATGCACCATTTGCAAAGGATAACAATTAACACAACGCTTATTTCCGTGATTTTAGCCATACTTGGCGCAGGATTTGTAGAGATGCTGAAATAAGAGACAAGCAAGAACAGCGAGACATGAGAGAGTGGAGTGACGTATCTTACATCTTCTAAACATGTACGAGTCCATTATCACGTGGTTGTTACGCTCGAGGAAAAGGAATACAGACCGCTGAAAATCAAACTCTTTATCGGCGAAGGTTTGCTTACCAAAGAAAAATTAACTGCACAAAAAGTAGCGGTGAGCACATTGGTTGGTCGTCGCTAATCGGTTTAGCGGCGAGACGTGTCGGCTTTTTTGCGTGCGTCTTCTTACACCCTAGCACTGCCGATGTTGGTAACGTAGTCTGGAACGTATTCAATTGCACGCGTCATGCGCACTCAGTTAGTCGAACACTCGCAACGATGCAGGAAGCTTCGAGAAAGTTCTGGCGTCGCTTGCGCCGAGTTACAGAGCTTGTGACATGGAAAGGCGGTCGTAAGACAAAAGAAAGGAGGGGAATATGCGTGTCCCTCTCGGTAAGCTCCGCGCATGCGGAACTCCTCAATACAGGAACGTCTTCACGGCTGCGTTTGATAAACGTGTCATTCTTGAATCGTGTGTCTGGCGCCCGGAATAATTTGCCTCACGGACGCACATTATATATATATAATGACGCGAGGGGATGTGCCCACTACGATTACTTCTTGCCGGCAGCGAGCTACCCACTATGGCCACCCCTCCTGCAGTCCAAAGACGAAGAAGAGCGGAGATCGCGCGAGCGTTCTGATCGAGTTGGACGCCATCATTAAAGCAGGACGTGCTACTTTTGCTGAGCGTTGTTGATCACCTTCGTGACAATATATATATATATATATAATATATATATATATATATATATATATATATATATATATATATATATATATATATATATATATATATATATATATATATAATTGTTTGTGGGATTGCCGGGACCGACCGCTTTTATTTTGTTACTTGCGGTTCCAATTGATGTCTGTTATAAGGTATTTATTTATTTGGAACGTACTACCAGTCTTAATGGGGGCTCTTGTCGAGGGCAAACAAATTAGAAAAACACAGACATACTCAGAGTAGTTAAGTGCCAATACAGGGAACAGAGAAATTACACAATGTTAAATTTGGTGATTTATAGCAATTCAGTAACGTACGCACCAGCCTTGTGGCAAAACAAAGAAAACAAAATAGATAAACAAATTCAATCGTTAGGAGTGCGTATGTGTTCGACAAGTAACGTTAGGAACTTGTTTACATGCCAACAACTATAGGTATCCAGTGTGGTAAACTGTTGCATTCTCTTATCACCTGTGTAAAGAAAGGAATATTTGAGGCAGTTAGCTTTGAAACGGCGTTCCTGTAACGTTGGAGGATTTTTATGTCCTGATTCTCTGGTTTCAGACACAGACCCTGAACTGTCGATTTTAACCTGTTTATAGTGAAGTTGGAGGAAGATTTTTTGGCCATCCTGCTACAGCGTACTTCCGAAGATACGCACTCTTGAAACGCCCGCGTTCGACGCAGTCCCTCCTGCATCGTTATTTCGGGCACCAATAAATACATGAACGCCATCGTAACAAAGCAAAATTAAGTCGCCGAGACACAAGAATTCAAAATCTGGGCATGAATAAAATCTTAACTCACGCTGCGCGAAGCAGACGCGTGCGAGCCCACAGAGTAGGTACTCCTGTACTAATAAACCTATTCGGTGCGGGTGTTGACTGCTGAGAACCAACCCGACTTAGGCATCACATTAAATGGACGAATCGGCTTGTAATTCTCTCCTTACAAAATGGGCGACCTCTATGACATTATCGATGATAAAAGTCGTTCGCCCGCGCTCAGCAGGACTGAAACATCGTTGTCACTTCAGCGTCTTCTTGACAAGTTAAAATATCACGTTTTAAATCGGCGAGCTGTCCGCTGTCGTCACTTGCATCTGCTCCTTGTTTCTGCGACACTGAGCCGACATGCAAGTCTTCTTAGAAACAATGTTCACTGGCGAGAGGCTTGCCACATAATTGCTGCTGTACACTAGCGCATTACGGTGAGGCTTAGCGATTGCGAATCCTGCTAAAAAAAAAGAAAGTTCTTTTCTTTAGAACCAACTGTGCATGGCCCTAAGAAGCGTTCTTGACAAAGATACCAAAAACTTAAGCAATAAAATGTTGTGGGAGAAATAGACGGGTCCGTACGATCAAGGCCAATAAAAATTGTAAAAGCAGGACTCCTTGGCACCCCATTGATGTTGTTGGGACTCACTAAGCATCTGAACGCGCCTCCATTTATACTGGACATTGTTAAAGATGTACTAAAGTGTGACAACGAATGAGCTTTGAAATCCTACACTAAGATTTTAAAGCTCTGATGTCGTCCATTTCACCATCACAGGTCGATTGCTCAAAAAGAAACGTCTTCGGAACGACTTTTTCAGCCATGCAACCAACCTAACAATTGAGAAGTTCGTTGCATATAAGAAACCTCTTATATAATCTTTATAAACTAAGGGAAGGCATTTGATTCCAGAGAAACCTAAGTAGTCCTAGAAGCTTTGCGTCGAGAAGGGGTACCTGAGCGTGTACGTGCAATCCATAAGTAACATATATAAGGATTGCACAGCCGCACTACTCCTACATGAGAAGATCTACTCAATGTTATTCACAGTTTGTCTAGAAGTGTTCAAACGTCCAGACTGGGAATACGAAGAATATCTCAGCAGTTTACGGTTTTCAGACGACATTGTTATCTTCAGCAAAGACGGTGACGAACTACAAAACGTGATTGAGGACCTCAACCGGCAAAGTCTTAAAATACGACTACGAATGAATAGGCAAAAGACAAAAATTATGCTCAGCAGTCTTTCTGAAGAACAGGAACGTAAAATTAACAATGCACCCTTAGAATGTAGTGAACGAACACGTATATCTGGGACAGTTACTAAAAGGGACGCATAGGCATCTAAAAGGAAATCCTCCGTAGAATAAGGATGGGATGGAGCGCACTCGGGAGACATTCCCAAATCATGACTGGAAGTTTTTCACTGTCACTAAAGCGAAAAGTATTTAATCACTGCATTCTGCCAGTACTAACGTACGGTGCAGAAACATGGAGGATAACTAAAAAAACTAGATAAGAAATTAAGGAGTGCGCAGCGTGCAATGGATAGAAACATGATTGGTGTAATGCTAAGAGATAAAAAAAAACGAGCGGAGTGGAACAGCGAACAGACAAAAGTAGCTGATATTCTTATATCAAACAAAGAAAAAAGTGGACCTGCGCAAGGCATATCATGCGGAGTACGCGGACAACAGATGGACAGTAATAGCGACCGAATGGATATCAGGAGAAGAAAAATGCAACAGAGGCAGGCGAAAGGTTAGATGGAGCGATGCAGTTAAGAAGTTCGCGGGCACAAAGTGAAACCAACTTTTATGCTTTCCCATACACTTTTCTTTTTGTCTACCACGTGAACGAGACGACTAGGAGAGCAGCAAAACGCACGGCGGCTAGATAGATAGATGTGGTCAAAGTGATTCAGGCTCACCAGAAAATACATTTCATTTAGTATTTTCGGGTTAAAAAGCAGAGAATGCTTCAGGTATCGGCGCCAGCTAGTGCAGGTTCCAAAGGATTTTCACACGAAAGTGTTTTATGCCGGGGTCCCCCTAGAAATCTGTGACGTACTTCCGTAACGGAAGTAGATGTCTGAAAAAGAAACACTCCTTTGAGTTTGAAAGAGTACAACCCGCTGGGATTCGAACTCACAACCAGCCAGCGTGTTACAATTGGAGCTGGAAGCGCTACCGATCACGTCACCGACACACTCCACATGTGGCGGACAAAGGCGACCCTTATATATTTAAAAGATAGGACAAAGGCGAGCGTTATATATTTGAAAGCTAGCTTTACCATCTGCATCTGATTGATGCCCGGTTAAAGCAAATGTATTTGGCAAACAGAGTCACTCAAATTAACATCGCCTCCCTGTCACTGCACTCACGGTTCTCAGCCGTGGCGCCGCCACCTAGGAACGATGGAACGAAGTCGTAAATTGTCGCGTTAATATGCGCGCTGACAGCGTTTCAGTAGTTTCGACTCCTCTATCGCTGCGCATGCCTCGGCGTTCTGCCGACGCGTTGTTTCAGCCACGGCCGCTGCTTAATTTCTCTTGTGTGACGTATATGATAGCCAGTCGCGTTGTCACGCGGTTTTCTCCAGGAACGCAAAGACGGCTTTCGACAAGCAATTGATCCACCTTCCGCAAAGCGAAGTGTGCGTTTACAAAACGATCCGCCGGCAAACAGTTCGGTTACGTTTGCAAGGTTTTACCGTTTGCGAACGCTCCTCGTTAATGGCAGGTTTGGGCAGGGCGCTGGCGCGTTCAGTGCATTGTCTCTGGAGAAATATTTCGTTCGAGAGCTTTCGCTTGCGTGCAGCTGTCCAAGATCCCTGCACAGTATCGAGGTTCTGTTGATGTGTACACGCAAAGGGGAGTCCAGAGTACCCAACCCATCTCCCGCCTTTCTATTCGCCAGATTGCCGCTTATCTGCGGAGACAAGTTACACTTTCGTGTTATACCGATTCCTATGACAGATGGTCAACCACATTTTTTTTTTCATGACCCGTCTGTGTAGCCTTCAGCGTGCTGGTCGGGACGGAAAGAAAGAGCTCGGATGACCGAACTACGCTCATACTTGATGTAGTAATTTCGCTAGCGTTTCACGGATCAAAAGCAAAATTGTGAGAGGGATTCGGAAGGCCATTAGGCTATTTTGGTACTGCCATGTCAGGAGCATGTTGCCAAATGAAATTGTCGAATTAGATGCGATGGATGACTTTGCTGCATAACTGGAGCCGTGTTGTGACTGCGCACAAGAGCATTAGATCATCAATCACATAAAGCGTTACATGTACACGTCCAATTGTGTGTTTCTGTAGGATGTGAAGCCTGAATATTGCAATATGTTCGTGAGTGACATTTATTTTACCCATCATTGTAGAACTGTAAGATTTGTTACAAGTACCATGTTCATTGTAACATGGCAAGTTTTTGTATTGATTGCCAGGCTAACGGTTGCTATTTTTTGTATTTCTGTTATGTATTTGTTCCTTGTCATTCCCGTGTTATGTGTATTCGAATAATCCAAGTTCTTGTATAGGTCTGTGAAAAGGCCCGCAGTATTGTTAAATAAATAAAAATAAACACTTCCAATAATGCTGCCAAACTTCTTTAAACCTTTCGGTCCTGAATTTTCTTTAGCGCTTATATTTTTCCTGCCGTGTTATTACACTTCTATATCGCTCACAAAACCAAAGTTTTTCGGAGAAGCGTCCGTCCAAAATGTCACGCATTGTTTGAAATCATGTCCTCACATGAGGACGCGAGGGCTGAATGTCTGAAATGGAGACGAAAGTGAATCTTTGGTGACAGTTTCTTTTGCAGCTCACAGAAATACTTTGAGTTTTTAAAGGTTGCTAAACTAGACAGTAACCTTCGACGTTCTTTTTCTCGTAAGGTTTTCAAGAAGAAGAAAGAAGACGGGACTCGTAGATCAAGACAAAGGCAGAAGCCTCTGAGTTAACACTTGTGAGCGTGGGACAGAGGCGTCGCTGACAATCGTTTTGGTAAAACATTTTCAATTCATTCATTTAAGATCGCTGTCGAAAGGCGCGGAATCCCTTAAAGCAACTTCTTGCATTGTTTTGTACGACAGCCACGAACATTGCACTTATCACATTCGGATCTCGCCTTTCGCTCACATCCGTCAGTGACGCAGCGCTGCTGCTCAACTTTTTCGACAAGCCAGTGACCAACATGTTCGTACTTCATATCTGCAACTGGCCTTCGCTTGCGCCCCGCCGCGGTGGTCTAGCGGCTGTGGTACTCGGCTGCTGATCCGAGGGTCGCGGGATCGAATCCCGGCCGCGGCGGCTGCATTTTGATGGAGGCGAAATGCTGAGGCCTGTGCGATGTCAGTGCACGTTAAAGAGCCCCAGGTGGTCAAAATTTCCGGAGACCTCCACTACGGCGTCTCTCATAGTCAGAGCTGGTTTTGGGACGTTAAACCCCACAAATCAATCTTCGCGGTTGCTTTTTTTTGTTTTTACCTGGAAGTTTGGCGCAACCCACTACGGGGGATCGGCCATGAATCGCGCGGCAGGAGAAGGCCCTTCTCCAAACTTCTACTCGTCGTCTTCCTTCTCAGCCTCATAATTTGTAACATATGATCAATTTTCATATAAATTTAAAGGAAGATTTCATCCCCACCTGCGAGCGGCACAAATCGAGGCTAATAGATACTGATTGTTTAGTAAAAGGTACCCTAAAAATAAACACAAGCCTCTGTACTTCAAGGCGAAGTACCTTCAAATATGAGAATTACGTGGAAGTTGGTCGCTCTGGTGGAGAAAGCGATGGGGACGTCTTCGGAAGGAGTAAACTTTCCAAAGCCCTTGAGACAGGGAAGCTGGGTACCTCAACCCACTGCAATTCAAGGAGGAAATGTCGCCCCGTATGTCATTCTTGGGGATGAAGCATTTCCCTTGAAAGAATACCTCTTGCGACCTTATCCCAAGCGTTTTATAAAAACAGACAGTGAGGGAATTTATAATTACCGTCGTGCTCGGGCAAGGCGTGTAATTGAGAATGCATTTGGCATACTGACTAGCCGCTGGCGCATATTGAGGAGGAGGTTCAAGGCCACTGATGAGAATGTCAACAGATGTGTACTTGCATGTATGGCACTGCATAATTCCTGTTAACCGAAAAAGAGGAGAAAGACAAATACTGTCCTTCCAGGCTAGTGGATGCAGAACCTTGGACTGGTGAGATAATTGATGGAGAGTGGCGACAGAATGGTTCAACAGTGCCAGTGTTTGAACAAGCATCGAAGTTAGGCTCGAACAAACCTTCCCATGCAGCACAAAAAGTTCGTCACGCATTTACGAACTATTTCATGGGACCTCGACAAGTGGAGTGGCAGTTGGATTATATGCACAGGAATGCACCAAGGCTGTGAGCACATACTGAGGAGTGGCGTCATCCCGTGCTACATTTAAATAGACATTCACTCGCATTTAAACCTCTTTAATTTCAAGCAACGCTATGTGGCACGCGTGCATCAGCCTGTCTTGCTGAAAAGGTGTCGATTCCTTGGCTGATTCTGCCATAAAATAAAAAGAAGGGTCGCATCGGTGCACTGGTTGTCTGTGCGATGTGGCGCTGACAGCTTGCATGAAGGCCCCCGTCACTTGTTTGATGGCATCATCATTGGCATCCTTTGTCCTCTGCCTGAAATAAAGATTTTCTTTCACATTCATGCAAGAAACTTCTAGTCAATGTCTCAAATGTGTGATTTGTGTGCAGTAATTATGAACACAATCCATGCTGAAGGTTTCGTATAAGTGCCCTGTCTGGAGCAGCTTCACTGTCAGAGGCTATTGAAAGTTATGAGACTTCAAGTGGCACAATCATTGAGTAGCTTCCATCATACTTTTTTTACTTGTGCTACACAAAAGACGTCCTCTTCAAATTTTGTATTGTGGGTGCAGCTTTGGATTGTTCCACGTAACCAACATTTTCTGGCTCGATTTCCGCATCTTTAGGGGCAGCCCTGTAGCTGGTTGTTGGAGGAACTGAAAAACTGCTGAAGAGGACACACATTTTCCACTCATAATCCCAAAGAAAGGAGTTGCAGATCAATGTTGTCATATTAATCACTTTCTTGCTGTAGCTGTGTAGCTTGTAATGATATAATAATAAACACTGCTGGTGAATACAGGCAGTCATTGTTATTAAAAGCCTCATACTAATTACAGTAGCAACAAAACTGAATCCAAAGTTTTTAGTCCATGATTACTTTGTCGAAACCACTGTCAAATATGCCAAAATCCGTCCAATAAGTGCACTGTAGTCTAAAGTTGCTTCCAGTAGGGTACATTTGGGTGAAATTGACAGATGATGCCTTTCTAATAGTGACCAATGTGAACTGGAACGAAGCACTGACACATACAGATTAACGAATGATTTTTAATAGGGTAACATCAAACCGCTAATGTAACGCTGAGACAGCTGTAGCATTCTTTTTAGAAACGATGACATATATTAACACCTATTCGAGGAAGGCCAGCAACAGTCATTTGAACATGGGAATGAAGTTTTGATGTTCGTACCTTTCGCACTCATCGGCGAAATCTTGGTGTGATTCCCTTGGCATGGGAAAAAAAGTTCATTATGCCGGTGCATTTCAATGAAAAGACAGGAAAAAGAGTCACACAAGGCCATTATCTTTGGTAACTAGTCTAGCTTTGCACCAGCTGAAAATTTATTGTTGAATGCCATCTGTTCACCTGCGCAGGAATAAATGTTTCTGCACCATTCTCGATTCTATGCATTTCCACCTCTGTTTGTTTGTTTCATAATGGTGATGATGGTGCCTCTGTAATGGGTGCAGAGCTACGAAGCATGCAGCCCTGTGTTCTTTCAAATGACACCTCGAACTCGTTATGCAATCCACTTTCCCCTACGTGTAGTGGCGCATTATTATTCTTCCACGTAACATATTTGTTAATGAGATTCCTCGGCAGACATTATACCTGTGTAAGTCTTTTAGCGAAGATTTTTCAAGCACAGACGTAGCTCAGTGGTAGGATGCTCGACTGCCGCGCAGAGGGTGTGTGCCACGTATAGGACGAGTTGGAATACTCCTCGGTCCTGGTTATTTCTTATAAAATTTGCGCGATAGTGGTTACGGACACCGGCGGCGGCGGTGGCGGACAACTACGGCGCCAAAAACCCCCCTTGTTTTGATCTCATAACAGCTTTCGCTGTAAGATACCTACGGGAAACGGCTGCTAAAATATACTGGAGCTAAGGTCTTGAATCACGTTCCGCATTATATCAAGGATTCGCAAAATTTTCAGATGGCGTTGACAGAGCACGTTTTTAAATAGAAGTGTTTACTTCTTGAACACTAGGTATTTCAGTGGCTTTTATCCTTTTAGAAACTAATGGAAACGCCTATAACAATACAAATCCATGTTGTAAGCTTTCCCATTATTCATTTTTATATTTAATGCGAAGTGCTGTATTGCTGTTTGTTTATTTCCGTTTTTCCAAGTGAATCTACTCACCACAATTGCTGATTATGCATTTCCACAGAACAGTTCGTCGTATGTAATCTTCTTAAGGAACCCATTACTAGCCAATGGATATGGGATCGACTGTACGGTTTTTTTGCGTCTTCTAATATGAAATGTGTGGAACAATGAATGGAATCGAAAACAACAATTGGAGGACGGACAATGTCGCTATGGAGCCACCGTTTCGACAAGTGGACTTGTATTCATCACTACGGCAGCTCTTTGGGGTTGTTTGCCCTGAAGGCAGCGCATGTGTAATCTTTTACATTTGCTCATATTGACACCTGTTCTGAAAGGCCGTTCTGCGGCTCCATAGAGCATTTTTGTCGGCTCCGAAACCTGCTCCAAAACGACCTTGGCCGGTAGCATCACTGAACTTGTTAGAATAGATTGATCTTATGCTAAGCGGCATGCTCTATTTGACGCGTGAAGAAAGACGCTAGGAGGGTAGCCGCGTGTTTATTGCATTTACTGCATAAAATTTTCGAGCAGTAGGGATGCTTACTACCATTTCGACTTGCTTACGTTTAAACGACCTAAATGTACATAGATAACGACAATGCTAAGACAACAACGAGCAAAAATTGGGTGATATCTGGGGTTTTACATTGCGAAACCAGGTGTGATTATGAGAGACGCCGTATTGAGGGCTCCGGAAATTTTGGCAACTTGGAGTTGTTTGACGAGCACTGACATGGCACTGTACGCGGGCAAGCAAAAATTAGCGTAGCTTGCACCAGTCCCGTAAGGCTAGTGAAGCAGCGAAGATGTTGGGCACTTGGATGGTTCGGGTTTGTCTATGGCACACCTGCATTTCGTTGTGATCCGAGGCTTCGGGAAACGCCGCGCGAAGCACTGCGAGGTCCAGTGTACGCTTCTCAAAGTTTCATATCGAGCTCCGCATAAGGAAGTTCGGGTCGATCGAGCCACAGATGGTGGCAGATGCGGCATGCATGGCCTCTGCTTGACGCCGTCCCACCCCTCTTGCTATACTGCACTATGCACGCTTATGCTATTCTAGGAGCTGCTTGGACACCACAAGAGGGCCCATAGTATCGAGGCGCGAAGCTATGCACAAACGCATAGCTTTGCGAGACGTTGTTGGTTGGTTGGTTGGTCCTTGTACCTTGGCGCAACCCTCTCTGGGGGATCGGCCATGAACCGAAAAAGAGATTTGTGAGGGAGAGAACTACTAATAAAAATACAGAAAATTGTAGTACAAATTTGATAATCGAATTTAGGTTAAAGGAATAGTTTTCTGCGATGACAGAAGGTATATAATTATAAAAAGACAAGCGAACGCTATGGAGATTGATTCTGCACCAGACAGATTGGCGCGCGATGTGTTTGTCTTCTTCTGCTGGCACGGGCAAGATTTGCGCCCACTAGCCGCAGTTTTGCCAGTGCAGTGCTGAGGTCATGAGCACAAGATAACGATCGCGCGTGCGAACGCCCAACATTGGGCATTGCATAGAAGTGCAGAGGCACTCTTGGGTACCAAAGCTAATGATGGTGATTGTTTCGTAGTGACCAACGGTGTACTGCCGTCAGCATAAACAACTTGGCTGTTAAAAATGGGTTTTATGTCGCGATTGCTTGAAAATATGACAATTGAGATTGCAAGGCGTTGCAGAGCAGGTACCATCATGTACTAGACCGACTTTGACGTGTTCAAGTATTACAGTTGTTTATGTTCTTTTCATCCAGAACAATCGCCTGCGACCTGCAGAATTCGTCAAAAAAGAAGTCACAGCGCCACGGTCGACGTCCAATTTGACTCTTGGGAACCCAGTATGTACATTCGGCTTTCTCTGGAAAAAATAAAAAGGTGTACGTAATTTAATTAATCAGATAATTCTTGTTGACAGAACATCAGAGAATACTGCATGCTCGATCTGAAACGGAATCACACACACAGGAACTAACGTAAGGGCACTGTGCTTTCGCTTTGTTCGTTTCGCCGACAGATAGATTCAGTGTCAAGTCCATTGAATCTAGTGCAAAATCCATTGATTTAACACTCGTAAAGGTATTCACTGCACATTTACAAGATGCGTGCTTGCATTACGGGTGCCTGTTTTTCATGCAGCCTAGTAACTATTCTTTCGTAATGTAGGATCAATGTGGTTCCATTGCCACTTACGTACCTCGGCTCATTTTATTTTGTTTTCGTTTTCTCTGGAATATGTTTGGTGAAGTGTAGTATCGGCACAGCCGACCTTACCCGGTTGTGGCCAGACCAGCGACTTATATAGATGCAATATTGGAAGATATTTCTTTACAAAGACGCATATAAGGAAAGCCAGAGCAATAATAATGATAAACCGAAATTAGAGCGATGAACAGAAAGGAGCAAATGAAGTGAAATCCTGGGCACTGAGAAATGACAAAAGGGAAACAATCTACTGGGTGCTTGTACAAAGTATATACATAAAATATTGCGTTGTCAATAATATAATTCTGCAATAACAAGTCTGGGTCAAACTAATATGCGGCCCTGTAGCGTCATCTCTCCATTTCTGCATTTAGGGCCAAGGAATTAAGAGCCATGTTAAATATGAGAGGAGCCCGTGTAGCAGATTTAGGCGGGCACAAAAAGAAAATAGACACCGAGAAAGAAACCGCTAAAGAAGGGGGCGGAAGTGCAAAGCACCATTACATGGAGATCTCAACAAAAATGTCCATAGCTGTGCGCGACGAGCACAAGTTAAGTAAAGCAGAAGCACCTTCAGACACATGAGGCACATACTGGAAAAACCGAGTCCAACGAAAGTGAACACTCAGGGTTTGGCGAGCTGGTGGGTGTTCATGATGAAATTCGTAGCGCGCACAGAGAGCAGAAAGAGAGAGAAGAGAGACAAACGAAGGCTGAGTTAGCGCTCTTTGTCTCTTTCCTTTGTGTTAGTGGTTAAGGTACCCGGCTGCCACCCGGAAAACGTGGGTTCGATTCTGGCCGCGGCGGTCGCATTTTCGACGGAGGCGAAAATGTCGCAGGCCCGTGTACTGTGCGTTGCCAATGCACGTTAAAGAACCCCAGGTGGTCTAAATTTCCGGAGCTCTAAACTACGGCCTTTCTCTCCTTTCTATCTCTTTCAAACCCTTTCCCTTACCGCCACGGACGCTTAGCCGTGCTCCCGACATGGGCTTCAGAAATTAGCGTCCTTTCCTAAACCGAACCACGATCATCATCATCAGTATATTTTCTTTGTGTTTCTGTTCACTGTATGCGCTACCAATTTCATCGTGAACACAGAATGTTAAAAAATTTCAAAAAATTTTTTAGTTTGAAAATATGTCATTAACATTCCTTTAAATTCGGCAGCCATGTATGATGGGCAGAGGCAAGGTTATGCTCTTTTTTGTTTTTGCTCTTTCTAGCTCCTTGGTGTGGTGCAGGAAACCGTACCTCCGTTATAATAAAGGCATAAATTTACTTACTTCCATACGGTGGCAACCTTGAAAGAATCATGCAGTGCTCGTTGGCGTGCAAAACTGGGAAGCATTGCATTCCGTAAGGCATTAAGTCATTCTCTGGAAGAACACCACAAAAAAAAACCGCACGCGTATTTATGTCTTCACGATAATAAATGTGGGAATTAATCACCGAGCGCGGCTGTATAACACTTCGTAACACTTCGTTCTATAAATTCGCCCTATTCGGCGAATTGGTATATAGAGTGTGCTTCAGCTAACTTGTGCCAGGTTTTTCCATGTGCGCCTTACGAGTATGTAATCATCTTAGTATTGATTATAGTAGTAATTACCATCTTTGTCTTTTTCAAAGGAGCTCAGGTAATTTGTTAATAATGTTTTGCGAACTAACTCTTAAACTGTTGTATTAAATGCGAAATGTTCAATGGAGAAGTTGTAACGTCTGTTACTGAGAGAGAGAGAGAGATTCTAGTTAAGAAAGTGAAGAAAATAGGGTGAATAGTGCACGGTAACTGTCTCTCAGTGAGGACAACTCAACCGATACACTCAGGGGATGGGGGAATTAAAGGGACAGATAGAAGAAAGAAGGGAGACAGAGGTCATCACCACAGTGAGTGTACCGACAATGAATGCCCATATAATGAAAGGAGACCAGTGTCCCAAACCAGCCTTCATTTCCTTTTATTCTAGAGCTTGTGCTCGTCCTCGCTTCTCCTTGAATCGCCGTCTGTCGGCGAAGATCTTCAACATAGTCCAAGGGGCGAAAGTGATTGTTCGTGAGCTGGTTCCTCGTAATTTGTTTGAAGAAGGCACACCTTCTGAACAGTTCGGTTGAATGCCTGTCAAGAGGTTAGCCGGAATGTAGAGACGTCCGCAATACTGCCCGTTCCTGAGTGCACTGAGGAAACTCTACCCAGCCTCCATAGTGGCGGTCGTGCGCCGTCGCCCTGCGCAAGCGTAACGTCGCCTTACGTAGCCGAGGCGGTTCACAAACAGGGCCGTTCGCAGGCTTGCGTAAAAGCATGTAGGACGTGCTTTTACGCAAGGGCCACCATCCACGGAGTAGTGGATGGTGGCCGTTTTCCTGCTCGCAGCACTTTCACCTATTCCGAGAGCATCTCTTCTTGGACGTTTTGCATCAGTGTTACTGTGCCTTGTAATTGTGTGCAGTGTACGACAAGGGCGGTGCCAGGAGCTCCTTGCTTCTCCTTGCGGGAATGCTCACTTTCTCGCAGACTTAACGCGCTAGCTTTGAACTTTTCATGAGCTTTCGTCAAAGATGCACCTTCTTCTGCTGTCTTATCCGATTTCGAGATTTCGTATTTCATTATGTTCTTGCCCCTAGAGAATGGGTGTGTTTTCGAACTGCCGAGTTCTTTCGTCTACATTACGTTTCGCGTTCTCTCAGATCCCGCTGGAGTCGCCCATTAGGGCTGCGTCTGCAGCGAGCTGCCTTTCAAAGAACTGGAAATGATGTCGGAGGTTCGCAACAGCGAACGAGTCGCGTTCGTGCTGGGCGATCAACGTAAGCTCTTCTGCGGGAGCCAGCTTCTACTTCCGCTGCTGTACGGGCGCGGTACCTTCGTCTGCTGCAGTGAGAACCTGCAGTGCCGGCTGCAACTCGTTTGTTCTTGAGCGCAACCTTCATGTGCGGCAGTGAGAACCAGCAGTGCCGGCTACAACTCTTTCGTTTGTTCTTGGAGCTTTTTCCGTTGTTCAGTGATATCTTCGAGTAGACCGTCGCCATTTTCGGCTGTAGAAGGGTCAACTACGCTGGTGTCTAGGCTCCATATCTCGTATGCTTATATGTATTCTACATTACACAAAGTCAGCGCGTCGCACATTAAGCCACCAGTAGGTAGTAGAATGTTCAAGTGTAGTGGTTTTCCATAATAATTCTTTGGTTTAAGGTATTTACATGCTCCAACCTATGACGTGTCGGGTCGACCTACACCGGAAACTGACTGATTGATTGATTTGTAGGGTTTAACATCCCAAAACCACCTCTGATTATGAGAGACGCCGTAGTGGAGGTCTCAGTAAATTTCGACCGGCTGTGGTTCTTTAACATGGACTGACATCGCTCAGCACACGGGCCTCAACATTTCGCTTCCATTGAAATGCAGCCGCCACGGCCGGGATTCGATCCCGCGACCTTCGGACACCGGAAACTAGAGTGTTGTCGTCGTATTTAGCACTTGAACATAAAGAGAGGCCGCAGCACTTAAGTGAGATATATTAGGCGAAAAGTCTGTTGGAGCCTCACCTTCTTGAACTATAAGCCTCTCTCCGTAGAGCTCTGTGATGATCCTCAACTCAAATGTCCTGAAAAAGTAAGTACAGACTATACATTGCACAAGGTTATATATTAGAATACACAAACCTCCATTCATGCATGTGGGGCAGCATTCAAATGTATTTTGAAATGTGTGAGGTTAGTGAATGTGTTGTTGCGGGGAAGTAAAGGAGAGGGCTTTGACCACCGTGAATGAGAGGAAATTGTGAGACAGCCTAACTTCGCTGTTAGCCGTTTCCGTGAATGTTTTATCGTTTGTAAATGCATCCTGCAAGTTGGTTTACACACGCGACCGTTTAATTGGGAGGGGCCACAGAAGTTGGCGATACAGGTGCAGGCAGGCAGCGGTGTCGTCCGCAGCATAGATGCCCAAAGCTGCATATTACACCTTCTATCCTGTTACGCGGCTAACAATGGTGCCGGTTGCTTCGCTGATCCAGTGTCGAGGAATGAGAAAGCATAACTATTTCTGACGACTGTTCTCGAGACCTGCTTTTTGTTTTCTTTTTCAAAATGTGCAAAGTTGCTTTAGATGTGTTTTTATGTTATGGCCCAGTATGCACCCGAACCTCGTTGTAACGAACGCCTATATAGCAAATTATCGGTTATAGGAAATTAAATGCCAACATTCGCTGGGAACGCTTGATCTCGGTGTCAGTTGGTCTACATGCACAAAACTGGGTACCTGAAAGCAGCCGCGGTATTGCCTGCAATGGACACATCGGTATCGCGCGAGACTGAAAACTCGGAACGTAGCATAAAGAACAAAGTGAATATTTACAGGATATTCGAGAAGGACAGTTTTAGAAACAGCCGCCCTAAAGTAAACGTAAACGTGGGCCTCTTACGTGAAACCAGCTTTTTGTTGTAATTTCACCCTCTCGCGCAATGGCCTATTTTTTATGAAATGCCAAAAGGCTACAGGTCAGGACTAGCTTGTAACCTGGAAGAATGCGTTGTTGCAACTAGATCTTTTTCAGCCAACAGACTACAGATTTGTTAGAGCCGATTTTTCTCTCTAACAGCGAGTATCGCATATAACGGAAGAGTAACGGGTCCCGGTGCTATTTCGTCATAACGAGGTTAGACTGCGCTCCAAATTTCAGTATGTGCATTGATTGGCTGGCGGAGCAAGTAGCCGGTTCAATAAATTGCTCTCTACCTGTTCTCGTAGGTGAAGCCTAACGTATTGTGCTTTCGCGTGTCAACAGAATAAATGACCGTAATAATAAAAAAATTACACCATCTCCCGCTAAAGGGGACCATGAGGCGATGCGAAGCAGCACGGGGGGTGCACACCGCGTTTGCATCGGTTTGACGCTAGCAGACGCTGCCCGCGTCAGCGTTGTCTCTCGCGGGCGAGGGCGCGTTCTCGTTCCTTGCGAGCTGGTAAAGCGTTCATCAAAGGAAGAGCGTTTCCATAGTCAAGAAGAAGCGATTCTTTATTGTTGTGGAAAGGGGGAGGGGAGTGCACGATAACGCGCGCCGTTCGGAGAGGAGGCATTCCGAGAGGAGAGGAGATGAGACAAGGGGGAGGAGGATGCGCAGTGTGGGTGTGGACGCCACTCGGCGGTTGGAGGGAGGGACATAGCCCCGACCATAAGCTGCTTCGCATCTAAAACTGCCTTCAAGATATATTGCGTCGTCGATGTCTCTGTTAGCAGTCGACGGGGGAAGTCATTTCAAACAACCGGCGTAGAAACCCGGAGCACGAGACCCCGCAAGCCCTTGGCGCAAGTACTTTAGTGAGCAAAATTGAATTTGTCAAAGGAAAATACGTGAGAAAAATTGCTAACCGCGGCTTAAATAAAACCTACACCCGTGGCATGTCGGGCTGTAATTTGAATGTACGAAAAAAACACAATTCTGTTACGAGAAAACTTAAATAATTCTAGGATTCTGTAGAGAAGGCGCCAGTTTTAATGAATGATCTGTGAAGAGGCGATGCGGACGGTTTCCAATGGCGTTACAGCGTTGCGGTGCTAAAGGCGAGGCTTAAGCGCCCTCTTACTTTTTTTAAACATGCTCGTGAGTTCGCGTGCATGGAAGCAGCGCCTCCTCTATTTTATGGGAGGCTACCCGTGGTCTACCGGTATTCATGATGATGATTGTGGTTCGAATAAGGAAAGGGCGCTAATTTCTGCAGCCCATGCAGGGAGCACGGCTAAGCGTCCGTGTGTGTGGGGAAGGGGAGTGAAAGAAATAGAGAGGAGAGAAAGGCCGTATTGGAGAGTTAGGGAAATTTAGAACACGTGGGGCTCTTTAACGTGCACTGACAACGCACAGTCCACGGGCCTCTGGCATTTTCGCCTCCATCGAAAATGCGACCGCCACGGCCGGGATCGAACCCGCATTTTTTGGGTGGCAGCCGAGTGCCATAACCACTAGAACACCGTGTCAGGGCTCTCCCACTGATCAGCGTCGATGAGCAAGTAAGGATCTGTATCGTTTATTTGCTGCGCCTGACCAGGCTTGCCGAGCTAATGGCCACTCGGCAGCGACGCATGCTCGCAGTCACGCGACATTGTGAGGGGATCATCAATGTTACACAGGGCTCTATAGCAGCCAGCGTCCGCCGCGGTGGTGTAGTGGTTGCGGTACTCGGCTGCCACCCAAAAAAACGCGGGTTCGATCCCGGCCGCGGCGGTCGTATTTTTGATAGAGGCGAAAATGCCAGAGGCCCGTGTACTGTGCGTTGTCAGAGCACGATAAAGAACCCCGGTGGCCTAAATTTCCGGAGCCCTCCACTACGGCCTTTCTCTCCTCTCTATCTCTTTCACCCCCTTTCCCCTACCCCCACAGACGCTTAGCCGTGCTCCCTACATGGGCTCCAGAAATTAGCGTCCTTTGATAACCGAACCACAATCATCATAGCAGGCAGCGTCATCTACGCTCGTTGACCATTCAGTTTCGGTTTTCATGGTACGATCGGCCAGATTTAATCGACCTGTAAAAGTTGACAGCGCCACTTTTTTTTCCGAATGTTACAACGGATATCGATTCCTTGTATAAATAATTCATTCTTTAATTTCGTGTGAGCGATCTGGCTGTTCTGCTTTGAAAGTTAATTAGTCAGATTTTTTTAAAAATTGGTTGTCAGATGTTTCCTCCTAGACATATTACACTGCGTGCTACATGAACAAAGCAGCTCGCGAGAAGTGCATAGATGTCTGCTTTTCTATGCTTATAATAACCGTGGGCACATTTTCTGAAGCACCTTGTATATATCTTGCAAAAGAGCACGAAAACTTACATTTTCTGCCACGAGTCCTGCAAAAGAAGGACAAGAATGACGATACAGTTTGTACGCAGCTTACATTCTGCTGCAGTTTATAAAATATTATACCGCTCCTGAGAAATTCATCTAATGTTTTCAACGAGAGAACAACTTATATTCGCTTCTATCTTCATAGGTCGATTAAAGTTTCTGTGGAGCCAGAACTCCCTCAGTAGCTCGCACGGGCGAATGATCTGTACGACCGACCGAAAGTTTTTGTATTTTCTGTGCTGGCTGGGCTTTCGTACGGCTGTGTGACGCTTGCAAAAACGTCGTGTCGTTGCCCTTTAGCGGTGACATATCTGCTTCTAGCAGAGTTTCTTAAATCATCGTGGCATAATGCCCATCTTCTAATACGGTGCATCCCTTATGTATTGATAATGTGAACCCGCCTCCATAATATTCTCTCGACAACACAGCCATAAATACGAATAGTTGCATATACCGCGGGACAGTGCAGTATAATCTGCGCAGCTGATTATTTAACAAAATGCACGGGCTCGTTTATTTTCGCTTGCAGAGAGAAAAGACAGCACGCATGGGACCTAGCACAATGTTACATCATTAGGTACGTTGTTACAAGTGCACAACGTTTAGCCAGCTAATTGGAATAAAATATTTGTCATGTTGACAAAATTTTGCTGCCTGGATTTCATGACTATGAGTATTGTAACATCTTGCAATTTAAGAATTGTTGCCATCGCCACTCAGCGTGCTATCCACATGAAAGGAATTATAAGGATGACACCGTGCAGTCGAGTGATACGCGTAAGCAAAGGAAATGTACAGTACATGTACGGGGCGTCGCACGCAACATTCACCCAGAATTTAAAATTGAAGAGTCCGTTGTAAGTGAGTTAAACCACGTGACAGGGCACTTGTGGGCTGCTATCGTGCTGCTTTCATGTGTGCACTTGGTAAGGATGCTTAAGGCGCCGTGAAGCTCATATTACGCACGTTCCTTTCATAGTGCGTTTGCTTAATGTGGTACATAATTATGGCGTAACACGAAAGGTGTAAGTGGGAGAAGCAAAGCGTAATGTATGGTAACTTGTACGTGAAATCGGCGTCCGGGCTTATTGCCGCATTGTACATGCGTGGTTTCGGTGACATGGTGGGAATTTTATGCCTCTGCTGGTTCTGATTCTTAGAGAATAGTCGGGAATAAGAATATCCAACGCTCATATTTATGTTGCACGTGACAGCGTCACGAGACTGCGGGATTACCATTATTCCTTCTATGATCGGTACTGCCAAGCCCGAGTGATGTATATTGAAACGATCCTTACTTTGTGTACGTACTTGCATTCGCAGAATGTTAAGCTTTCAGTGCTAAACTTAGTGAGAAGGTTTTCGAAGACTAATCAGATTTCTGAAACTAACTTAGCAGCGTCGCTGAAGGCTCTGCTTCTCAGGAAAGCTCGCGTTTCATCGCCCTTGGCCTTCCACACTCTCATAAAGAACGGTTTCAATAGCACACTGCCGTGCCCGAGCACACGAGAACGACATTTCTTATCTCTGATACGTTCATGGCGGTCATTGTCGCGCGCTACCGGGCTAAGGCGCACTTCCAAAGGTTGACTACCTATATGTGACCGAAACTATGTCGCGTACAAGAAAGGCGAAACAATAAACCTGGCAGAGACCGCATTTTGCGAGAATCGGTGTCATGCGAAGGCAGAGAGGAAACTGCCTATGCCGAATCGCTTGGCATTGAGCCAAATGTCACAACTGAGATGAACGTCATCGTTGAGATTGAGTGGTTTTCTGCGTAAAGCGGAGCGTCTACAGTGCTTTGGCGGCCTTTGGCTCAGCGTACGACGTAACGTCTTAACTTCTGTGGCATGTGGAGGCCGCAGTGCATACACGTAGGCATCACGTGCGTTGTTTGTTGAGTATTCATCCGGGGTGCAGCAGACGTGGACATAAGCATGCCCAATGATTGCTGTAGATATGTACTCCTTATCACAATGCTAAAAGAGCGCTTAACACGCACTACGACCGCAGTTGTTGCTGGAAAATCACCAACAGCACAGCAGCTCTACGACAACGTAACAGTGCTGGTGTGATATATGTTTATTTACGACATGACATAGCAAAATTTCCCTTCGACGACTGGTGATGTGCTTTGTTTGTTCCTGGGTGCCGGGGTTTGATTCCTGCCTATCTACCGCGTCCTTGGTTGCCTTCGGTCATCACGGCACGTTTGCCTGTGTGTGTGTTTGCTATTTCCCCAGAACAGATACTTCGTTTTGCTCAACCGACGTAAAGGAGTGTTTTCAGCAAAATTTCAATGTCGATATTGTGTGGTCCTCTATTCATATATGATATAACGTTAACGTTCAGGTGCTCATGGCACATACCCGCATACCCTGGGCCAATCACAGAGGGTATGAGCCACACGTGATCCTACTATTGTTAATCACAACGACTATTACATGTTAGCGATGTCTATACTGATCACAGACGATTCTCTTGCAATTATTCCCTACCACCCTCATTTCCGTGAATACCAAACGAACAAGACGACTGGGAGAGCACCGAGACGTAGGATAGATAGATAGATAGATAGATAGATAGATAGATAGATAGATAGATAGATAGATAGATAGATAGATAGATAGATAGATAGATAGATAGATAGATAGATAGATAGATTGCTTCTGGAAGGTAACATTGCGGTGGTAATTGTAGTAAGGTTCTTCGAGCCACTTGGACACAAAGCACTTGTAATTGCACCAAGTACTTATGGCCGCTAAGAAATGCTGTGCATTTACTTAATAATAGACAGTTCTATCCGTGTTGTGTTATGTAGGCTTCCTGGCTGCGTAAGGCACTGAAAGAACGCATTCAAAGAGCAGAAATCTTACGTTAAAGGCGTTAGAACACTTACAGTACGGGAGCAAATATACTTACCTGTACGTGCTTCTGGAAGGTAACATTGCGGTGGTAATTGTAGTAAGGTTCTCCGAGCCACTTGGACACAAAGCACTTGTAATTGCTTTGGCTAAATATAGTGGTAGACAGGCCCACCATAATGAGGTCTTCTTTGAGGGTAAGCAACTGTATGTAAAGAAGATAATTTGGAACGTTTTAAGATATCGCTTTCATTAAGTACGTCATGAAAAGGTCGTCAGATGAGCACGCTGAAGCAGTAAGAATAATAGTGTTGGTTCTGTCGCAAGATGTTTCATGCCAGCTACCTGAAGCTGACAAAAAAAAATCTGGCAAATCCGTTGCGGTGCGCGAATTTATGTCACGCAAAGGAGTCTACGAGGTTATTGCGTATGCCAAATTATCTGATATACAGCAAAGTGTTACTAGAAGTACCAGGATCTATGTACAAGCGCTGTGGTTGCCTTGGTGACGTGCACATACCAGACGTGCCGACAGCATTACGGCTACTAAAGCGAGGCTCAGGGTGTCACACTATGCCGGCACTCGCATTATGGCACAAACGATTCATCGAGGAGAAATGCACGGTACGACGTGCCGATGGGTAAGCGTCGTTCTCTGGAGCGTTCTTGTAGGGTCGAGGTTAGAGCAAAGGTGGGAAAAAGCACGCCGAGTGATAATAGTTCATAATATTTTTATGCATCCCTATAGTACCGGGTAACAACACTACAATGACAATTGCGTTACACAGGCACCACAACTGTCACTGCAAGACGTTAAAGATCCCGATGCACCGAAATTTCGCGACTGAAAAAGCATTCTTTAGGCTTCTGGAGGAAGGGCACTAACCATCGAGTGTTGGGCACAGTAGACGTTTAAAATATCTAACTCGCTTCCGAAAAGCATCCAGGTGCTCGTTCTCGCCATCGAGACCCATAAAAAACGAAACTGACACCCACGTCGCTCTGTTGGAAGAGCAACAAAGAGAGAGAGGTTTGTTCACAGAAACGCATAGAGGTTGGGCTGAGCAGTAATTTGCTCCGGCCTGCTACTGTACTCTGGGGAAGGGGAAAGAAAAGGGGATGAATGATTAAGGTGAGATAAGGAGGGAAAGAAGCAAAAAAAAAGTTTGTGACAGCACACCACATCAGAGTGACGTGCAATGATGGCGAACCGCGGCACCGGTCAAGGCCGAAATAATTCTCCTGTTTGGTGGTAGCAGGCCCAATGGGGAAAAGGAAATACAATTGGTGCACCAGGATCCACATGACATTACTTTTCGTCCAGACGTAGATGCATTACGTTGCTTACTGCACACGAATGGTTACTCACTTTTTCTGGATTATGGGCCCTGTCCTCTTTTGATGCATTCGATGTCGACATGTTTTGATGTAAAAAGAAAAACGGGGAAGGATGAGGTCAGATACAAAAGTTATCGCTCAACAAGCATCTGCCAAGAATCACTGTGGACTAGTGAGTTCTATTCGTGCAGGTTTCGTTTTCTCCCAAATGTTTAATGATGCAATGCAGGTTGTCTGTGAATTTCATTGAAATGTTAAGCCTGGTCTGAGCGACCCGGTAAGTGTTTTAAGTTCAAGTTCCTTTATTTGATCGTGTGTTGGCTAAATTTCATCTTTTAAGATTAGTTAACGTGGCGGCTAACGGAATATTCGTAAATAAGAGAAATGACGTCGGAGTTCTTCAGTATTCTAGGAAAAGCGAAAGAAAATAGAAGAGAAAACGCCAGCTTCAGCACATACAAAATTTGACGACAGACTAAGAGACAGATCACATCATGTGGTAGTGTAAAGCGAAGCACGAGTTCCATGCTATATGGAAGCTTGAAATTATTTCAGCAAAGCATGCACCCCTTTTCCCATAAAAGTGAATCGTGTCAATAGCAGCTGATGGTTAAAAAAAGCACTTCTTATTCCTGTGTGACAAGTGGGGGTCGATAATTGCATTGAAGCAAAGAGAGCGCTGGTGATGATGTCTGGAGCCGCTCTGGAAGGTGTCGCGAGGTTATGGTGCTGTACTGGTGCAACTGGTTGTGGTGCTTCCGTTCTCGAGTGACACCGCGCATGGTAACAAGCACTTTCTTTGCTTCCATGCAACTATCGTGCATCACTCGTTACACAGGGATCGTAATGAGCGAGCTTTCTTCTCGTATTAAAAATACACGACGACATATCTACACACGGGCTGCTTATAATTATTTGAAAAAACCGGCCAGATTACTTGACAATGACGAGACGACTTGGACGATCAAGCTCCTTGCTTCACAGCATCATCTCTAAAGGCTCAGTTATTGAATTATTCCATGTACCCGCGCACGTGGGAATCTTGGGAAATGAATTTTGCGGATACTGCGGCTTCTTCAGCTGCGCAATCCGGCCTCTGTGCGCTATTTCCAAAATGTCGATTCGCACGCTTCGGACTCAGTTCTACAAGATCTTAAATTCTTATTGGTACGGAGATTGGCAAACACAAGGACCTGAGTCGTCGATATTTCATTGGATACCAATCATATATGTAGCAAATCCCAAATTGTCCCCCTCCCGCCCCGTCCCAAAAAAGATCCTTCACTGAGTTAATGACTGGTCAAGATCACTTTCAGTACTATAAAAGCGTTTTAACTTAACAAGTGACACATGTGCCTGTGGATAAATATGCACTGAAGAGAAGCACACTCGCGAAACATTTGTTCACAGATTTCCGTTTCAGTCGCAATCATAAAACAACACGTAATAGCCTCAACTTCTACAAAACAAGAGAACACGCGCATATCTGTTACAGATGGTATCGATCATGAAAACTTCTGTGACAACGGCGCCACTTCAACGCCACACTAATGCATCGTAACCACACGCACTCCCTTTCTTTCATACATTTGACTTCTATTTTAAACCTTCACCTATCCCTGTCATTATGCTCATTATCAATCATGGTGCTTTCCCATATATGTTTACTGATATTTTCGCATCTTAAGCCGAACGAGGTGGTGATTCCCCGCGATCACAGAAGAGCATAATCGCCACATATTCGACTACCATCATATCTCACGTGATCACCGCGCCGCGAAAGCGTACCATATCGCTACACTTACAGGATATTTACTAAAAAAAAAAGCGTTTCCTAGGACTGCGATGCAGGTGTCACCGCTCAAGAGACAACTCGCCTCCAGCCAACAAGCATCGTTGGTCCACTGTCCAGTATTACTAAGTGATGGCACCAATGGCCATATTCACCCACAGAGGAACCAGGCGCCGTTACACGGACTTGCACATTGCATTCAGGGGTACCAAGACTACTTTAACAGAAGTACACTAATACGCTACGTTAGCCCTACCTATACTACAGTAACATTAACCTCTTTCACACTACCCTAATACAATCTTAATCACTAGCTAGACACATAACACTAATACACAACCTTCAGACTTGGGGCAGGTAAATGCTTACTGTTTATAGCCTACCCTTTACATTTGATCAGCTCAACTTTTCCTTTTCATCGCGTTTCGATTTTCTAGCCCTAACTTCTTTTCTTTTCAGCTTTCTCTAAAACGAACTTTGGGAAAACATTTCCTCTATTCATTAATTTTTAATTGGCTTAAGCCCGTTCTATCTCACGGTGGTGCGGGCGACCCCACGTTATTTTCCTTCTTTTTTACTCTGGTGAAGAAAAAAACACGCACATACACACGCACGCACGATGGTTTAGCTATATTTTATGGCTTTCGAAACAACATACCCTATGCTTGAGTTACCTTATCAATTCTTACTGCACAGCATTGCCCATTACTGTGTGGGAGCTGCAGTACACATATAGGACTTGACATTTAATATGTTCTCACACTGTTTTTTGAGGGTCTGCATGATCTATAAGGAGTTCATCATGGACTCGAGATCTGGTATAACGTGCCGGCGCTTTTCTCAACTCTCATTATTTCTGCGCTTGATTTAGAATGATTTGAACTGCAGGACCGCCGCTTTTCTTTCGCCCTTGACACCTCTACGTCGCCGTGCAGTGTCAGAGTGAAATAAATAAATGCTGTCGCGTCATTAACTGACATTGTTGAGAGCCCCCCTTTTCACTTACCGCAGTCTCTGTAAGGCATGCAGTAGCCGTCATAACGCTGGGCGGTTCCATTCACACACGCGCATCTCTTTTTTCTGCCACTACATGGCCATCGCCCAACACCAGGGCATAATCTTCCGGGATGCCCACAGCGCTGTTGCATTCAACTTTGTGCTCATTGTGTCTGCAAGCTGAGGCGTTTAGAAATGATCAGTCATTAGTATTACGTAAAGCTACAGACTGACAAGAAAATGCGTGCAGAAAGCATTGACGACATCTACCAACGCAGGTGAGTAGGAACGTGCCTCCAGGAAGTCATTGTATATGTTAAACGAATGGTGTGCAGGATCATGAATTTTATTTTCAGCGAAGATGTTAAGGTGTCATTTATTCTTTCATTTCGTAACATTGAAGAGTACAGAGCCACTAACCAGCACATAAGCAGAGTAGTATACACCGAGAGGGTGTGTATATCGAACGCTGGTAAGAGTTTGCGTACGGCGATAGATTCGCTTTGAAATGTGCCCGAATAATTAACGGGATATACGTGTCACAATGTCTTCTAAATCAGCCTAGTTTGTTATGACACCGGCTGCTTGAGTGGCACAGCGGGGCGTTGCCCGGATATTGAAAGAGGCGCACCAAGCGAGACACATAGGGGAGACCAGCATAGAAATTGGTTTGCCTCCACAAAGAATAGCGATCTTGCCGACGTGCTACATTTTTTCAACTAATTCAGGCACTGTTGCTCGCAAACATGTGTTTGCGAGCAAAAAAAAAAAAAGATTTTTTTTATAAGTTCAGAAAAGGCAATACTTACCTAGAACAATGCACCATTCGCAAAGGATAGCCAATAACACAACGCTTGTTTCCGCTATTGTGGCCATGCTTGCCGCACGATTTTAAGAGATGCTGAAATAAGAAAGAAGCAACAACAGCGAGATTTGAGAGAGTGAAGTGATGTATCCTATGTGTTCCAAACAAGTACGAGTCTGTTATAACGTGCTTATGACTAGAGGAAAGAGAATACAGGCTGTTCAAACTCAAACTCGGTATTCTGCAAGCTTTGCTCAGAAAAATTAGCTGTAGGAGCACAAAAATAGCGGCGAGCATATTATTTAGTCGTACCTAATCTGATCAGCGGCTTTGTCTTCGTGCACCATAGGCTTTGTACAGTTGACAGGCGGCGCTGCTGAAACAGCATTGGCGCCGCGGCGTTCAGCGCCGCCTGTGGTGAGCGGCGCGTCACTGAGAAGGTGCGAGACGCGGTGGAGATGGCGAAAACCGCTCGAAACTACGCGCGAAGCTCCGCACGCATACCCGTGATCCGCTGTGTTTTATGCGTCACGGTGCGAGGCTGCTCCTTGGTGATGTCCAGATATTTTTTCCGGGGTTTTGGCGGATTAAAGGAGTCAGTGGGCACTTTCATGCTGCCGCGTTAACCAGCGGAGAGTAGCTGTATGCTGTATCACCCGTGCTCGACATAAAGGAAGAGGACGACCCGAACGTTTCACGCCAAATGCCGCTTCCAACAAGGAAAGCAATTGCTTCCACTAGTTGATTAAACCTCAAATTATTTTATTATAGTTCATTTCTATTATAAATAGCCTATCTTTTTCTAACATTTCATTCTTACTTACGTTACCGATTCTTTATTCTTCCTTTGTTTTAGCTCAATTTTTTTTTTCCTCTTTATATTAACCGCCGGCTTCATGGCCAATCCCCCGTAGTGGGCAAGAGCCAAACTTCAAGGAAAAAAGAAAGAAAGAAAGGAAAGCAATTGCATGAAGTCATCCTGCAGGTGAATGAAACCCACTGTGAGAATCAAATTAAAGTGACTGAACTTTCACCTTGAAGACGTTGTGTTTTGAATATAGGTTGACCAAGATTTAATGGATGCCTCTGTTGGCAATGGATTCCTCATTTCCCTTTGGCGCGTTGTACGCCGCGGCCTATCATTTCATTCTCCCCGTCACATTGACTCTTCAGATATACCCTTCGATCTGAATCACAGCTATACGGTTACTTTGGATCGCGATTTTGGTAGATCTCTTTTCAATCATTTGCGATCCGCACATCGAGATGGAGCTTCGCGATCGTAGGCTGTTGCCAGCACCGTCATGTCGAGTGGAGTAAGACAACTCGAATGCGGCTTATTGGCCCGTGCAGCGGCGTCCATGCGTGATCGAAATTGAGAACTACCTTGATTGAAAGTGCCTGTGCGACACCGCACGGTGCTCTACGTCGGCGTAGTCTGGCGCGCCGCCAAACAAAAGCGTTTGCAGTTTTCAAGCAGTTTT
>JABSTT010001683.1:0-59999 GCA_013339685.2 Hyalomma asiaticum
CCAAGTATTTTGAGAAGCGGCGGTTCAAAGCGGGACAATAGAATCAGGCAGGAATCAAACGCCAGCTCTGACGTTGGCCCGAAATTACGTCAATGAAATACTCCGGGCGTCGTATTTTTTTTCCCCCTTTTCCTGCCCCACCTTTCGCCAAGTCCAGATACGCTGGTCAGATAGGTGCACAGCGGCGGCGAAGCCGCATCACCCGTACGACGACGTCGCAATTACAGTATACAACGTCAGCAGGCGAGCCACGTATGTACACTCCGTTTCATTAGTTCCGTGCAGCAGAAGCAAGGCTATGAGACCCGCGAGCGCAGGCACTAGCGAAGCTAGATAGAGTGCTGCTGATGCCAGTGTTCGGGCATTCTCCGGTCGCTGGCGCTGCTTCACGCGCCGCTAGCAGGCGACGGGGTATCGCAAGAGCGCATTTAAGACGCTTTAGCACTCCTGATTGGTCGAAGAGGCCTGTTGTTTCGACAGTACTGCACAGAACTACTGAAAACAAGGTATAGCGTTGAGGCTGAAGCTGCTCTCGCCGGGTCTCCGGAACACGTCGAACTAACGGGAGGCCCTTTCTCGAGACCGAGAAGAGGTGGAGGAGGCGGCGTAAGAGGCGCGTCTTTCGACCGCGTTATTGCACTTTCGCCGTTCGTGCGAATATAAGGCGCGTTGTCGGCGGGCCGGCCGCACGGTGAGGTTGCGGCGTCGATGCGACCGCCGCTGCGGCGGTGCCGGCAGCTGACCCCGGTCAGACAAGGATCGGGTCGACGGAGTAGAAGAGGGAGAGAGCGGACAAACCCCCCGCACTTCCTGGGAACCAGGCCACAGACCGCCACGACGAGTCAGAAATGCGCGCTGCCGCTCGCTTCTCGCTGCGAATTGGAACGCGTCGTAGCCCGCCGTCGTACGAGAAGACGGCGCAGAAGCGAACGTCGTCGGCGGCGAAACGCTCGGAACGCCGGAAGAGGAGAGGAGACGGGAGTCTTCGGCCTCAAAGAGGTGCGCGCGCTTTTTCTGTTCTTTTTTTTTTTCTCTCCGCAAACTAGCTGGAGAGGAGGGCGAACGCCATTCCACGCATCGAAGCTGGTGGAACACTTTCACGTCATCGCCGATCCTGTCCACGACCGTCCTAAAAGAGAGATCGACGCCTCTTCTTGGAACCGGCTCTTACTTTTCCCAGCAGTGGAGAACAATCAGAGACGCCTAGCCTCATACTGTTTGCACTTACAAAACAGAAAGAAAGAAAGAAAGAAAGAAAGAAAGAAAGAAAGAAAGAAAGAAAGAAAGAAAGAAAGAAAGAAAGAAAGAAAGAAAGAAAGAAAGAAAGAAAGAAAGAAAGCTACTTGCAAAGCTTCACTATAAAAAGTAATGTTGCGACAACATAGCATTCATTGCAACAAAGACGTGAACCCTGAACGCAATAATATGAAGACCTGCGGTAAGCCGTATGCTTTCTGACATAATAGGAAGTCAAGAAGCTCGCATGCACAGCAGTGTCGTATGCGCAATGCTGCGACGACAGAAAACATTTGCGAAGCCTGCTCATATCCTTGAGTGGCTGATGGAAAATACACAAGGTGGGTATTTCATCGCAGCAAAAGGGAATATCAGGGAAACCTGAGGCAACGTCGTCCAATTATATGGCGTTATGCAGCGGGCTTGTGCGAGGATATTTAAAGTATTGTCTGCTGCATCTCTTTAATTGTGGTCCAAAGTTTCTACGCAAAAGCACGCTAATAGGAGAACAGACGAGACGGGCGTCGCGCCTCTTTGTGTATCGGTCCCTTCGTTTTACCGCGGCTTTCGACCGTTCACCAACTCGCCCAAACCGAAGTGTTTTTTTTTTTTTTTTGAAGTGGTGAACAGGAGACGCTGGTGCCTGTAGTATGGCACCGGCTACTCCTTCTCGCTTAGCAATCTCAGAAAATTTTCAATAAAGAAGTAAAAAAAGAACAGCAAGAAAGAAAGTTTCACAAGACATACACATTTGTCACACCAAAAAGGTCAGCGCTATATATACAGTTCGACATTGCGTGGATTAGAGTTCCATGCCGACTTTCACATAGGAAGCGTGTGCACATGCGAAGGAATATTTCACATGAACGTCTGTGCGAAACAAAACAAACACAACACAAGTAATTAGACATAATCTGAAACATGTGAGAACAACAAAGAGCACTGTTGAATACACAGGGGTTACATTATTCGTTGGGTCTTTGGAATCAAGCCAAAGTTAATATTTCGAGAGGATATTTGTATCTTCTAAGAACTTTTTTTAGTGCATATAGTGCTCTTTTCTGAAGAACCGCTGTTGGCCACGGACCAAGGATCTTTTTTAGGGTAAAAGGTCTTCTATCTAAAAGCGACAAATTGGCTCGCAGCACACTCCGTGGCGAATCGTGCTTTGTGCACTCGAGCAGAAGATGATGTATATCTTCGTCTGGGTGGCCACATGAGCACTGCGGGCTAGACACCCGTTGGATCCTGTAGAGGAAGTGCCTCGTAAATGCTGTACCAAGCCGCAGGCGGTGCAGCAATGTTTCAAACTTTGTGTTTTCGCTCAGACTTGTTGGAATCGAGAGTTGTATGCCTGGGTCAATGGAAAATAAGTCTGATCTATTTTTTGTTGTTTTTTTTTTTCTATTTCTAGATCCACCGAGCCTGCTCTCACGATACCGGCAGCCCCTTGCTCCACTTAGCTCGAGTTCTTTCGGCAAGACATCAGACACGAGCGGCTCGTAAGCATCACTGAGATAATGACGTCACTCCCGGCTGACACTCCTGTACAGCTTCGTGCGCCACTGGGACTATTCCGGTGGGCGGTGACCTAGCAGCTGGGGTCATGCCGTGCCAGTCAGCCGGCATGACCCCAGCGGCTAGGTCGCAGGCCCATTATGCCGTTCGTTCCCCAACAAACTGATTAGCCTTTTGGGAGCGTGTCATTCGTGTAACCTCTTCTTGAATGTGAAGTTTGTTTTGTTCACTGCCAATTACAGTCGGCTTGGTCCGAGCACACAAACTTTACTCGATCTTGAAGCTAGGTAAGCGCGCGGAAACGTCATAGTGGTACAATTGGCAGCAGCAACAGCAGTTATGTTTCGCGTGCAACATTCTAACTGAAAAAAAAAAAAAGAAAAAAGAAACCAGCTGGCAACCACTAAGGTGTATTACACAAACATTCTAAGCCACTGCAAATTGAGGGCTTAGCCACACGCGCATTCGAAACTCGCGAGAGAGCAGACGGCATTGTTACGGAAACTCCAGGTCGGCACATTTCCTTACGGAACAATCTCGCACTCCATGTACCCACAAGCTAAAGGAAAAACTGCGTCTTCTGCTCTGCAGCCATTGTCCTATACCACAAGGTACAGGGTGTAAACCGTAGATCACAAGAACAAGCATGGAGCAGTGGGAAGACCAAATGAGAAGTTCAAGCCTTAAATACCAGCAACGCCATAGTGAACAGGCTCAAGTTGTTTGCTCAGGCTCGCGGCATCCTAGACTAAGGACGCCGCCCACCATAGACGACCCTGCTGTCAACTCTTTCTCCTCAACTTTATTCCTCCTCCTCTCAACCACTAACGTGTCAGGAACCAACAAAGGTAGCGTGAAATAAACATAGAAGAGACGGCGTGCATTTCAATAGACATAACATCTACGGCAAGCTTACGTCAGCCATATGATAACGCACGGTGCCGCGACCGAGATCCAATCCTCGGTGAAACTCAATCGCCTTGAGAGAGTTTGCCTTGTCTGCTGAATCATCATCATCATCATCATCCAATTTTATGTCCACTGCAGGACGAAGGCCTCTCCCAATGCTCTCCATTATTTCCTGTCCTGTGTGAACTGATCCAATTTGATGCGTGCGAATTTCCTAATTTCTTACCCCCATCTTAGTCTCTGCCGCCCATGGCTGCTTTTACCCTTTCTTGCTATCCATTTCGTCGTTCTAACTGTTCATCGGTTGTCTATCCTTCTCATCACGTGACCCGCCCATGTCCATTTTTTCTTCTTGGGCTATTATGTCGGCTACCCTGTCTGTTCCCTGACCCACTCGGCTGTCTTCCTATCTCTTAAAGTAACGCCTATCATCCTTCTTTCTATCGCCCGCTGTGTGATTCTTAACTCGCTTTCTAGCTTCTTTGTAATTCCCCAAGTTTTTGCCGCGTATGTCAGGTCTGGCAAAATACAGTAATATAATTTCAACTTGAGTGATAAAGGTAAGCTTCCGTTCACGAGTTGGCAATGTCTCATGCCATGCTTATTTATTTATTTATTTATTTATTTATTTATTTATTTATTTATTTATTTGTTTGTTTGTTTGCTTATTTATTTATTTATTTATTTATTTATTTATTTATTTATTTATTTATTTATTTATTTATTTATTTATTTATTGTACCCAAAGGCCCCAAGGCATTACAGAGGGGAGTGGCGATACATGAGCAAAAAGTTACCGACACATCATCACCCCTTCTTATACTCAGTCGACCCAGATCTCCAATCAAAACTACACTCCAACATCCCTCGGCATCTGGAAACATTGTATCATCGACTACGGCTGAACATTGCATATTCCAACGACCTACGGTACCGCTTCCATCAGGAGACAAGCCCACACTGCAGCAACTGTGGCTCTACTGAAACCGTAGAGCATATTTTGTTTGAGTGCCGAGCGAAGAGTGATGAGCGTGCGCTCTATGAACATTGCATGCAGTCACTTACGCAGCTCCCTTTATCACCTCGATGTGTTTTAGGCCCCTTAGCTTGCCCCACACAACAGAGACGTGCGATGGACTTTTTATTTACATATTTAAATAGTATAGGTCAACTCGATAGACTAACTATCTCCGTCGTCACCATCACTCACTTATCATGCAACACATCCTATCACATCACTGCGGGTTGGTGCAAACGTTGAATATCTTTGGACGCAATTAGGCATCACAGTCAGAGACACAAAGCCCAATTTTTCTTTCTCTTTTCTTTTTCACTGTATCTTGTACTTCTTTCTAGTCATCTTTCTCTCCCCAAATTCCCTCCCCACGCAGAATAGCATGTCAGCGATATTTCAACGCCGGCTAAATTCTCTGCCTTTCAATAAGGAGCTCTCTCTCCCTCTCTCTCATGAGCAAAACCAAACAGCAAGGCATAACGGAAAAAAATAAAAGTACAAAGCGCATGGCGAAAACTCAAAACAAGACAAATATTTAAAATAGCAGCGGGGATACATGAGATGTATCGGTGTATTTCGGTGTATTTTTTTTACATGAGTAGCTTCTCCTGTCAGTAGCTGTTCTAGATGTGTGTTTTCCTGTACGACTTCTAATGTCTGGTTTTCAATCGTGAAGACAGGTTTTTCGCTGTGCCACCTATCATTACTTTTGTTTTCTGTATGTTCGTCTTTAATCCTACCTTAGCGCTTTCCCGGCTCAAGTCTACAATCATCTTCTACAGTTCGTAGTCATCATTGCTGAAGATTGCTATGCGGTGGGCGAAGCGTAAGCTACTCAAATATTCGCCGTTAATCTTGAGTTTCGTCCCAGTCTAGTCTTTTGAAGGTTTCTTCCAAGCATGCGATAAATAGCATTGGAGAGATTGTATTTTCTTGTCTGACACCTTTCTGTATCGGGATTTTCCTGCTTTTCCTACGCAGGAGTGGGGCAGCTGTAGAGTCTTTATAGATGTTAGCTATTATATTTACGTAGCTATCACATATTTCTTGACGACGCAATGCCTCCAGAACTGTTGTTATCTCTACTGAGTCAAAAGCATTTTCGTAGTCAATGAAAGCCATGTAGAGGGGTCTGTTGTATCCACCGGATTTCTCAATTACTTGACTGATAACAAGAAGATGATCTATTGTGGAGTATCCTTGTCTGAACCCTGCTTACTCTCTTGGTTGATTAAATTTAAGTGTTGCCCTTGTTCTATTTGAGATAACCTTTGCGAATGTTTTGTATAGTACTGAGAGTAGACTGGTCGGGTTGTATTCTTCAGGTCTTTTACATCTCCCTTCTTGTGTAATAATAGAATGTTTGCATTTTTCCGTTAAATGTTCCTACTAGATTAATTAACCTAACGGCGCCGTGGCCGGATGTCGAACCCTCGAGAAAGGCAAGACCACGAACGAAGAAGAAACTCCGAATAAGCGGCTACAAATTCTACCACTGAGGAATGAACCGTTTCAAATCGTTATAGGTATGCGCATTATCTTTGTATAAGGCTGTGAGCGTCATCCAAAGTGCCCTCGTCAAAGTTCTTGAGGAGATAGCTGTCTAAGGATAAGCATCGACGCTGCATTTAAATCCAGCTATATCCAGCGGAGCAGACACAGAAATTCGAGCCAAGTGAAACACAGGGACCTGAACCATTCAATGTGACACTTCAGATATTCGTAGCAGAAAGTCCTATGCAGCTAGGCTTTATAAAACGAACCTTGATGTTGCAATTAAGGCGTCGAGCAGAGCCTAATGACCGAAGCAGAGTAAACAGTTCTATGCGTACATTAGGCGAATTCCCTGATGACTCCATTGACGAAGGCCAATGGGATTATTGAAGAAGTGAAAGTGAGACGAGTAAGTGAAAGCTTGCATTACAGGACAAGAGCAAAAAGCGTGCCAGACGTAACCAGTCCCACTGCCTCAGCTTGGAATCGGCTGTTTTCTTCCTTCGTGTAAGACATTAAAAGTGCGAGAGAAGAGCTCTTTCGCGTCTCCTTCGCTTTGTGGCATTCTTATTGTGTTGAGTCCGACAGCGCACTGCCACGTTTTCCAATCCAGAAATGACAGAGTATTGAATAAGGAGTGCGGCCAACATTGTGTTGAGGCAAAATTTGGCGCTAATGTATGTTTAGGCTTGGGTGTTTTTAGGTATTATATGTTTTCAAATTCTAAGGGGACGGGGACGAGGTGGTATACTTCTCAACGTTATTATCGGGGAGAGACCGAGCTTTTTGTAGTACCATACCAAAATAATGCCGTAACTACATGCTGCCCATACTGTTAAACTATATAAGCCGATAGGATCTCCCAAAGAACTAAAACTGATGGATACGAATTCTATATAATACCTCGTTCTTATTTTCACCTGTATGTGGGCTTTCTTTTTCTGTTTCGTTGACACTATGAGGAGAGTCCAATGGATAGTGTAATGGCCACAGTTCCTGCACAGAAGAGATACCTCTAAGACTTCTTTTTTCTGTTCACATTGGCTCTGGCCTCGCTGTCCAAGCTCTTCTTCCTCCTCGTCTTCCATCTAGCTGTGTCCTGAGCTGATGCCACACTGGCAATCACTTTATCGCGTAACATCTCTCCACTGGGAGGGAGGTGGGGGCGTAATGGGAGAAGGCGCGCGTCAGCAGTAAAGCAATGTTCATAGACAGGGTACAGTTCATGTGTTTTGGTTTTCCACACCCGGGGGAGGGGAGGGGGGGGGGGGAAGAGAAGTATTTATGCCGGTCATGACGGGGTTCAGGACGAAAGCACGTCGGAACTCCAGTTCCTTGATTTGCGCAGTGGTCTGTCCCTGCGGTGGCGCGCAAGTATGCTGCGCAGAAGACAAGTCACCGTGATCATGAGTCTAGTGCTGGACTCATTGTCGCAGAATGCCCCGCCGTCACGTGCTCGTGGGCACCGGACCATGTCAGGCCGAAAAGTAAGAGTTTGAGACCTCCCTAACCGCATCGGTACTGTCCGCTGTTATTTGTCGCTTGGTTATGGGACCCTTGAGCACAAGGTTGCCAATAGCGGTACCCAACGGCAGAAGCTTGTCAGCAGCGTTGTTCCTCTGCGGGATTAGGGATACGACCACGCTAACCCTTTTCGCGACCCTCGGCTTGTCTACGTACAATTCCTTTCGTCCACTTCTTGACACCAGCGGGCACTCGAGGCGTCCGCATTTCCTCTCTGTTGCTGTGGCCTGCAGGAAATGGTCGTCCTGGCAGGTCCTGAGTAGCAAGTGATTCGACACAGGCTTGGACCATTTTTCCTACAGGTGTGGCAGGCGCTGCACCTCGAAGGGCTTCATTCGGTTGTTGAAACACTGGATGAACTCTTCCTCCAGGTTATGGCTTTGTGGCAGCACCATACGACAGCGAAATTTTACCGTACGGTGCTGCCAAAAAGGAACTTTTACCGTACGACTCGGCCCACTCTAAGCAAGTAAAGCGAGCTATTGTTATACTCTCCCTGGGGTCTGCGCTCAGGAGGTCTTGTGAACACAAGTTGCAGGTCAGTTCTGAAGCCAAACTAGTTAGGCTGTGAAAGCCGGCTACCTTCGTTCTGTCTTGATGTCAGTGGCCGAATCGCTTCTACAGAATATTAAAGCAGGCACGTCATGGAACGGGGCTAGAACTGGTGAACGGAGTGGCCCGAGGCTGGAAGTTGTGCCATATGTGCATAAGATAAGCCACAATAAAAAAAAAAGTGGACAGTAGGTAGGGTGCACCTGTCGTGTTCTCGGCTCCCAAAGAGCTCGCCCAATTGTGTCCCCGCATCTCATGGGCAGCCATACGAATATATGCCATGTTACGTCACGCCACCATGGGTGGTGTATGAAATCCCCCTTTCGTCTGGCAAGTGCTATGTCGGGCCGACTGGCCGCTGCATCAATGTCAGAATGATAAAGCATGCAAATAGATTGAAGAAGGGCCTCAATGCGCATCCTACTGCGCATTGCAAAGACTACATGCGTTCTCCGAGGTTCCGTGATGCGAAGATTCTGGTTAGGAGCAAGGAAAACAGCGCGTGAGCTCTTGGAAGCATTTCATAATAAAGACAAGGGCAATGACTACGTAAATCAAGCGTCAGTGGTACTATTAACAAATGACAAAGGAACATGCGTTTTTGCGGTGTTTTGTGTGATAATGTTTGCCTTGGTTGAGCGCCCCTTGTGACGTGGTGGATGGGCCGCGCGCCTACGCCTGGGAATGAGTATATATTCTGTTTTCTTCCAAGATTCCGTTAAATTTGCTAGTAGCGCCTGCGTTGTGTGCCTCCTGTCTGCGTGTTTTGTGTATAGTTGCGCTGCACCATGACCTTAAGCGTCTTCTTCTCTCAAGAGTGCTGCTTTTTACATAGCGAAAAGGTAATTCACCACTGAGAGAAAAAAAATTTGGCCACTTCGACGCCGCACAGTTGTTCTTTTATCCTTAATCGCGACTTAACTGGCGAGGGTGTCGGTTATTGATGTCATGTGGCCTATCACTCATGTTACTCACGCAATCGTACTTTGCGAAAACGTTATGCTCTTTATCAAGTGGCTGTATCTCGCTACTGCTCCCTTCCTCGTTATCTGCTGACAGTACCTGATCCTTCACCATGCGCTTCTTCCTTTCCTTCTTTCTTTGCGTTTTGCGTTATCGAAGTACAGTCGCGTCGATCGAACCAACAAATCTCAGCTAAACCTTTTCTGCGCTTTCGGTGCCGCATAACTGTCATTATGTGGCAGTGAGCTATGGGCAAGAAAGGGTTAAACGCAAGGGGCGAAGGAAGGGCGCTTTCAATTACCGCACGTCGGGCTTCGCACAACCCCCACCACGCAGTAGTGGGCCGGGGGCAAGAGTGGGCCACCTTTTCCTTCTGGCGTGGGAACAAGCAGGTCGACAACACCGCAGGGTCGACCGAGAACATCTTCGCTGTCAGAATTACTATTGACGTCTGTGTACCTTTCATATCGACTTCTATATAGTGGTGATTTGCTCGCAGTGCGGAGCAATGCCCCTTGGCAGCGCCTTGTACAGCTTGATCCCCAAGACAGTGCTCTGGTAAATGCCCGAACGAAGCCGGCGAGAATGAAGATTAGGAGACGGGGAGGCTTGACCGCGATTTCAAAGCTGGCACACTTTCCTCCTTGCCCTATAGCCATGTGTTAGTGCGCTGCCGTCACCGCCCCCACGGTCTTGGCGCCTCGTAACCCCGAATGTAACACTAAGCGAGGCGCTTTATTACCTAGTCCGGGAGAAAACCAGCGTGACCCGGACGCCTTTCATTTTTCCCCTCGACGCAAACGGAACTCGCTCGCCCTCTTCGCGTACTGAGAAACCGCATGTGTGGGCGTCTCGACGTTAAACGGCCTCATTCAACTGATGTGTTGCGGTAAACCGTCAGAAGGAAACGGAGAAGAGAAGGACGAATCAGGCGTTTCTTTTTACTCTCGAATCACCCCGACAAGGGCATGCGCCCGCTGCCTCACGTTTACACTGTAGGCTCTCTTATTGCTGGTGTACCCAGAAAACAGCTATTATGGAAATGTGGCCATGCATACAGCTGTCTTCAGCGCTGGTTCGTTCGATCGGTAATTGTAATAATTGCTAGGGTTTTACGTGTCAAAACAACGATATGAAAGTGAGTCACACCATAGCGGAGGCTTCGAAAAGTTTTGGCCAGTTGAGTTTAACGCCCACTGATAACACACAGCACACGGCCTCCACCATTTCCGCCTCCTTATAGAAGGGGTGGCCACAGCGGATAGCATCCAACCCTTTGGTGAAACAAACTTCACTACTTCTATTCCATATGGCGAATTACACTACAAATACACTATAAGTACAAAAGCTAGACGCGCAACACGGCCCGGCTGTTTTTGATTGGTCGCTTGTGTAATTCCAACACGGTTCGTATTATGTGATGATATATGAAGTTATAGAATCAATAATGCCCACAAGTTGTCGGTCAGTTGGACCTCGCGCTGTCAGTTCCAACTAAAGAGTTGCTGAAGGGGAAAGCGAAAGCCAAAACGATGGTGGAACAGGGAAATTCGGGACGATCGATCGACAGGAAGCATCACGACGGGAAGAATCGACGGGAAGCATCACGAATGCATAGGCAGGCAAAAAAGGAGCAGAGGCCACAAGACGAAGTCAAACAAAAATGGGAACATATCTCGAGAAAAAAGTCCTGGTGCAGAGTTTGGTTGAAGCCACGATTAAAGGCCACTGTGAACAGTAGATATCTGGACATTCGCGAAAAGAAGGACGCATCTAGGCTTTTTTTGAACCACCTGAAATCGCTGGGTAAGAAAACTGTAACTATGCAACGGCACATTGTGGATGAAGAAGGAAATGAATTGGAGGGGTACGACGCACTGCCTTATATTCGAAACGCAACAGCCGATTCCTTTAAGAAGAATGACGAGCCTTCCTTTACGACGTGTAACAGTAGCAAGGAAGACCAAGTGGAAGAACTAGTTCTGGAAAATTTCAATTGGAAGAAGGCGTAGGAAAAGATTCCCAAACGCACAGCCACAGGATTAGATGGGGTTAGCATCACTGTAATAAATGAGCTCGGAAAAAAAGAACAGCAAGGAAGCCCCGTTAAAAGCAATTGAAGAAAGTTTACAGGACAGGCGAATACCGGACAGTTGGCGTCAAAGTAGCATGAGCTTCATCTATAAGAGCAAGGGAGAGAAAAAGAACATTCGCTCATATCGACCATGACCATTGCATCAGTACTCTACAGGTTGGCGATGCAGGCAATCACATTTAAAGAAGCAGATATGGACACAGCATAATCGCATTTTTCGCGAACTCCAAAATGGATTTTGAGTGGACAGGATATTGGATGATTATCTTTTTGCGCTTAAGCAGTGTATAGAAACAGCCGGAAAAGAGAACAGACCTTTACACGTGGCGTTTTTGGACATCAAGGGTGCGTACGACAATGTATATCAGAATATTTTACGGGACTTAATGAAAGAGGCTGGCATAGGGGATGACTGTATAGAGCTCTTAAAGTAAATATAAAGCGGAAATACAATATGTGTGGAATGGGAAGGTATGGCGAGTAATGGTAGAATGGAGGTCGTGGATATAGGTAAAGGGTTGAGGCAGGGATGCCCGTTGTTCCCACTATTATTCATGCTTCACATGAGCAGAATGGAGAAAACATTGGAGATGAGCAATATTGGTTTTAATCTGTCACAAAAACAGGCAGGTACAGTGGTAGAACAAAAGCTCCCCGCATTGTTTTAGGCAGACGATACTGTGCTGTTCGCAGACAGTCGAACAGATTTGCAGGGTCTGGTTAATATATGTGGTCGGCAAAGTGAAGATTTAGCACTAAAATTTAGTGTGACAAAATACGGTTTGATGATATTTAATGACAGCAAAGGCTAGACCCAGTCAGTACAGGGCGAGGAGGTACCCAGAGTACGAAAGTACAAATACCTCGGGATATGGATAAATGATGTCAATAGATGCATAGAAGTACAAGAAAAAGCTATGATAGTTAAAGGAAAGAGGAATTCCGCAATAATGAAGCATAGAGCGCTGTGGGGTTACAACAGGTACGATGTAATTCGCGGTTTGTGGCAGGTGTGATGGTGCCAGGACTTACATTCGGAAACTCAGTGGTGTGCATGAGGTCAGAGGTACAATCGGGGCTGGATGTGAATCAGAGGACGGTCGGACGTCCTGCATTGGGCGGCCATGGGAAGACCACAAATGAGGCTTTTAAGGGGGATATGGTGTAGTCTGACTTTGAGGGAAGGGAAGTTCAGACTAAAATTAGGTACGAACGGAGATTAAGGAATATGAAAGAAAGCAGATGGGCAGCGCAAGTGTTGAGATATTTGTATAGGAAAAGCGTTGATTCACAATGGAGGAAGAGAACTAGGAGGCTTAGCATTATAATACACAGCCAGTAATGATGGGAGCAAAAAAGAGCGTTAAGAGCATGGTCAGATCGGCGGAGAAGTCGGATTGGGTAGCAGCAATGGAGAATAAACGGAAGAAACCGGCATTGAGCCACTGCAGAAAAGGGAAAGACGAAATCAAGAGAGAAAAATTTTATGATAATTTGAAGGGAAGCGCTTTACTGTTTGAAGCAACGTCAGGTTGCTTGAGAACCCGATGTTACAGAGCGAAGTTCAATAAACAAGGGGATACATGCACGTGCTGCCAAAAAGCCAGAGAGACGACACATCATATTTTGATTGAATGTACAGATGTCCACCGAGGTGTAGCTGTGGACACTACCCTGCAGGAGGCCATGGGTTTCAGGGGTAGCACGGGAAACGTGAACATGTCGGCGATAGAGATAAGTAAAAGGCGCTTAGAGTGCTGGTGGGGCAAGGGTATGGAGCAAACAGAAACGCAAGGCAGTTCGGGTAAGATTGTTACATCACAGCGGAACGATAACAGACAAAATAGGTAGGCGAGTACAAAAATTAGTTGTGAAAATATGTGTGATTCGGGAAAAGAAACGTTTCTAGAGGGGAAAAACATAGAGCTAGAGCTCGGTGGTCCGCGGACTACCGCTCCGTTATAAAGGGGACGCTCCTAATATCCATCCGTCCATCCATCCATCCATCCACCCATCAATCCGTCATGCTGATAGCCATTCCGGTATCTCGAGTACATTAAATATCGTCCTTTCCACAATAATGCACCGCCACTTGAATGCGCATAAACGACACGAACGTATGGACAACAGAACGCACGCGCTCGCGCAAGCAGATCCCTTCCGGTCCAATCGCTCTTAACGTCTCATCAGTAGAGCGGGATAGACATAGCAATTAGTGTTCGCATCTCTTGCAGATACACTGCTTAAGAATTTGCAGACGTACGTGCATTACTTACGCCTAGATTAAAGTTTTTTTTTCATTCAGTGCTGAATGAAAAATGTTATTCTGGGGATAAGTAATGCACGTATATCCGCTATCCCCGTGTTCAGTTCGTATCCCTTGGGCCTCATACTGGTTAATTATACTGGTTCATGATTGGGAACTGTACTGGGCAAACTGAACGAGGATGAAGAACACACAAAAGAACAGGACAGGCGCCAACTTCAACGTAGTTTTATGTCTCTCTGGAAAGGTGATTATACAACAAAAACGAAGGCGTGAGTTAACGGTGTGTGCGCATCACAACATTTTCTTCTTTTTTTTTTTCACTTCTGCTTTTATCTTACCTACTCTTCCCTTCAGCCAGTTCTCTCGTGCTTAAAATTCAAGGAACCGTAAAGCGCTGCCGAATATTTGTCTAAATTTTTATTACTATTGTCAGGGACGGGAAGGCAAGAAATGAAAAGAAAAAAATGGCAGATCCCACGTGCAGTGGGAATCAAGGAAATGCGAAGCACGCATAAGGAACGTAAAATGGATTTGCATTGTTGTCTCGCTATACCGAGTTTGGTACATATGAAGTTAACGAAACGGCCGCAAGAACATCAAGACTGTGGCATGTAAACCATGCCGCTCATGACAAGCACGTCATGATTCTAACGTTATGACCTGTCATTTACGTTCGTCATGCAGTCGTGTTGTGCCACAGCAGTTTTGGTATACATCCCATTAACGAAACGAGTGGCATGTTAATCATGTCGCTCATGATATGCATGTCAAGATTTTCATATTATGACCTCTCATTTATGATCGTCATGCAGTCATGTTGTTGCATACCAGTTTTCGTATACATCCTATTAACGAAACGGCCAGGAGAGCACCAAGACCGTGGCATGTAAATCATGCCACTCATGACATGCATGTCATGATTTTCATGTTATCAACTGTCATTTATGTTCATCATGCAGTCATGTTGTGGCATACCAATTTTCGCATACATCCATTAATGAAACGGCCAGGAGAGCCCTAAGACCATGGCATGTATATCATGCCGCTCATGACATGCATGTCATGAGTTTCATGTTCATGTTATGACCTGCCATTTATGTTCGTCAGGAAGTCATGTTGTGGCATACTAATTTTCGTATACATCCCATTAGCGAAATGGCCAAGAGAACACCAAGACCGTGGCATGTAAATCATGCCGTTCATGACATGCATGTCATGATTTTCATGTTATCAACTGTCATTTATGTTCATCATGCAGTCATGTTGTGGCATACCAATTTTCGTAAACATCCCATTAGCGAAACGGTCAGGAGAGCACATGGACTGGTATAGCGCATTATGGAATAAGAGAAACGGTCAAACAGACCGAAACAAAAGGACAGAGCGCTACTGTAGCGCTCTGTCCTTTTGTTTCGGTCTGTTTGACCGTTTCTCTTATTCCATAATGCACTATACCAGTCCAAGTACGTCGATCCAACTCGCCCAGTCTTCAACACTTGTGAAAGCACAAAGTCGTAGGCGGCTAGATAGATAGATAGATAGATAGATAGATAGATAGATAGATAGATAGATAGATAGATAGATAGATAGATAGATAGATAGATAGATAGATAGATAGATAGATAGATAGATTCAAAGTCGCCGAATTTCGCTAAGAAATGATTCGCATTTAAAAAGTGAAGATATTGCTACGGACCCGTGCCACCGACCGTCAAGAGGCACGCGTACACTTGTCCCACGTGTCCTGCCACCTCCCAGCAAGTGCTACAACGGTGAAGAACGAGCCGTACACGTGGTGATATGTACAGATGAAGAAAAGTCGATCGTTCGTTGCGCTCACAATATGATCATGTTGCCAGTCAGAAATAAAGGTAGTCGAAAGTTGGCGCCTGTCCTGTTGTTTGGTGTGTTGTGGTGACGTTCACCAAGCGATGCTTCGTGTTTGAGCTCACTTCTATATGTTTTTTAACGGCTTACGTTATGGCAAATACGGCAATTTAAGATTGCCGTATTTAAGAATGCTGGTGAGCTGGCAAAACAAACCGAGTAGTCCGAATATTTAAGGTGATAAAGCTAATACTGTTTTCAAGTAGGTGGCGTCCAATTTTCTGAGATGCATAACTGTTCCACATGCTTCTTTACAATCGCCGCAAGCGCCAGCAGTATCTCTAGAGCTGCTTCATCCCCAAATTCTATTTCCCAATTTAATGCGTTGATTGAGGTGGAAGCTGTGGACCTAAAGTACGCTTGTTCGAACCTTGTTACAGGGGCCTTATTTTCGTTAGAGGCGAAAATGCCAGAGGGCCGTGTACTGTGCGTTGTCAGTGCACGTCAAAGTACCCCATCTGGTCAAAATATCCGGAGCCCTCCACTACGGCCTTTCTCTCCTCTTTCAGTCCCTTTCCGCACCTTCCATGGGCACCGAGCCGTGCTCCCGAGAAGGGTTGGAGAAAATACCATCCTCAACTTAGCCTAACCACAGTTATTAATAAAGTTAAGTATGTGTCCTATGGAATGCATACTAAAATTTACAAAGATAATTTTGCTATTTGTCGAATGTGCGTATGGCCTTCGCAGGTGCTCCAGTAAGTGTATCCGAGATTTATGTCATGTTGCAAGCGATGCCCTTTAAATCATCTCCGTAGACGAGGGCTCTCCCCGCGGTGGGCGGCTGTGGAACTTCCGCCCACCGCTCTGGTTCACCGCCCACCACTTTCAATAACCAGCCATTGCTCCATCTGACCCATTCGACACTGGAAATACGGACGTGAAAAACCAAAAGTGGCGTCCGCGTGCACATATAGCCCCCAGAAGTTCAAGCGACCAGAAATACTGCTAGCAACGTTCAGTTTCCGTAGGAGTGTGTATTTTTCACCGCATATTACACCATCTCAAACTACGCCCTTCACCCGCCCTCTCCCGATTGCAAAATGACTTCCGCTCTAGCATTACTGTAGGAAATTCTAGAAAACCCTAAAAGGCCTGGAGTCATAGTGTGTTTCGTAAATGATAAACTACACAGGCGAAGAACGACAGAGAGAAAATACACGCATGGAGGTTGACCAGACAAGCGTCCTGTGTGCTATCCTGCACTAGGGGGAGGGAATGTGAACAGAAAGAGAAGAAAACGGAGAGATCGAGTCATCATCATAATCATCATCATCCTGTTTAGGTCCACTGCAGGACAAAGGCCTCTCCCAACGATTTCCAATCCACCCTATCCTGAGCGAGTTGGTTCCACTTTATGCCCGCAAACTTTTTAATTTCATCGCTCCATCTAACCTTTTGCCTGCCTCTGTTGCGTTTTTCCTCTCTTGGTATCCATTCCGTCGCTCCTACTGTCCATCTCTTATCTTTCCTCCTCATGACATGTCCTGCCCAGGTCCACTTCTTTCTTTTAATTTATATAATAATGTCGGCTGCTCCTGTCTGTTCTCTGATCCATTCCGCTGGTTTTTTATCTCTTAGCGTTACCCCTATCATTTTTTTCTTTCCATTGCACATTGCGTGCTCCTTAGTTTCATCTCTAGTTTTTTTCTTTATTCTCCACGTTTCTGCACCGTAGGTTAGTACTGGGAGAATGCAATGATTGAATACGCGCACACAAGTACGGTAGAGCACAGACACCTGCGTTCCCGTGTGATAGCTCGATTTCGGCGCTCTGGTTTTCCAGTGGAAATTCAGTCTTCTTGACTTGAGAGTAGAAAGAGGGCCCTGGGCGAAGGAGAAGTGAGAGCATTGGGTTAAGGGGCTTCCATCATATTCAAGACCGTTTGCTCTGTTGGTGTCTGTAGCCTACTCAAAAGCGTGTGTACGGCTTTGCAACGATTTCCTCCTTTCTCTCGGGCAATCCGTTGGATTGCTGTGCTGTGTTCGTCTCGACCAAAGTCTACCGAGTCCCTTGTAGTCGCTATAGATTTGGCGTTGGCGGGATGCGTACCGAGGAAGGTCTTTGGGCTATAATTCGCGATTCAGTTTGTACCGCGCCCTCTGTTTCCTGGGATTCTCTTGTGTGCCAAAACCACGATTTGGTGGGAGGCACGCCGTAGTGGGGGCAATTTTAACCAGCTGGATACTTGAACGTGCACTGACACCGCACAGTACACGGGCATTTTCGCCACCATCGATCATACGACTGCCGCGGCCACGATCGAACCCGCGTCCGCAGTGTCAACAGATCAGCATCATAACCAGGAAGCAGTGCTCAGACCGGCGTCATGGCCATCAACTTTAGTGCATCGGTCAGTGGTTCATTCGTCTATATTGTTGCATTCTAAGCAGCACAACAGCTTAACAGGACCTCTGAACGCGGAGGTCGTCCGTTGAGCCCGGCCACCAAACCAGCGTGTACAGACTTCCTCATCGCACGTAGATGTTGTGCGTGTGATGTGGTTCGGTTAAGGAAAGGACGCTAATTACTGCAGCCCATGTTGGGAGCACGACTATAAGCGTCCGTGAGGGTAGGGGAAAAGGAGTGAAAGAGATAGAAAGGAGAGAAAAGCCGTAGTGGAGGTCTCACGAAGTTTCGACCACTGGGGTTCTTTAACGTGCACTGACAACGCACAGTACACGCGCCTCTGGCATTTTCGCCTCCTTCGAAAATGCCAGAGGTACGCGTGAAGCCTCCTCTCCTCCGTGCAGACGCTGCTAACGGTTCGCTACTTCGCGACACCCTAACAGCGCGGAATTCTTCACTGTATAGCACAAGTCCGTAGCTCATTTACGCCGTTAATTTAACTTTGAGCTAGCGCGTAACGTATGAGTGTGTTTTACAGCGTAGCTGTTACAGCCTGGCTAGATTTTCCATGATGTCATCTGCAGGTATCAGTGGAGCTGTCACGCAGAAGTGAAAAGCGGACACTTTTGACCTTGGCCCGCTCTTGGCCTTGACGCATCACTCACACTGGTACATGATAGTGGTTATGAGAAAGAAAGAAAGAAAGAAAGAAAGAAAGAAAGAAAGAAAGAAAGAAAGAAAGAAAGAAAGAAAGAAAGAGAAGTAGCGGCTTCCGCACAAAGGAAAAACAGACCAGTGCTTTCCTTCGGCCCGATACCCATAACGTTGACCTAAGCCCACTGCAATACGTAACAGTGATAACGTTAAGGACAGCGCTACATGATAGCGATAGTGGAGGAAGAGAAAGCAAAGATAGAAAATGAAAAGAAAAAGAAGTGATAAGGTGGCCTAGGAAAGGAGGAAGGAATGCAGAAAGAGCGAAAAAGGGGATAGAGAAGATAGTTGGACGGGAGAGGGTGATGATTACCCTACTGGAGACGAAATATATACTTGAACTGCGTGCAAAAAGATGTCTTAATGGTTTCCTTCTGTCTGTCTGGGTTATATAGTGCAGGAAAACTTAAATGTGGCTTTGCTAAAAGGAACGCTTCTCCTTTGCCTAACTTTGTAATGCTTTGCTAAGCCCCAAAGCTAGGCTGCTCATAGCTGTTTACAATGGCAGAGCAACACAGTTTATTTAATATATATTCAGGCAAAACTCTCCGAAACAGATGCGTTTGATGTGTGAGGCCAGGGCTAAGGAGTGCCTGCCGTACCGCTCTGCTACCTGTAAGCCGGATTATTATATTATTATTATTATTATTATTATTATTATTATTATTATTATTATTATTATTATTATTATTATTATTATTATAAGTAGCAGTAGTAGTTACGCTGCCCTGTGACAGGAAGACACGGCGTTGTCCTCATCTTAATTATCCTGTACAGGTAGCTTAGTTTGAACGAGAAGAACAACCGTGCCCATAACTTCTCCGGCAGTTGTCAGAAATGGGTCGTGTTCCGTTGTTCGGGTCTACCGTGGTGCTGGGCAAACGCAAACGTAAAGACGCGCCAGACATTATTGGGGCAATGATCATCTTTACGAAAGCTCCGTGAAGGCTCCGTCGATTTTCTAATTGTTAAGCATATATTCATGATTGATTTCTGGTGTTTAACGTCCCAAAACCAGCTACGATTATGAGAGATGCCGTAGTGGAGGTCTCCGGAAATTTAGACCACTTGGGGTTCCTTTAACGTGCACTGACATCGCACAGTACACGGGCCTCAACATTTCGCGTCCGTCGAAACGGAGCCGCCGCGGCCGGGATTCGATCCCGCGACCTTCGGATAATCAGTCGAGTCCCATAGCCGCTAGGCCACCGCGGCGGGGCTTTTAGGCAAATAGGCGGCCATTCTTGACGGCTCATGTTGACAAATGGAGCAAGTACGGAGCCGCTGTACATGGCGCGTTCTGGTGATTACTTTCTAGAACTTGAAATTTTCGAAGCCAGCGTACAGTGCCCTCAGCGTCTCAATTTCGACGATACTCTGCTCAGGTTAAAAAGAAATACTACCCAAGTTCATCATCATTACCACCACCAGCAGCAGCAGCAGCAGCCTGTCCATGTCCACTGCAGGGCAAAGGCCTCTCCCTTAGACCTCCAGTTATCCCGGTCCTCGTAACTTGGAATTGTCTAAGTTATAATACCAATACACCGAACGCAGATAGTACGCGGTAATTATAAGTCGAGGCAGGTCTTTCGTATATCAACATTCAATTTCTCAATTCGCGGTGACGCTATCCCGCTGCTCGCTTCATACACCGAGCCACCGTGTTCGGAACGTCGCTCCCGACCTTTGTGTCGCGTCGCGTGAAGCCTTATCGTTCGCAACCACTCCTCGCTTTCTCACCTCTCGCGAAGCACAGGTCTACTCGGGCATACCTCGAGCCGTCTGGTCGGCGGCGCCGCTCTGGAGAAGGCGATGCTATCGTTACCAGCTTCGTGCCACCGCGGCTAAGCACCGCGCAGTGTTTGCAAACAAGGCACACCTTGCCGAGGTGAAGTTACGAAATCGAGGCACGCAGAGCAGACGCGAAATAAGAAAAGAATACGTGGCATGCCAGATGGTGAGCTAACCTTTGTATACGCTACTTTGGTAAATCTGTTTCCTACGTGAGGTTAGGTACAGGCGTAAGTTTGCGTTTGAAGAGTCATTCGTTATGTGGTCATTGTGCGTATACCATAACGTGTCTGCGGGCGTAAGCTTGCATTGCAAATGCGCGGTATTTATGCTGCGTGCTTATGGGAATATACATACGGACTTGTGTATGGAACAGAAGGTTGGGCGTCCAGCTGAGAATCGTGTGATCGTGAAAGAAGAGCACGTACTGCCCGCTCGCTACGAACAGAAACTGTTCGAGTATGCGTCCTCGTTGTCGGACTCGGAGCGAGTTGCCTTACAGACGCCGAGGTACTTAACAGGATTTGCCAGCTGACTAAGAGATTATAAAGCAGAGCCAACGTGTAAGTCCTGACAGGCGTCACTGCAGATTATCAACAGTAGAATATGTGGCTGTTGTTTCCACGCATTCTCGTTTGATACCTGGGAAATAATCAAAGAAAGAACATTTGTCTAGCATTACAGGACCCAGCAACGCTTTTCTAGCAGTCAAAAAACGCTGCCGATTAGTTGTGGAGACTCCCGCGAATATGGAAGCGAAATATTGACGTGTTGCCCACGCCAGGGAAATTGCTATTTGGCTTCATATAGAGTTATGAACTACCCGTCCTTCCTTCAACAAATGACGTCAAAAGGAGAACCCATTTACATGAAGATATGATTGATAGATTTATTGTGTTTTAGGTCCCAAAACCACCATATGATTATCAGAGACGCCTTAGTGGAGGGCTCCGCAAATTTAGACCACTTAAGGTTGGGCCTCAACATATCGCCTCCATCGAAATGCCATCGCCACAGCCGGGATTCGATTCCGCGACACTCGAATCAGCAGCCGAGTTCCATAACCGCTAGGCATCGCTTCAGTCATAATAATTCTGCGTCATGGCATCACGTGGGTGTGGTCAGTGCTTTAAATATGGGTGTGTTACTAAATAAAATTTAGTTGTGAGACAGCGCTGTGGTTTGTGTCCCTTCTTTCCTTTTGTCCTCGTGTTTCGCGCTGACCATCAATATGCATAATCAGTTCCAACTCGCCCACATGACCATCCTTCTAAGAGTAACCAGACTGCACACAGTAAGCGAACGTATAGTACTTTTCGTGTCACCATTTCTAACCACTTATTTATTCTCTTCTCCCTCCCCCTTGGCATCTAGTTCGTCTTCTTTCTCTTCCCCAGCTTGAGCTTGCTTCAACAAGCATCGGTGGTTTCTTGATTGCGGAAACATCCTCTGTAATGCTTTATTTGTTCGGTTATGAGTTCAAGAAAAGGTGAATCAAATGCGCGCATAATTTTAAGGACACTGAAAAAAAAAAATGCTAAGCGACATTGTCGATGCTACTTGTCACTCCATTTGTCGAAAAGAATAACAGGCGGTTTCCAGCTGTATTTGCCACCAAATTGAAATTCTCGAGATGCGTGCAGGTCGTAATACTTGGCTCACATTTTCCTATGAGTCTCGGCGACTGATTGACACCGTTTCCTGACAATGTTAAAAAGAGTTGCAAGGCCCGTTAAACTCAGTCCAACGTGCTATGTACTGCGTGAACTGACTGGAACAATCAATTATCGTTCAATAAACGCATCAAGAATTAAAAAAAAAAGCAAATAGACACTTTCGTTGCCGACATCATGAATATTTTTAAAAGGTGATGTTATTGTTCCTAAAATATCCACCTAAACAAATTGCTTAACTTTTCTCAATAAAACTTGTGCCATTACACTTAACTTGAAGTCCTGTTCGTGATGGAGTTGAGTAGTAAATTTAGTGTTAAATATTGATCCCCGGTGTCACCACTTTATCGGAATGGTATAAACATGTCCATGTACGGGAAATCATTAGCAGAAAGAAGCACTGTGCAACAAGCAGAGATAGTAAAATAGTTGTGACTTAAGCGTTTCGATTCCTTTCAACGCTGAAACAAATGGTGCGTCTTCTTGTGTCGTTCTCGTGCTGCTCTTAGCGCCAACAGAAAAATATATCTTATCATCTGCAGCACACATTATGATGTTAATTATGATGACGACGATGATGATTGTGGTTCGGTTAAGGAAAGGACGCTGGTTTCTGCAGACCATGTCGGGACACGGCTAAGCGTCCGTACGGGTAGGAGAAAGGGAGTGAAAGAGATAGAGAAGGAGAGAAAAAAGTCGTAGTGAAGGGCTCCGGAAATTTCGACCACATGGGGTTCTTTAACGTGCACTGACAACGCACAGCACACGGGCCTCTGGCATTATCGCCTCCATCGAAAAAAGTTACTACTACTGCGGGTCATTTTCTAATGATTTTCTCACCGTCTTAAGAAACTATTTCACAATTATCAATTACCTTTTGCGATATCTCCTCAGTTCGCGAGATGATGAGTGAAGAAAAATTTCGATAGAGACGAAAATTAGAGGCCGCGAAATGTGCGATGCCAGCGCACGGTAAAGAACCCCAGGTGGTCGAATTTTCCGGAGCCTCCTACAACGGCGTTCCTCATAATGATATCATGCTAAGATGTGAATTCCCTGTAAATATAATCATTCACATATTAATAAAATTATACAGTGACGCCAGTGTAGAGAAGTAAAGCACTGCCTTCCTGAGCACAGACTGATTGAGCAAGCATGTTTAATGTGTCGTATAACCTTCGCACACGTTGCCGATTTTAAGAAACAAATTTTGCTGCGATAACTAATAAGAGAATAGCCTTGTCGTGAATAAAAGCAGTGAATGGTATGGCAGTCAATTCTGCGAAGGATGATTGCTTATTGTGGTTTACAAAAAGAAGGGCAGAGTATTCCTGTTCACTCATCCTCTCGCGAACTGACGAGAACTCGAAAAGAATCTGCAAGGAACAGAAAACTATGGAGCCTGCCTTTTGTCGTGGAATGTGCTCTAAGTTTTTTTGTCCGCACGTAGTGGACTGAACTGGTGATAGACTCACATAAAGAAGGCCTTTCGGAGGTACTCTTTCTGCCAGCGATTACTTATATTCGATACAATTTATTACTCTTTACATACATAGTAATGCAAGCTATGTGTCTAGACCAGTGGTTATAGCCTTTATAACCAGTGGTATAGCGTAGACTACCTAGCGAAAGTAAATCTGAATAATATTACGTATACGTGAATGTATGCACGTGCGTATCTATCGAACCGATTTGACGAAGTGATTCAGGGACCTCAATTGTTGCGCGCTAATCAAAACGTTTGCTTTTCTCGGGCCCCTTAGAAACGGTCATCCAGGTTGAAGTTTCATGCTATTTGACAGTGATTCGTAAGTAACAATTCGATAATTATTGATAAAAACACAGTAAAGAAGTGCTCCTCAAAATAAAATGTCATTGACCTTTACAACTTCTCTTGTATTCGACTCATTTGATACTGCTATGCCTGCTGAGGCAAAAGCGCCGTGGGGTGCGGCTCGAGTTGGCCGTGCAATATAGTGTTACCTATACACCGGCGTACGTATGGTGACGTATATCTTGCGTAGGCAAGTTACGTGTAGCGGAAGGCTCATGTGTAAGTTGGCTATGCTGAAGTCACGTGCGTAACTTACGTAAGCGAGTTACGTACCACTGAAGGCCCGTGTAATGGAAGAACGCAGGAAGAGAAAACAGTGAACACTAGCTAACAGACAGGGACATGGCGTCTCGTTGGAAGTAACGCTGACTAGAGGGGAAATATTTATCGTATTACACATTTTAAAGCTTTTCATTAGCCCCGCTGAGGCGCTTTTTATTTTTCATGTAACCCATTTATTAACTGCGCTTAGCGTTTTGCTGATGACGCAGAAGGGTATACTGTGAATAACAAAACTGGATAACCGTGCACAGTGTTGTGCGCAAGGTATTATGTATGCAACGCTATCCATAGCTGCAGTGCTTAAACGTCCGGCGTTGCTGGCAATGCTGTCTGACGTAAACGGAGAAATTCGACATCCCTCTCTTCTCGGACGTGTGACGGTCACTCGTCTCTTGGTTGTTAATAACCGCACCGTAATAATATTGCAATATCTCCGAGCCATTGAAGCACTCCCGAGTCTCATTGAGATCCATGTGCGCGAAGCGCGTGTCCATGCATCGCAAATCAGAGCCGCTCCTTAAGACTTCTTCCAGGCTAAACTATACAGTACGCTCCCGTCGTGGGCTGTACCGGGCGTACGGGGCTCTCGGCGTTCGGCGTAATTACACGCAACGTGCCGGCACCTACGCCTTGCGTCCGCTCGGCGAGCATTGAACGCTTCCCACTCGGCGCCGCTCGACGCAAGTGGGTCAGCGACCGCGCCGGATACCCTCCCGACTACCGTACGTATACCGTGCGTCTTTTTTTTTTTTTTGTTCTTTCTAATTCTCTCCTCCTCCTCCTCGACTGGCGATCTCGCGCTGCATCTGGCGCGCCGCTCCGTTTACGTAACCGCTTCGCCGCGAGGGCCGGCTGGACGCGGCTGTCGTATACCGGCCGGGCACAACTTGCGCGCCGAGACACCGAGCGGAAATTAATTAGGCTCTCTTCAGAGAGTGCGGCTGTCAAATTAGCAAATGGACACAAAAGTACAGCTGTCTCTGGGAAGCATCAGCGGCAGGCAGTGAGCAGTCGAGGAGCTGAGGGTACAAAGGAATAGACCTAAGGTAATTAGTCGAAATGAGCATCGACAAGAAAGACGGCACCCTTCAAGTTCCTCGAGCTAAAGGGAACGATTACTGACGTCACGATCCATCATGGCGAAGTGCATGGGAGGGTAATGGTGGTGTCCACGGGCGCATTGCGCTTTGTGCTGACGAGCGGCATCGGCGGGGGCGTTGATTTACATAATTTCACGCATGTAGCAAATGAATTTTGCGGAAACCCGGAGAGCAGAGTAACGTTTATGAAAGGGAATGTTAGCATGCACCCGACTGTTACAGAAATCCGTACGGATTTCCTCGTAGCTTTGTGATACACTACAGTAGGCTGTGTGCTAATTTTCCTTAATTTTCATAATTTCACGCACTGTCTGACGGTTGCTGGATTATCGACATTAACATAGAAGTTCAATGAAGGAAAAACTAAGACTTACAAAACACGGGCCGTGAGTGGCGATTGTCAGCCATATATGAAGTATGAAATGTCCTAGCCTAACGATCACATTGACACGCACACATTATCTTTTTGTCGGGGGCTGCATTCTTTTCACTTTCCTGTCACGCGTCATCACTCGGCGCTAGGTATGGTGTAGTTTTTGTGCTGTGCCTCACTTCTTTCTTCTCTCTGTCCTTTCAATCCCCCTGCCCCTGGGTGTAACGGTTGAGGTATCCTCACTGCGAGACAGTTATCGTGCACTCTTCACCCTATTTTCTTCACTTTCCTTATCAAGAATCTCTCTCTCGCGCTTAACTTGCATGTCGCGTCGAGAATGATGACGACTCCTCTATGAACTGTTTGTGTATGTTTGTGTAGCTTCCAGATTGTACGCCAGCATCGATGAAATATTACAATGCGCTGTGACGCACGTACAAAAACCGACGCATTTCCCCACACATCAGTTTTACCGACGATCGATGACCGCACCCGCCGTATTTGCTTTGCTGGGCACGGGTTCACCCAATAAACCGTAAGACTTTCAACGCTTTGGATTCTGTGTCCTGCCTTGTCACGACCACGTGACAGTATCGATGTGTGCGCTACGGCGTTAGCGCTTCGTATGATATTTGTGAGGACGTTTTGGTATATACTAGCACCAAAAATTTTACTTCTCCTTGCTTAAATTATCGGCGTGTGCCAAACATCAATGTGACGATTCACCAAATGACTTCTATTCCCATAAGAGACTGTGCCTTGAATTTTCACAATGAGGCTACGCTAGTTATCATCGAATACTGGTGCGCAGCATAGGACATGGAATTAAACGTTGATAAAACAGTGCTCATAAATATAACGCAAAATATAAATCCTACTGTATTTACCTACAATATTCATGGATCTCCCATTCAATCAGTTACGCAATATAAGTTGTTATGTGGGGTTTAACGTCCCAAAACCAGTTCTGATTATGAGAGACGCCGTAGTGGAGGGCTCCGGAAATTTCGACCACCTGGGGTTCTTTAACGTGCACTGACATCGCACACTACAGCGGTCTCAACATTTCGCCTCCATCGAAATGCAGCCGCCGCAGCCGGGATTCGATCCCACGACCGTCGGATTAGCAGCCGAGTACTTGCAAGTTTCCTTTTTTAAAAAGCACAGTTTGCGAAAAGCTGAAGTGCAAATTGACGAAATGTGTGCCCGCCACGTCATGTCGCGTGAAATAGTGATCCCCAAATACTTATATTGCGGCCCCGCCACGGTGGTCTAGTGGCTATCCATTATTTCACGCGACATAACGTGGCGGGCACACATTTCGTCAATTTGCACTTCAGCTTTTCGGAAACTGTGCTTTTAAAAAAGGAAACTTGCAAAGGCTACCGTGAATATTAAACTTAAGTGTACAACACTATCATTAGACCTAAATTGGAGTATGCATTCGTGATATAGGATCTGTACACGAAGGAGGATATACGGAGCTTAGAAGCGCTATAAAAGAAACCCATCAGATTTATATTTAATAAATACAAAAGACTTGATTCCCCAACTCAACTCATGAAAGCTTATAACACTGGCTATCCGCAGAAAAAATTAGCCGACTTAAATTCTTGCCCAATAATTGGAACGGAAAGCTTAGTATGTCTCCACCTTCATATTTAAAAGCCGCTACAGCGAGACCTACGCGGAATATTCACGAACACACCCTTCAACACATTTTTGCTAAAACAGAAGGCATTCAAACAGGGTTTTTTCCCCCGCACTATTTCAGATCGGAACAGTCTTCCCGAGTTTGTTTGCGAGGCAGACAATTTCGATGGAGCCCTTGAACAACACTTGTCACGTTGAATATTGAATTGCTGAAACTGTTACATAACTTATTGTGTGAGTATTGTTGTATTGGTGCTGTTTTTCATTTCTTTGTTAAAAAATGTGGTGCCAGTATTGTTAGCATTTATTTCTGTACCGTTCGCCTTGTTTTGTAATTCCACTCCTACCTGGGCCAGGCTCTCCTGCAGTATCGTGGAATAAATAAATAAATAAATAAATTAATTATTAAACGCCCCAAACACACACTGAACTTGCAGGTACAAGGGACTTAGGGCTGAGAAATATTCTTCATCTTGGAGCTACTTCACACATAGGCTGGTATGTATTCAAATTTTAACGCAGAAGCCTTTCTTTTTTTTTTCCTCTGCCGTCGTAACACGGCAGAGGAGCATCATGGTTTTGGCATATGAAAGCATAGCGGTTATCAAGGTGAAACTTGTATGCGTCTCATGCTGACGCATCCTGCAAAGGGTTGGCAATGACATTCTCGAAAACCCGGCGCAGATTCCATCAGAAACTTCCGTTCCCTCTGGTTGTTCGTGCAGCCGACGACGGCACAGTAGCGCCCTGGCAAGTAGCTTTTGCACATCACCGCTACTCACAAAAACCTGTAGTAGCAGCTACACAAACAAGCAACAAGGCACACAAGCACCACGCGCAAGTGAAACCACACGTTAGTACGCCGATTTCCGCAGTCCTCGCCAAGAGGTGCCGTCTGGTGCCGAGAGTAAACGAGCATGTCCGCAGCCTGCGTGCGACGGGAAAATTTTCTGATCTATAACCAAAGGTGACATGCAAGTAAGCGTAATTAAACCTGTTAGTATAGCATACCATGTGCCATTAAAAAACAAACTAGTGAAAACAGACATGGTATATCCAACTAGTTACCACGACCTCACGACACACAGCTTTTGCAAAATTAAGTATAGCATAATGTCATCGAAGCCGTATAGAGAGTAAAACAGCCACATTTGCTCCCTTGTTGTTTCGTTAACAAAATGACGGCGCAATTCGCCGGATCACAATTCGTAAGCGCGTGGCAGAGATATACACCTTTGTCACGCTCACTTCCACAGGATTGCCGTGAAAGGATTCCGGCTGACTCCGGGGTGAGGCAGAACACATCCGCAGTCGCTGTCTAACGCTTTTCGGTCGTGGAGCGCAGCCATGAAATTGCATCTAGATAGGCTGTCGTAACGGCCCCTTCGTTGTTCGACACCCCGTTGTGTAGCTCTGGCGCCCTTCCGCATCGCCAAAGAGGCTAGCGTCATCGCACGTTCGATGAAATGCACGCAGCTCTTGTGGTATCTGCTAACAGTATATCTTCGTGACATGCGTGCGTGCACGCTTGCAGTGTAAAGCCAGAATGTCAGCACGACGAGGCAACATTCTGGCACGCTATTCCGAGCTCATACCGCAGAATATCCGGCGCCGGCACTGACGTCCAGGAGAGAAAAAATCACCAGCGCCACCTGGATAGCGAAGGTGTTGGCGTGGGTAGGTTACTTGCATAAAAATCACCCCAACGGCGCTTGCCTCCTCAGCAGCTCCGCGAGAAGAGATGTATAGAGTAATATAGAGGGGGTGCTGGTTTTAGTGAAGCCCTGTGCGCTTTTTTACGCTATACAGCTTTACGATGCTAACGGGCTCCGATAACGTTATCGCGTTCCACTCTTAAAGGCGAAGCCTAAGCCTCTTCCAGTGTTTTTCCGTTGCCTCTAGACAAAGACATCTTGTCGGAGAATTCACTGCGATGTGTAGGACCGTATGGCTTGGAAACATAGATACGAAAGAACAAGACAATAAGAACACACCAGCGCAACACAAACACAACACTATGAAAAGACCAACGTTTATGTTTTGTTAGGTCATTTCGTGCCAGTGTTTCCATGTGTTAATTGCCTCGTGAGGAATCACCAGGAGCTAGCTTAACTGAATTCCTCTCATTCTAAGCTGCACTTTGCGTGACATAGGTGTCAGACGACATAGAATATTCTCATGTTTTGCTCCTCCTGCGGAAAAGGTTAACAGTAATAGTAACGCCATATAACGTGCAGTAATCTTTCATAAATGCAAATCATAGAAAGAACGGTGAAGTGCGCGCATATAGGCCGGGTTCGCTATGAGAGTTTGGTGCGGTAAATCTGCTTGTTAAACAATTAAATGCAGCATTTACAGAGATAGGCTGCATGGAGCTAGGTTTCCATGCATTTGCGTCGTCCGTAAGCAAGAACAGTGAGCCGATCCCTGAGGTTGTGACAAACCGGACAAAGTCGAGAATGCTTGAAGCATTTTGCCCTAATAATTGTAATACCGTTAAAAAAAATTGACGGCAGATCCACGAGGTGAATGATGATGAGATTGGGCGAAGCTCCTGGAAGTAATCATCGGTTAAACCGTGAAATTTCTTCCGTTAATTCGCCTGATAAAAATGACGTGAAACGATTGATTAAATGGCGTCTTTCGTTAAGCAGCTGGCGTCTTTTCGTTTTGCTTTAGAAACATCTGGCGTCTTTTCGTTTTGCTTTTAGAAAACATCTGGCGTCTTTCGTTGGTTTATTTCATCAATCAACGGCGTTTTGAACAAAATTTTTATTGTTTAATCACGCACAGGAGAAATCTCACCAGGCACTACCTTGGAGGTAAACAATGGCTGCTACTGGGAATGAGAGACAGCAGAAGTCGGCTTTTAACACTTCTACTAACGTTTCCTACTGGAACATGCCAATGGCTGCTAATGGGGAATGAGAGACAGAAGAATTCGGCTTTTAGTTAACGCGCACGCTGCGAATTTTTTTTATTGTTCAACAACGCACAGGAGAAATCTCCCACCGGCACCACCTTGGAGGTCAAAGCGTAAGACTGGTTACTCACTACGACTACGACTACGACGAGGGACGAACGGGTGCCGCTTTAAGGAGCTTCGCCCCTAAAACGTGGGCAGCTTTCACTAAGGGCGCAAGGCTAGGTCACAGCGGAGCCGGTGGCCTTCGCCTTTTAGGGGCGAAGCTCCTTGAAGCGGCACCCGTTCGTCCCTCGTAGTCGTAGTCGTAGTCTTACGCTTTGACCTCCAAGGTGGTGCCGGTGGGAGATTTCTCCTGTGCGTTGTTGAACAATAAAAAAAATTCGCAGCGTGCGCGTTAACTAAAAGCCGAATTCTTCTGTCTCTCATTCCCCATTAGCAGCCATTGGCATGTTCCAGTAGGAAACGTTAGTAGAAGTAGAAGTGTTAAAAGCCGACTTCTGCTGTCTCTCATTCCCAGTAGCAGCCATTGTTTACCTCCAAGGTAGTGCCTGGTGAGATTTCTCCTGTGCGTGATTAAACAATAAAAATTTTGTTCAAAACGCCGTTGATTGATGAAATAAACCAACCAAAGACGCCAGATGTTTTCTAAAAGCAAAACGAAAAGACGCCAGATGTTTCTAAAGCAAAACGAAAAGACGCCAGCTGCTTAACGAAAGACGCCAGATGTTTCTAAAGCAAAACGAAAAGACGCCAGCTGCTTAACGAAAGACGCCAGGTAAAGCAATGGTGTAAGCAGTGCAAGAACCACTTAGCTTACATTTCACCGACCACAAAGCGGTCATAATGAAAGGACAACGGAAACCAGCAATAAAAGTTTGATAAAACATTTAATCAATCGTTTCACGTCATTTTTATCGGGCGAATTAACGGAAGAAATTTCACGGTTTAACCGATGATTACTTCCAGGAGCTTCGCCCAATCTCATCATCATTCACCTCGTGGATCTGGCGTCAATTTTTTTTAAGGGCGAAGCTCCTTAAGGCTAGTAGTAGTAGGTAGCCACCGGCGCGTGGCTCCCGGCACGCGCTCGCCCGCGAGAGACAATGTTGGCGCAGGTAGCGTCTCCTAGCGAGTTTCTTGACTGAGAAATACCGACTGCTCGCGTTGGAGAAGCGTTCACCGGCAACATATATATATATATATATATATATATATATATATATATATATATATATATATATATATATATATATATATATATATATATGCATCTTGACTTGCAATGAAGTGCCGGTGGGAGATTTCACTTGTGCATTGTGCTTAGTTGAACCGTGAGGATTCGTAGCATGCTCGAGATGTTATAAAACTAGATGGCGGTACTTGTAGTTGATGATGAAAGATGCGAGATGTTATAATAGTTTGATGACATTTACTCAAGTGGTTCACTTTTAATTGTGGGGCGAATTGCACCGAAGAGTTTCACGGTTTACCGATGATTCCTTCCGGAGCTTCGCCCCACTCATCATCATTCACCCCGTGAATATGCTGTGATTTTTCTTTCCCCATTCTCACCTTCACTTCCGTTTCCCACCTCATTTCTATACCACACTATGCTTGGTTATGCTATGCTCTGCCCTCTCCCCTCCTCATTTCCCTTTTTCTCACCCTTACATCTCTCCTCCCCACCTTCAATATCCCTTCCCACCCCCTTGATACGCTATAATATACAACGCTATACTAGCTTTACTCTCTACACTCTTTCTCTGCACCTCTCTTCCTTTTCCCAGATTCTTGCTGTACCACAGTATACATCGATATACCTTGCTATTCACCACGAACAGGGGCTTTTGTCTGTTTTCCGAAGGAGCGCCAACCGCTGGCGCACGTGGCTCTTGGGTCAGCACCTGCCTGACTGTCACGCAGACGACCTGGGTTCGATTCCCGCTCCAACCTTGCGACGTTAGCATAAAGGCATCGACAGAATCGTAAAGTATGTTGCAGCTGAAGCGTTCTGGTCTCGTTGCACGAAATGTTAACTAGGTGCGAAGAATTCTTTCAGTTTAAACACAGAATTAATACAAATTAGGCTTTGTTTCGGCACTCCTCTGGCGCATACACATAATGCCGAGCGCGGAAGGCGTTTTTACATCGAGCTACAGTAGCTTCGCATTTAATAATAATAATAATAATAATAATAATAATAATAATAATAATAATAAGAGACATCATGGAGGATAAGGAGGAGGCACCTTACAAGAATTGGTTCGCTCAATTTGTGCTGAGTTTAATTTGAAGTGCCACATATGTGATGTCATAATGATGTGAACATAACGTTCCGCGACGTCATTTTATGACGTTCCCGCCTGGTCACGTGACTTCTTGTGCCATTCGTACTCCCGTTGAGACGTCGGGTCTTTCGATCCACGAAGCATGTGATGTCTTCACATTACTGCTACCAGAAGTGGAAGCTGTTCTTTCGCCTTTGAATTTCACTTCTCCCGTCAGAATTGTGTGTGTGTGTGTGTGTGTGTGTGTGTGTGTGTGTGTGTGTGTGTGTGTGTGTGTGTGTGTGTGTGTGTGTGTGTGTGTGTGTGTGTGTGTGTGTGTGTGTGTGTGTGTGTGTGTGTGTGTGTGTGTGTGTGTGTGTGTGTGTGTGTGTGTGTCATCCACCTTTACCGCTGGTCATGCACCTTTACCGAGTAGAATGGCTCACAAATATCGTCTCGGTATAGCACTCAGTATAGCGCTTGCGACAGAAGACGGCACCATAGTCGCTTGTAGCGGAGAAGGTGTTGGCTTGCGATACGCGATATATCGCGTTCGAATCCCGGCCACGGCCGGTGGCGACATTTAGATGGAGGCGAAGTGCAAAAAAAAAAAAAGGGGGGGGGGGGGGAGAGAAACATACGTGCATTGGGATTTAGGTGTACTTTAAGAACACCTAGATGCCAATATTACTCTGCAGCCTTACGCTACGGGGTGTGACCCCTAATAATTAGACCATGTTACTGGCACATACAAACACTACCTCGATGTACTATTATGTGTTCGACAAAGCTTTCTCCGCAAGTAATTCCTACATCGGCTAGCATCGCCGTATTCTTTCCTGTTTTCGATAGTATTTTATCCACAGCGCCTGCATTTTCACTGTGTCTTTCATGACGATCACACCTCCCACTGAAGAACACCAGTATAACAACTGTACCGGAACTGTATCACGTGGCCCTGATAAATAGGACCTGCCACATGCGTGAGTGAGCGCACTCGAATCCTCACGGTAGTAGCACTCCGGCTCTGCCGCTTTCACACACGTACTGAGTGCGGCGCCTTTCCTACTGCGCACAATTTCCTGTTTGATACGCCCGCAATATACAGGGCAACGTATTTTACAACACTACAGATGCATTTTGTGTTCCCTGCAACAGAAGCCCCATTGCAGCCAAAGTGGGTGACATTGCGTCCCCTGCCAATTAAAACATAAGTTTGGCTACAGAACCAGAAAGAACTATTTACCTTACACTCTATTACCTTACAATTAACAGTGGCATATTATTAGATTACGTGGATTGTAGATGGCGAGGCCGCAAGGCGAGAACCGCCGGTAGAGCGAAGCTCCTATTTTATCGTTAACCGTGGCATAACTGGCACGGCAATTGTGAAGTTATGGATGTCATAACGTACAAGTTATTTCAGTCATACCACCCCCTCGTAATTATCTATGGACCGTACGTGATCGTTCATCATTCACTCATGCGCTGCTTTCTTTCTGTCACGCTGCGCCCCGCCACGGTGGTCGAGTGGCTATGGCACTCGGCTGCTGATCCGAAGGTCGCGGGATCGAATCCCGGCCGCGGCGGCTGCAATTCGATGGAGGCGAAATGTTGAGGCCCGTGTTACTGTGCGATGTCAGTGCACGTTAAAGAACCCCAGGTGGTCGAAATTTCCGGAGCCCTCCACTACGGCGTCTCTCGTAACGACAGTTGGTTTTGGGACGTTAAACACCACAAATCAACAAAATCAATTATTTCACGCTACGTAAATGCGGTCGCGGCTGCGCTGACCGAACACGTGACTTCGAGCTAAACTAATTCTCCACTTTGTAGCCCATTGGCCTTCCCATAATCACTGTTAGGTAATAATGGATACCGCTTTTGCCTCCTGCGTGACAGCAGAACCGTCCGACTTCCGCTGCAGCCTCCACTTTGCACAGCTCTGCTGGTAATAAGTTACGATGGAGCGAGTATTTGACGTACACGTTATCAGAATATGGATTGAAATACAGAACTGTTTTAGCTGCGTTTCTGACAAAACGCGTCCTTCGAAGGAATCGAAGCTAAATTCCTTTTTTTGGTTTCAGTGCTGATGCACCCCTTAATCATCGCACAATGTGCGATTGATTGATTGATTGATTGATTGATTGATTGATTGATTGATTGATAACATCTTTATTCGAATCTGGGACCAACTGTGTGGACTGCCTCATCCGGTAGACTGGTTGTCGCTGCCGCGTTCGCTCTCGCCGCCACCCAGTGCTAGCGGTCAGGGTCGTCACTGAATAGAACAGACTGTCATTGCTCTTTCGAGGCGTTTGGTTTCGGACGGAGTCAAATTTAGCGTCGAAGTGTCATGCCCACACCATCTGGTATAGGTTAGCTGCTTCTCCACAGTGCTACCTCTGCGTCGTATACCACTCTTGTAAGTAAACTAGCTGGAGTTGGATATGTGTTTGTTTGCAATCTTGGCGTTCTTTTCCATCCTCTGCGGACTTTAGGAACAATGTACGCGAAAACCGATGTATCCGAAAAATGATACGGAAATGCGACACGCCGAAGTGGCAGGCTACAACCCCTGAATGGAAATGTCTGCCGCAAACAATGAACTCAAACTTCTCTAAGGAAATCTCCTTTACAAAGCGATTGCCACATTTGGCGTTTTGTGCATCTATAATGCTTTTTTTCTGCTTCGTGTGGTCGAGCACAAGCACATCTCCCACATAAGACTTCTTTTTAAATCGCGCGACCTAAAGAATACACAGTATGCAGGTGCCAGGATTGCAATAAAGACAAGCCGATTTATGCTCCCTATGTTCGACAAGCCATACAGTTGCTTGATTGATTGCTTGATTTTTGGGGTTTAACGTCCCAAAACCAGCTCTGATTATTAGAGACGCCGTAGTGGAGGGCTCCGGAAATTTCGACCACCTGGGGTTCTTTAACGTGCACTGACATCGCACAGCACACGGGCCTCAACATTTCGCCTCCATCGAAATGCAGCCGTCGGGGCCGGGACTCGATCCCGCGACCTTCGGATCAGCAGCCGAGTGCCATAACCACTAGACCACCGTGGCGGGGCATACAGTAAATTAGGGGACCACCTTAATTATACCTTGCTCGTCCAATCATCATCACCCTCTGACTTTCTTCTTTTGTTAACATTTACTCACTCACGAACTCACTCACTTAGTCAATCAATCACCAACCAATGAATCAATCAATCAAGCAAGCAGTCGATCAATCCTTACCGAACCGAAAAAATCTGAATGGTCTTCAGGACATCAAAGCTGGTTCCGCGAAGTCAGTCTTACATTGGCAGCATTTGCACCAAAACGTGACTTTAGCGAAACAAGTGACTTTCGTGAGAAAGACCCGGGCCGAACATTAAAGAACGACCACTGGCGGACACACAAGCGCGTTCCCCGACAAAGGAGCTATAGTTTAGAGTTTTTGTAAGCAAAGGCCTTTACAAGATCCAACGAACGCCTCTATAGCGTATACTTCTCTTGTAGCCTACGAAAATTGAGTGCCAAACTCTCGCTTTGTCCAAAAGCGTTGCGATGATCAGTCGACAAGGCGCTGTGCGCACATAAGCGATAAAGACGAGACTCGTTCGTGGCAACCTATACGGCCGGTGGCGCGGCATTATCCATAACCGCTCTCGTTTCCGCATTGCCTCCGCCGCGGCGGATGGGGCGGTCGACGAAAAGCGAAAGTGGGCGCCCGCGTCGTCACGAGCGACCGGGGGTGTCCCGAATAAACCGAGAACAATGGTGCCGCGGCCCGATTCGCCCGACCTTTTTGCTAGAGCGTTGTCTATTTGTTTCTTCCTAAACAGCCGCTCCTTCGCAGCCACACAGACGTAACAGGCCTGTCCGGTTCGACCTGGCGCTGTAATTACTCTCTTCACCTTCCCACTGACTCGCCGGTAGACGGCGCAGGTGCTTTGTTTGCTACGCATGTGCACACTCGCGCGGTGACCGGCCGCGCGCCACAATGGCGTTGGCCCAATACAACTATAACTTACGCGCGCGTATGCGAAGCGCGCGTTGTGAAGAACAGTAGGAAACGCTCAATTAGCACGGTGCTGTTCGTTTCAGCCGATACTGGGACGTCGGAAACGTAACACTGGTCTCTTGTTCACGAATGTAGGCCTAACGCGTCATATCAGGCGCAGTTAGTAATAACCGCTGAGGTTATTACACGATGTGGTACCAGACACGAACAACAGTGGACTGCTCAGGAGCAATTCCGACCACTTAGAATTCTTAGCGTGCAGCTAAATCTAAGTGTACGCTTTCTGGGTTTCGCCCCTTCGAAATGCGTGAAGGAAATGGGGGAAGGGGTTTGGGGAGGGGGCGTGGGGTGTTAGACAGGTGTTGCGGGGGTGTTGTTGAAGAGGCGTTGGGGGTGTGCATAAGTCCCTGGGGGGTGTACAGGCGAGCGCCGCGCTGACCCTACTTGGAATAATGCCCTGCACAAAACGAGCAACACGTCTCCCTCCCATTAAGTCCTGACCCAGCCCAATGCTGCCTGCAGCTTCGGTGATATCAGACGAGAACCGTGAGCAGTAAGTTTACTACGTTGCCTGATTTCGGCATCACGATGCCATAAAGAACATCATCAATTATACGAATTGAGTCATCAAGATATAATTATGTCATCACCATGACATTGTGAATTCTTTATACTTGCCGTATTCATCCGATCTTGTTTCCTGCATAGCCTTAGATCAGGTGACATGAAGTATTGTAAACATGCAGCGTTAATTGCTTCGTAAATAACCCTCTGCTCATCCAACACACTTGTGCCAAAATTCAGCGCAGCGTACAGTTACAGTACACAAGTCCCGGTGTACTGACCACTCACATTTCTGTTACTGGTTGCCTGGAACGAAACTAACACTGTATACGATGCACAACCGCCATGAATTACTATGTGGCAGACGCTGCATAACACGGGATGCTCATCCGATCAGCTTTGCACTTACAACTTGAAAAAAAAAAAAAAAGCAAGGTTGTTTATCGCACCGGTGATTCGCACGCCATGGGAACATAGTCACGGGACCGCACAACAGGGACAACCGTGAAGGCACCGCCGCTCGCTGATGCATTACCCTCTTGGCAAAGGCAAGGGTGATATATTCACTAAACGGTGTGCTCATAAAACTTGGACAATTGAATTCAGTGCACAGCGGGTTGTGTGTGCGTTTACACCTTCTTTTTTTTCTTTTTTGAATAATATCGCGCAAGCGCTGAGCGTAGGATAGAGTATACCATCTAATATTCTGGAAAAGTTACGAAATGTCCTGTACCACGCACATGTGCACAAAGCGTACTAAACTCCGAGCGTCGTTTCCTATACGTTGTTGACCGAGGGTCGCGGGATCGAACCCCGGCTGCGGCGGCTGCATTTCGATGGAGGCGAAATGTTGAGGCCCGTGTGCTGTGCGATGTCAGTGTACGTTAAAGAACCCCAGGTCGGTCGAATATTCCGCAGACCTCCACTACGGCGTCTCTCATCATCACAGCTGGTTTTGGGACGTAAAACCCACAAATGAAATCAATCAATCTATACGCTGTTGACTTCGTTTACTTCTACATATCTTTAGGTAATCCTTAACACAGCCGTGCAATGGAGCACATAGGCGAAATGGCCGAGAGTTGCACGTGCACGCTGTGCGTAGGCTGGTGCAGGCATTCTCGACTGTGCTATATAGGCGGACTTGCTTTATTGGAATAAGAAGCGTATATAGCAAAGATGTCAAGGCGCTAATGTGGGCTAGTTGGTTGCAGGATCTAGCGCCTGTCCGGTCTATTTGTGTGTTCCTGTGTCCGTGTTTGTTCTCCTGCGCTAGCAAAATATGAATGCGTATATAGCAAACGGACGATCGCAGTTGAGCGTGTTTTCTGCGCTTGCGTGTCATACAGCAGACCTCCTTCCTTTTCGAAAATAATAGACGCTACCTTAACTCGCGCTCAGCGCTCGCGCGACGTTATTTAAAAAAGGAATATACACGAGGTGTGCAACCGCCAGTAAAAACGCCTACGTGAACCGGCTGGCGACCGGCGTGATGCCATTGAGAAAGGGCTGCGAGGTCGCAAGGTACGTAATGGAGTCAAAGCGCGTAACAAAGGCTCTCGCTTTTATCGCAGTACACCGGCTCGGCGTCCGCAAGCGTTCGTTGGTGACGGAGGAACACCGGCACTACCTGCTCTGTGTAATCATTAACACCAGTGTATGACTTTTATTTTCGTTATTGTGACCACGTTTCTTCGGCTTATTTTGCACCACATGTCTCTCTGTGAAGATAACGGATCATCATCATCATCATCATCAGCCTGTTTACGCCCACTGCAGGGCAAAAGGCTCTCCCATATAGACCTCCAATTATCCCTGTCCTGTGCTAACTGGGCCCAATTTATCTATCCCGCAAACTTCCTATCTCATCTGCCCACCTAAATTTCTGCAGCCCCATGCCCCGCTTGCCTTCTCTAGGGATGGTTAATGTAATGCTTTAATCTACAGTCAAAAGTAAGAGTTTAAGGAACGCGAAACTCTTCAAAAATCTACATTACCGCTTAGCCTCCCGATATGGCCTCAAATTTAATTTTCGGGCCTGTACATCCAATGCAAGAACCTCTACCCACTGAAACGTTTGATTCGAGGATATATGTTTGAAGCGGAGCGGTAATATAACCTTTGAATGTTTCGCATCCCGTACACTTTTACTGCTGACTGTGCCTTGTTGAGTATTTTCGAATGTTCTACTCATATCCTTCACATGGATATTTTATAGAATATATCTATGAATCTATGGCTATACTGCGTAGACGTAGCGATAAAACTATCGATTCCATTACATGTTGGCGAGAGCAGTATATTGAACTATACCTGCCGAGTCTGAAGCTGAGTACAGCACTTGAGCGAAACTTTCTGCACCGTGACATTATCAACTGTACTCCTGCTCCGTTCTGTTCCTGCGGCCACTGAAATTAAGTTGTACGCCGTCTTCTCCGCCTTTGCTGAAGGTGCGGATTGAATGCCTAGATAGGGCATCTATTTCGTTTATATAGACAACCATGAACCTTGAAATAAGTATGCTCGGTAGGCAGCAGCTGAAGACCATTCGTCTATAAGTATTGTTCCGAAGGCACGAATACTACATGAAAAACAGCCAATTTTGGTGTCCTTTCAAAGGATTTGATTGATGTACGCCTGTGGTCGTTGATTTTCCGAGTAGTTATATCGTATGTTAAGATTGCGATTGCTTATATTGTGTTTATTTGCCTACTAGGACTTTATAAGAATATCTCCTTGTGTCGCCGTTTGTCGTCGTTATGTGCGACTATATAAGCACCTGTCTCCTTTTGCTCTCTAGTCTCGCATATAAAACACTGCGTGCAAGTACTGGCTGTATCTACTTTTATGTGCAAATGCTGTCTCACTGTGTTCTCAACATGCTTTTCATAGGGTTCAGTTCGAAAATAAATTAACTGAAGGAACGGTAAGAAAACACCAGGCCTGCGCGGAATCGCGGGCCAGTGACAGCGTAAGCTGGAGGAGCGACCTTCTTAGTGGCCATTTTGGGGATCTGGCCAGGTGGTCGGGCCATCAGGTATATCGAAGAGCCATGTCAGGTTTGTTCAGCAATTTTGAAATTTCTAATTGAAAACCAAAAGAATTTTACCTTAATTTTCATCATTTGTGCTTCGCGAAACCACACATATAAAAGTACTCTTTAGGTCAAAACAGTATTGGCGAATCCCCTGCATTGGGTATGTGCCAACTTACAGAGGAGGAGACGAAGTCAGGTTGCTTTCGGGGCTGCGTACGTCGCGTGTCGCGTGACGGATGACACGATACGACAGAACAGCTACACGAGGTAGCGCTTTGTCATAATGATGACGGTAAAGTTGAAGAAGATCCTTTCATAATGAGGATGTTGATGATGCCTCTGTAATGGGTGCAGAGCTACGAAGCATGCACCCCTGTGTTCTTTCAAATGATTCCTCGCAGTCGTTATGCAATCCACTTTCCTCGACGCGTATTGGTGTATTACTATTTTGCCACGTAACATTGCATTTGTTATCCCGGCCGCGGCGGCTGCATTTCGATGGAGGCGAAATGTTGAGGCCCGTGTGCTGTGCGATGTCAGTGCACGTTAAAGAACCCCAGGTGGTCGAAATTTCCGGAGACCTCCACTACGGCGTCTCTCATAATCAGAGCTGGTTTTGGGACGTTAAACCCCACAAAACAACAAAACAACAACATCACATTTGTTAATGAGATTCCTCGGTAGGCTTTATACCTGTTTAGTTCTTTAAGCGATGATTTTTCAAGCAGAGGCGTAGCTCAGTGGTAGAATGCCCGACTGCCACGCAGGTGGACGTGGGTTCGAATCCTTCTCAGTCCTAGTTATTATCCTCTAAAATTGGCGTGATTGTGATTACGGACACCGGCGGCGGCAACGGACAACTACGGCGCCAAAAACGGCCCTTTTTGTGATCTCATAACAGCTGACGCTGTAATACTAAACCATACCCTACCCATTGAGGTATGGCGGGCAGCGTGTATAGTTAAATAAACTTAAATTAATGTAAATCAAACATTTCGACGTGAATATGCGACAAACGTATTACGAAAAAAAAAAGCCATTGCCATTCCATCCCCCTGTAAAAAGAATACCTCCGCGGGGACCGGGCATCAGCGGGAATCTATCTTCATTATAGAAATAGAGCAAGAAAGCTTAATGCATTGTTCTTGGTTAATAGAAGTTCCTTGGCTCGACGCCAGCTGTGCCCCACTTCCTCACGATTCTCTAGGATATGTAGACGCAATCGTGCTTAGGCTGGTGTGCCTAGTTCACTACAAAAAAAAAAAAGCTACCTAACGTTTTATAAAATCAAACAAAATAAAGAATAGTAATTCCTAAACCAGCATTGACGATCAGTAATTATGCTCAATAACAACGATTAGTAATCATGCAATAATGATTCCTAAACATCTTCACCGCAGAACACATTCACAGCCGACGTATTATCTCTTACAAACGGAGTTCGGTTATGAGAGGCGTCACTGTGAATGGATCAAAACGAGTCAAAAAGCTATCCAATACTCGTTCAGCGTTAATCAAACCACCAGCAAAAAAGTACCAGTTTGAACCCATCTTAATTGGCCCATATTTCTTTACACAGTATAAGAAATCGTCATTGCAAAACGGCACATTTTTGTCTTCCTTCTTTCGCCTAGCAATATGGTGAATATTTCAGTATTGCTGGTGTGTAGCTCTTTCCATCTTTTTGTTTTATTTCTGGTACATATCCAGCTGTTCGAGGGTGAACACGGATTAGGTGATATCGACGCACTCACATTGTGTTACTTTTGGGACACTCAACAAGCTCAGTAGTATCACGATAAGAATTACTTCTATATCACCTATATGACTGCTTAAGCTAAGTTATAAGACATGCTGTAAAAATTTGGAATGCTCATCTTGAAACTAGTTGTGCGTAGTTTGGTTTAGGTCGCAAAAAGCAGCTCAAATATTTCCTACTTTGCATGTACATTTCACATAGCTGTTTACATATCAGTCTTAATTTAAAACCAGCGTCACGTGCAAACGAATCTTCATTTAAGCGACAATATAATTACGTCTCCGGAAAACGACGTCACGTTTGCAAACGACAATCCCTAACGAGGGCATTTGGCGTATGCCTGCCTCCTGAAATGATAAGTGCATGGTGTAGTGTAAAAGAAACCATCGATGGAAAAGCTCCCCGGAGTACAGTGAATCTAAAGCAAAATGCAAAAACTATTCTTATTTTTCTTTTTAGTTCTGTATTCTTCGGGGGTAGCAAAACTGTGATGGTGAGCTCCAGCTCTAGTTCGCAAGAATAAAAGCCGTTTTTTTCTTTTATTTCTGTTCGGATGAGATTCCCGGATTGCTAGTTGTTTCTTATCTTTTTTTATTTATGATCGCAATTTTTCGAGAAAAAAATTTGGGCAGGTACGCACTATAGTCGGATACAACTCAAGTCTGCAGTGAAGCCGTTCCCACGCCCTTACAACCACCAGCCACTGTACTCCAAATAGCTTCAAATAGCTCCTTCTTGAACTTTCCATGTTATTAAAATAAAGCGAGGGTGTCAACGATAACGGACAGGTACATCAATTGTTATGTCTTTATTCTTTTATTAGAGGAGAACACGGAAAGAATGATTTTTTACTGAGCTGAAATCAAACGCTTGCAACGCAGAAGTCCGGCGCGTCACAAGCTCCGCCACCCTAGTTTTTCAAATCAGTTCAGTGAAGTTTCACGCGTAAAACCGACTCGGAAGAGAAACGGCAGCGTTTTGCACATTGAAACGCTGAGACTCCACAGATTTTTGTCCATTTGCTCGAGCACATCACGGCCTATACCGATTAAAGGACTCAAGAACAGCAAACGGTCCCCAGGTACTGAAGGCATAAGCACGGCGCCATTTTGAAAAGGTGGCATGACGACGATTTTGTTTGCTTCGGTGATTGGCTGGCGGAGAAACACCGACGCGCGCGGTCCGTCAGCCCTTGTTGCCAGCTGATGTTTTTTTTTTGTTTTTTTTATGTTGTATCCTACTTTAGTGGTGCGAAGACTTAGAATACGGCGTAGCTGGCAGCGTTCCCTTCCTCCTTTCTCTCCTCAACACCTTCACTTCCTTTTCCCACTCCTTGCAAGAAGTACAGTTCCCGAGTGGGAGATAAATGAATGGCGCACGGGACAATAAATCTAAATGAGATGGTAGGTTTGCTGCCAACGAGTACGGCTACGGGGACATCTGTTGAAGAGCAACGTTGATAAGAACATTAGTCGGGTTAGTAATTATTGCGGTGTCGCGGCAATGCCATAACCACTGCTTCAAGAAGAGCGCACTGGATAGAATTAGTGCAATCACGTGCGACGGCTATTCACACTGCGGCAAAGCACGGGTGTTCGAGGCATCAGTTATTTTTTTTTAGTAACAAATGTCCTACTAGCTGTGGCAGAAGTACACCGTACACCACCGAAAGTACAGCAACATGGCTATGACGTCAAGGCAAACGTAGGAACCAGTAAGAGACCGCTGAGTCAATTGCTGTGATAATTGTGTGGTCTCTCCATTCGTATTTAAAAAAAGAGCGTTTCCCATTTCCAACCCCTGATATACGACATTCCCCTGTCTACTCTTTATGGTCGTTCTTTTTTTGTCTTTGTTAATACACCTTTTGTGCATCCCGCATTACAAACAAATCTTGAACATGTCAGGTCTTGTGCGTTCTACTTCGCTGACACTATCAACGGTGTCGTACCCCATAACGTGCCAGAAAGGTGTTTTTCTTGACTAGTTAGCACTTAATGAAAGACATGCTGCAGTGCGATGGCCCCAACAACATAGAATAGAGCAAGTTAAAGCCAGTCGTTGGAGGGAAAGGACGAGTACGAGAAAATAAACTTACTATAGTGACTTCAACGCCCGGGTTTATGCAGAAACTCCTTTCTGGGGAATGTTGTTCGTGGTGTTACGTTCCTTCAGCGCACGGCGAAGTGACACCAGCCTTCGCATAGTAGATGCGCAAGGCGAAGACAAAATAGTGCAGAAAGTGAGAGTACAGAGTGCAATAAATATTGTTAATCTCAAATAACCTCGGAAAATGGTGCACATAAAAAAAATCAATTTCACTTTTAAAAAAAGAATTCGTCTACACGACTGCACAAGACTATTCCTGGTGTATCGCCGACCCGCTGTTCTATAACAGCTGCTATAATTAACAGCTTAACAGTACCAATGTCTGCCTTCAGTGCATTACGCGCAGCAGTAGACAACGAGCCGAGCCTCGTGAACGGAAGCAGTACTTTGCAAATCATGTCGTACTGCATAATTAAGCCCTGTCCATAACCACATAACTGACCGGTCGCACTACTAACGGTGCATATTTCTCCTCTTGACGGCCTTATGGTCAGCGATCTAGTTGTCGCTTTAAGGGGACGCTAAGCTGAAACGTCAAGGTGGATTAGACTGATAAAACTATTTTTCGTAGAACTCCATCGTCGCTAATTTCGTCATTTTATGTTCAAAACTGGGAGAGAAGATCAAAGCTAATTATCGTCCTCCAATTCTGTGCCGCACTTTGAATGGATGACGTCACGAACTACATTCCTTTTTTCGTATTCTCGCCAAATCGGCGGGGTGAAATCGTTTTAGACACGCCACATGAAGTCTCTGGGTTCGTTAGAACTCTGTGCACATACCCTTTGCCCATAAATAATTGCGTAGGCCTTTGTAGACGCCGTCATAGATTATGTACGTACGTCACGCTCATTAGTGTGGGAACCTCACAGGAGGCGCCGGCACTTGTATTCTCATTTTGCGCAATCCCTAGTTAACGAACCTTCTCTTCCGTGCGAGAGTAGTGCCCTCGGTAAAGCGCAAAGGTCATCTACCATTATAAGAAAAGTTATTTTTCACTTTAGTGTCCCTCTAAATAGCTTTTTGTGTAGGCACTGCGTATTTAGTTCTAAACTTTGTTCGAGTCAATACAAGACGATACAAAATGGGGACTTGATGCTATTTTTTGATGCTGGCACAGTGAACACTAGTCAAACTTGATTCATCCTGTATTGCTTGCACAGTTATGCTTAAGCTCTGCCGGTAACCTTTACGCTCTTTCAGCGTAGCGCTGTATCTCCTGCTAAAACGGAATTGCAAATAAAAAATTAAAGGGCAAATAGATATCCTCTCTTCGTGTACATTCACTCTATCGTGGCAGTAATGAACCGACAATGCTATGAGTTCTGGTTGTTCGCGTACACCGAAGGTATATTACGCTGCTGTAAGGATGGGCGGTTATTTGTCCTGTAATTCGCTCGCTTCATTATTGCTTGCCGTTTCGTGTTCGTGTGGGATTCATGGGGTAGGATAATTGCTTTCACAATAAAACGTGTTTACCTTACGTCGGCAATGAATGGCTAGTAACAACGTTTATCAGGAAACTAGGGAACGCGCTCTAGAAATATCTGCCTCTTGCACAGGCCGCTATCTTTTTACCAGTTTAAGTTATGCTATACTACTACATTGCTCAGGTGAACCGCTTTTACGGAATCACAAATTGAACCCCGCTTATAACTCTTTTCATGCCTTCCTCGAATACTTCCTCGAATACTCGAATACGTTTATTTTGTAGGCTCTCCACAAAACGAAAGAAAGTAACAGGTATAAAATACAACCTTAGTACCTCTACATGTTCATTTAATTTTAGAAGTGACAATATAACTAAAAGTACTGATCGAAATTTCGGCGAAACTTGTTATAGTTCTTATTTTCCTGAAAAAAATTTGGTTGATAATTCAACATAAGGATCCTACGTGCAGTCAGGTGCATCACGCAGTATAAACGACTTATCGCACCTCTACAACGTCTATCCTCATTCTTCAGTTTCGGCCTTATCAAAAAGAAAAAAAATATTGTTGATCATGCCCCAAGGTGACTCAGGAAGTTACGAACCGGCATTATCGGTTCGTCTGCAGATTCCCCTCCATTGACAGGTCACGTATTGCGTCACAACCGCGAGTCGGCATAAACGAGGCAGAGTACAACGAACTCGGCGCGAACGCGCGCCTCACTCACCGGGCGAAGTTCTTATCCGCTCGTCCTGGTTACGTAATCCTTGGCGGGGGAGCCGGCACACACGGACACTCAAATGCTGCGTCTCCTGGAAGGTGTAAGTCGCAGGGAAAAAAAGAAAGGAACACCGAGCGTCGGCCTCGCGGTTTTAATCCACGCGGAGCCGAAACCACCGCGCGAGTCAGTCACGAAGCCGCGAGAGAATCCACAGCACCCGGTCGGAGCGTCCTGTCGCGGGAGGCTCACACACACACAGCGCCGCAAGCGAAAACGGGCACGGCGCACGTGCACCAGCGCGCACACCGCTTTCACCGGCAACGCGCAGCAGCCGGCAGCAGCAGTAGGAACGAGCACTCTTCTATCCGGAAGCGGGGCGAGCCGGAGAAAAAACGGAACCGGTCGAGTTCCGAAGTCGGCGTCGCTCACGCCGCGCAGTTTTTCCAGAGAGCGCAAAAAGCGGCGCGCGACTTACGCCGCCATTCTCGGGGTGCGCGCTCTCTTTCGCCGCGATTGGCCAGTTTGAACGGCGACGCGATCCCGCGCGACGGCACGTGACTGAAACGTCATCACAAACGGTCAAAACGCGTAACACGTGAGCGTACGTCACGCGCTTAGCGCCCAATGGGAGCGCCGCTTTCGGTTTCGGCTCGGAGCAAGTGGGTCAGAGGGTTCGCTTTCGGTTTCGGCGCTTTCGTGCGTCCCGCCAACGCTTTCTTTTTGGCGTCTTTCTTTCTCCGTCAGCGCGCACGTGACGCTGCCGATGAGAAGGAGAGCGAAAATAGAGGACGTTTCGGCGCGCGATGTTCCGAGGAGGAGAGGCCAACTCTTTGGTCTCGTCGCTTGTGTGAGCGCCGCGTGGCCGCGCGCGCGCCCAGCAGCAGGCGCGGCGGCTGGTCGGTCGCTAGGTTGCAGGAGCAAAAAATAGCGGGCGACGTTTCGGCTCTGCCCGACCGGAAGGAAAGGAGGAAGGGGCAGCCGCGCTCAGGAAGGGAGCCGGCAGCACCTGCCCATTTTCTAGGTCAAAGTGGCCGCCGTCGCCACCGCAGTGGCTTCCCCCCCCCCCCCCCAACCTCTTCTTCTTCTGACAGGCTAATATTCCCTCACCCCCCACTCTTCTCCCTTCCTTCGGTGGTGGAAGGCAAGTGGTGAGCGGACCCGGAAACTGGGGTCTTCCTGACTCGGAACCGCGAGGGGGGGAGAAGCCGGGCCCGATTGTTGGCTCGCGCGACCTCCTTTGTCTCGTCGCACTTTCTTCGGCGACCGCGTTCCTTTTTGCCTCTCCTCTCCGCCTTCGTTATTTGTGTCTTTTGTTTTCGAACCTCATTTCCACCCTCGCCCATTGCCCCGGTGTTCTAAACCCGTTTTCTTGCTTTGCCTCTTCAGTCCACCCCAGTCCGTTCTCGATTGCCTATTTTCCGCGCTACCTTTCCCCCATCTCGTGTCCAGCGTGTGTGTGTGTGTGTCGGAAGCTTTATTCTATATCGTCCCCTCTCTTGGCCCTGTCCGCCGTAATAAGGGCACCCCGAGTCCTCTTCTCCACTTCTCGCTTATTTGCGTTTTCATCCCCGTCGGCGTCACTCGCGCGCTGGTCTCCTTTCTTTTTAAGTGTCACGGCTATGTCCTGGCAACAAGAAGATGTTGCTGCGCTCTTCTTGAGCCAGTTTTATGCAATGCACCTTTTTTTCTTCCACGAGGGCAGCCTGCGCATGCGCGGCGTTAGTAACCAAACGCGCACACCGCGTTTGGTTACTAACGCCGCGAGTGGTCAGCTCTCGCAGAGATCGGTGACGCGTGGTGTATTGTTGCTCCTATGGTATGAGCGCGATGTCATGCCTCCTCGATGCTTTACTGCTGCGTGGTGGAGGACTGCGTAGGCACCACCTTCCAGTTTTGATTGCGGCGGTCCCATCTGATCGCGCCTTTCCCTTCACGAGAAAGGTCCATTTTGAAACTGTAGGAAGGAGCTAGAACTCCGGGAGCTGTCAATCACAGCTACGAAATGGGCTTTAAGTAGTAAATGTGAAACCGAAGCCGATGTTCGAGGAGTTCGACAAACGCGCTTTAGCTTTCACTTGGAACTCAGGCACGGTGGCCTAGCGTTTATGGTCCCCGGCTTCTGACACGGACGACACGGGTTCGATCGCACTGTAAGTGCGACCACAGCGGTCGCATTTTTAATCGAGGCTAATATGCTGGACGCTCGTGGACGTTTTCAGAAGTGCAGATGGTCAGAAGTCTCTGGGGAAATAGTGATTTTCATTGGCCTCAGGCGTACCTTCTTAACCTTACGAAATGAAAAAGAAAACAAGGCAGTAATAACTTATATTATTTACAAAGGAAGACACTTTCAGAGTTGTATACGTCAAGTAAAAACCACAGGGACTAGTCTTTTATGCTAAATGAGTACTAATTATGAGGACAAATAATGAGCACCAATTGATGAAAACTTTAAAAAACGTTTCCGCAATACAAAAGCATTTCACAAAATGGAAGCTGTGCGAAAGAGGACATGTTAAGAGTTGCATACGATAGATGTGACATCAGCGTACAGATTTTTTTTATACTAACGGGCATTTAAACATCAGGATAAATAATGAAAATTGGCTTATAACAACCAAAGTAATCCGCATATCGTGCCAGGGACATGCAAGTAGGAGGCACACATTAGAAGCCAGCGTTCTCTCCGTGTGTGTGTGTGTGTGTGTGTGTGTGTGTGTGTGTGTGTGTGTGTGTGTGTGTGTGTGTGTGTGTGTGTGTGTGTTAAATTTGTCCCCCTGGTATGGAAAATAAATTAAAATAAAGGGGGGGTAGCCCGCGCCACCAGAAGGTATATCGGGCTTAAAGCCAATTGCACCATAAAGAAATAAGGGGAAGTGTTCCCAAAAAGAAAATTTTGGGGAAAAGCCAATTTAAAAAAATGTATGTATTCGGAAGCAAGGCCTGCAGGGTTTTTCCTTCTATAGTAAAGGCATGAGATGAAGACTGTGGTAATGTGAGGGTCAAGTAGAACGTAGCAGTGAGAGATTCCAGCAGCAAGAGCGTCCTTGTAACAAGGGGAAAGCGGGAGTGCACTGGTAGGTGTGGTTTAGAGTTCCGTGACCGACGACGTAGTGGAAGCCACAACTCGAGCCAGGCGCCTCGGCCTTCAGAATCAGAATCAGAAATGTTTTTATTTTCCAACAAAACTGTTGGGGGTCCTTCAGGTGAAAAGCTGCACTATGCAGCTTGAATGTGCCTGAAGGCCCTCACATGGCAGCAGTAACACCACAAGCAGCATACACGCACATGTTCACCATATATCCACACATTTTCAATGCAACGGAAAAAAATGTAACACGTTGAATAACATAAAAAAACACATGGTATATATAAACAAAATATAAATCTAATACATGTATTCAGAGGAAATATCAAAATACATTGCTATACATAAAAAATAATGCGTACAACACTAAGAAAAAGTGTTAATATAGAAATGGCTGTGATGCACAACGTGATGATACACTTTTTATTGAAACACTGAGCGCGAAATAGATATTACAAAAAAAAGAAAAAAAAACAATGCGGAAATGTAAGGACTGTTCTGTTTATACCTTCATTCAGATTTGCAAAAGTACTCTCTAATTTGTTTGCGAGTCAAAGTATTTGGAGTAAATCTTTCCGTTTTTAATTTATTTAATAATGAGGGTAGGCTATGTCTCAGTGACTGCATAAGATAATTTGTGCGCCTGTATGGTACGAACCACCTGTCTTGACTACGAGTGCGCGGGTCGCTTTTTTTGTATTCAAGTCGTGACGTATGTGTTAAGAAGGATTTGAGTTTGTCGGAGCCGAAACAAAATGAATATAGAAGTCGGTATTCGTAAAGACTTGTCGCACGTATTATATTATGTTTTTGAAAAAGTTGCGCAGTGGGACGAAAATAGGGTACATTCGCTATTTGTCGAAGCGCGCGTTTTTGAACTTGAAGAAGTGTACGAATATTACCTTTTGTGGTGGTGGCCCACACAAGCGCACAATAGTTCAGATGCGATTCAAACAAGGCGTAATATATCTGCAATTTTACCTTCTCCTGAAAAAAATGCCGGCAGCGGCACAGCACACCAACGGCAGATGACAACGATTTTGCTACTTTTCAACATGATGGGTCCAATTCATATCTTCTGAAAACGTAACACCTAATACTTTGTATTTTCTCAAAATTTCAATGGGAGCACCATCCAAGAATAATTGACACCTAGACGTCCGCCTTGCATGGCGGGCGTGTAGGTGTCATCTGTAGATTGAGGCGGAAGCATTCGGCTGAAACTTTGAACAAAGAGGAGGTGAAACCTGCGATGAGAAAAGTTCTGCGCAGAATCAGAAGGCGGGTTTTGTTATATCAATAGGATGACATGAACAATGGGTCTCTCTCTCTGTGTGTGTGTGTGTGTGTGTGTGTGTGTGTGTGTGTGTGTGTGTGTGTGTGTGTGTGTGTGTGTGTGTGTGTGTGGTGTGTGTGTGTGTGTGTGTGTGTGTGTGTGTTCCCCCACCCCCTCCCGTTGTCCACTCTTCGAGCGTGATGGCAACGAGAACACTGCTGCGTTAAGCGCCCAAGCACTATAACGATGTTGATGGGTCAATGTGGAGCAATTAAATACATTTACGACCGGCTGTGTCCAGTTATAAGTAAACTACTTCAGTTACCAGAAGGGGTTGGCCCTTGGAGTTATGGAGGCGGTGCGCGAACGTCGGTTCATCCACGTCAAACAGTGCCGCACGAGCGAAACACGGATAGCAGTGGGCAAGTGCACGTCGATCTAAAAATAAACACTTAACCGCTCATGCAAAAGACGCATTTCACTTTCGTGTTACACCGATTCCGTTGACAGAGGGATCAGCCACCACATTTTCTTTTTTCTCGCCATGTTCTACTATCGCTGCTTTCCAATGACACTGATAGTGCAGCAGCAAGCAGGGCGGTTCAATTCGCTAAAAAACCCATCGATAAAATTAGGTACACCAAGGAATAATGCCTCAAAACGGAAACGGCTAGATGCTTCCTGCAGTGCTTACGATGACGTCACAACCTCTCCGCCATTGCAAATGTAGAGGTGGTGCCAGAAAAATGGAAGCGGCGATGTCATCCGACAATATATTGAGTTATGCCAGCTTTTCTTACCTTAGCAACCATGGCTTTAGCGCTTATCACCGTTTTGCCCTTGAACTCCCGCTTGCTCGGGTAGGCAGCGTTGAAGGTAATGACGTCGTGGCCCGCGTGGGTATCCGCTCAAACACATTAAAAATTCGTTCCCAGGAACACGAAATGATTTGCAATTGCCAGGTTAGGCATATATTATTACATTAGCGAGGAGAACATATATTGAAGGTTTCATTAAGATCCGTGGAGAGTGAGAAATCGCCTGAGTTGCCCTTTAAGATATGCCAGGTTAGAATAACAGCATAAGACATACACATCGAGGACAAAATAATCAGATGATGATGTCAAATTCCGGTAAAGTAATTAGAAAACGCGGACAATCAACAAAGCAGAAACACAAAAGAAACAGAAGTGAATCGCTGCTCCGCCCTTCGAATAGATTTCACTGCAGTGTAACTGGATGAGATTCTTTTTTTAACTATAACTACAAATGAGTGCTCCCTCAACCTTCCTTTGCTTCTCACACTCGAGGCCCTACCTCAGGCGGCAGAACACGCTTTTTAATTCTGCATTTGGACGCGACGGTTACACTAAAACACCATTGCAATGGTGGTTATACTAAAGATGATACACTGTAAAATAAGTGCGCCCTTGGCATGGAAGTAATTTTTCCGTCTTGCCTCTTGTGGTATGCCACTTGCGTGCTCCCGTGAAACTAGTGAAACGCTCTGCTTATGTAACGATGGAAAGGGGAAATCCATGTTGGGCAGACAGTAGCAAGACACATGCTTACAGGAGAGGAACACTTGATATTATACGCTATTTTTCTCAAGTTCATCCTGCCGGTTTACAATCTCCCCTGTCGCTGTATACGAACCGTTCCCAGGCGTTGCGGGCGCGCTCCTTGGCGGACCATATGCGTACGCGGCATGTCGACGAAGCAGGTGTGTGCATTAAGAGCTCTCGTTCAGAAGGTCATCAAATGAGGACAATGTGTCTGGTGCATTATTATAGCTCGTCATAATTACAATGAGCTCCTCTTCATGGGCAAAGTTGTTGATACTGCTCAGTGGCAAACATTTGGGGCGTATGGAGGAGACAGTCGCCCCAGACAGCTCTGACATCAGACGCACGTCCGCTGACACTATTAACATAAAGCTGTAATATTACCCGTAATACTCAGGGCGATTCCTTTGCTTACGCTGTCACCACAAAAGCAACGATCGAAGATGCACACAAGCGGCGAATCGCTCGCATGAACCACGTCCATGCGTGCCGTGAAAGCGGGTGTCTCCGGAACGAGGCCAGCCGGTGGTTCCGGCGGCCGCCGCTACGCGGCTTTCAGTAGCGCCCCTACAGACGCTGCGAATCGCGTATATCGCAGCGATTCCAAATTTTCCGACAATGTCTATTTTGTAAGACATGCACGCTTTTACTCATTTACACTGAATACTGCAGCGCTTCTCATAGGCGTTCGCACTACTCGGTGTCATGTTCATTCAATAAGCGTTTATCTTCTTCAATGTGCGCAGCTAACGCCTTCATTTACACATTTTTGCCTACTGCCATAACAGAATACGAAATATCTGCCCCGCAAAGAAGCGGAGACACAAAAGAGACGCACAAACAACGAGGACTCCTTTTGTCTCAGCTTCTTCACGCCGCACATGCTTTGCATATGTCAAGAAACGTAGCGGTCCAGGCTGGTTGGCACTGCATGGTCTTCTGCGAAATAGCGCGAAAAATGGACAAGTGATAGTGGCGAGCACCATCGTCTCCTGTCGTCTTGTTGTATTGCGTTGTTCTTTCTGCGAACATCTGCTCTTATATACTGTATTTATTTATATAGCATCCCTTCTTGCTCAAGATTGATTAAATTGATTGATTTCTGGTGTTTTACGTCCCAAAACTAGCTGTGATTATGAGAGACGCCGTAGTGGAGGGCTCCGGAAATTTCGACCACCTGGGGTTCTTTTACGTGCACTGACATCGCACAGCACACGGGCCTCAACATTTCGCCTCCATCGAAATGCAGCCGCCGCGGCCGGGATTCGATCCCGCGACCCTCGGATCAGCAGCCGAGTATCGTAGGCACTAGACCACCGTGGCGGGGCGTCTTGCTCAAGATCGCGATACACAAAAATGAGAAGGGGCTGGGTGTGATAGAGGGGGGAGCTTAAATTTGTAAAATCTAAAATGACTGCGCACTACAATATTACGACGAGATGGACGCGAAAAATCCCATTTTATTTTGCACGCAGTAAAAGGAAAAATGCACGCACACGGTGAATCCACAGCTTTTTGTGTCTCATTGCCGGTCACTCACTCTCACTGCCACTCGAACTCGAATCCGCCCCTTTACTTGAGACGCCACCACTCTAGCAATTTCATATACGACACTGAGAGGTATGGCAATGATCTCAGAGCACAAGACATGGCCTCAGAAATTGGCGGTGAGCGGGCACGCTTGGCACTGGCTACGGGCTGTTCATAGAAACAAAAAGGGGATGCCTAGCATCGCAGGCAATTTTTTTCCCCAGTTTTCTTCCTCGAAAATAGGAGGGGTGGTTAGAATGCGAAAACGCGGTATGTGTCGCACTAACACAATACAGTAGTGACGTTAATGACTGGTTTGCGGGTTTTGGAGGAAATAGCCGAGTGTGCGTGAGCGGACCGCTCCTGAAGAAGAGAACTTGGAGAGTGCGCAAGCGAGTCGACCGAACGGCAGTTTCTGCAAAGCGACACGAAATGCCGCGTGGATATCGCTGAGAACGTGAGCCTAACATATCCATCGATAATGTCTGTGCGTGCTCCGATTTCAATGCTTTGCAGTTTTCCACACGTTGAAGCAGGAAGAAAGGATGATGGATGCTCGCACCCGTGAATACAAGGGGAAGAAATGGCAAGTTTGTTTTACACATCATATTTCATAGAATAATATCGGAAAACAGTTTTATAGATAAATGAAACGAGTATGCAGCCACTCCTATATGTACCTGAACTTGAAGAAGCGCAGGCGTCTGCTTTAGCCTAGAGGGTGTTTCCGACGATGTATCCGGGAATATCGCTATAAATGCAGGAAAGCGGGAATTTGCGCACTTTTGGGAGGTTGCTTTGATCACGGCTGCACGCGCTGTGAATTGGGTAGACGTGAAAATTAAAACAGCAATTAACTCGATCAGACCACTTAGCTTTCCAACCAGAGCAGTAATTTGCTCAAAGCGGGTGGAAGAATGGAAGTCATCTATACAGGTTTGATGTTTGCAATTGAGCGGCCCTTATAGTCGCTAGAGATCGATGAAATCCGGTTAACTTCCCTCAGGAAACCGAAACCGAATGGGAAAATAGCGTAGTTTCGTTACCTTCGGCAGTACCCTGTGTGATATGGCGGTTATTGCCGAGACCAGATGAGCAAGCTTCGTTATCAGGCGGCTATATTTCTTGTTTCGTTGCTGCGCCTGATAGCGCTTTACGGAATACTCCCCCATACTCGCTCATACGCCCTCGGCGCCGGGAACGTAACAGTTATGTCACTGAACGCACCAGCAAGTGCGCACTTTGGCAATCCGATCAGTTTCGGTTCATCACTCGAAATTAGCAGAGCAGCGCTTTTGCAATGCGGATTGCTTGATGCGGATTGCTTGAGTGAATAACTTTAGATTATCCCGTTATGTTTGACCACTTCCTTAGCCTCGTTAGAGATTTAATGACTCAAGTTCTGATAATTCCTGCTCAAATTTTCACTACTACCCGATTTATGGGTGTGCAAATAGTCGATGTTATAACCAGATCGAATAGGAATCGAATATTGATGACACCGAACCGAATACGAATGCGAATGGACTACTATTCGAAAAGTTTTATAGTAGTAAGGCAAACGTTATGAAAACATCCCGAGAATTGCACATTTCAGTCGAAAAAAAAATATGCATAAACGTTGACGAAGCAACATTATGATTGTATTTACTGCTGCGCTCGAGTGCGCAAAGTACGATTCGCCACGGAGTGTGCTGCGAGCCAATTTGTCACTTTTAGATAGAAGACCATTTAACCTAAAAGATATCCTTCCACCGTGGCCAACAGCGGGCCTTTAGAAAAGAGCACTCCTTGTGCTGAAAAAGTTCCTAGAGGACATAAATCTCCTTTGGAAATACTGACTTTCGCTCTATTCCAAAAGGGCCATAGGCCGAGATAACTCTTATGCATTCAGCACTGTTCTCTTTTGTTGTTCTCATATGTTTTATATTATGTCATATCGCTTGTGTTTGTAGGTTTTTGTAGCACATAGTCTTTCATATCAACTATTCGAATTGCATGTGCTCACGCATGTAACAACTCTTCCTACGTGAACACTTGCACAGAACTCTGACCCATGCGCTGTCGAACTGTAGAGTGTCACCTCTTCTAGTGTTTCTAGTATCTATGTTTTGTGAGAACTTTCTTTCTTTTCTTTTTTATTTATTTCTTTTGACTTTTGTTGGGATTTCTAGGCGAGATGATGTAGCCGGTGCCGTACTAAAGGCGCCAACCTCCCCTATTCACCATTTCAATTTTTAAAAAAAGTGAACTGGGAACTCGTAAAAATTCTTAATATTCATTTCTAGGAAAACTGAACGACTTGCAGCTGCCTAGCTTGACATTTATTATTGCGATACCAAAGAAAGAATATATTCCATATTTCATTTAAAATATAGCCAGAGCTGCCTCTTAAGCAGAGGGCACTCGCAAAGGATAGCTATACGGAAAGGATGAACAACGACAAGGTAGCTGAAAAGCATGTACCACGTTTAGGGGAGAGACACGAAATTAGGCTATTAGCAATTTCCCCTTCGCGGTTCACTGCGGCGTTTGTAAATTTGACGCTAAATGACTGCGTTGACTGCGGCGAAGGATTCTCAAAGAGTCGCGGTGCTATTCAAGACCCCGTAGAGGCATTCTGACACGGGCACTCAGCACACCCAATGTTGGAAAAAAAGTTTCCAGTTTGATTTTTTTTTTTACAATCATTCTCCTGTAGACCGCCGAGACCCTTATCCATGGACCCCGCTAAGCTACGCATGGCAAAACGAGGGAGCATTTAATTCCCCTATGTATTCCCCTCTATAGGACTGCGAAGCAGCACCTTCCCTTACCTTTAGGTATACATCTTTCTCTACTGACAGCATCCTCCACACCAATGTTGTCGATGAGACTGACCTTAAAGTTGGCTTCACTACGCTAGGAGTGGAACGAGTGAGCTTTAGGGTCATCGTATTGGTTTTAGACAATGGTTATTGTAATCAGATGCTCTTTATTTTACAGTCATTTGGCTGAGGCCCATCAGTGGGCAAACGAGCAATGATTGTATGCGTAAAAAAAGAAAAGAGAAGGTCTCTCCAGAAAAAGCATGAAGGCGATGCAAAAGGAAATTCTTTGATTGAACGCTTCCAATTATTTGACATTATTTGTCATTATTTTACCTACCTAAATATTTTACCGACCGGCTACCAACTTTTTGTGAATATACGCGTAGTACAAGCAAATACCGTTGTGCTATCAAATATACTCGAGAAGCATTAAGTCCCAAACAAGGGCACCTCTAATTAAGCCAACGATAGACTTTCATGCCTTACTGTAAAATATCATTGTTTGATCAGGAAGTACCAACTAAAAAAGTATATAGTGCTTTACAGGTCTAAATGTTCCTCTTTCTAAGGAGGAGCGGGAAGCTTGTCACTGCGCAAAGTCGTTGTGCGCGTTGTGCGTTGTGCCCATCGTCTTCCCGCGGTACTCAAAGTGCGGTGCGTGGCACGCCGTGGCAGTTTCACGTGCTCTCCTAACTTGGCTAAGGCCAGTGATGTCTGAACTAGCGCATTCTAGCGTTTTTGTGGGACGTGGAAGCTAGGTAACCTGCAGGTCCCGCAAGACCAACTTGTTCTATTTAACTAGACGCCCTGTTACACGTTGTTACATATTCTTGCGACTATACTACGCAAGAAGGCATTCGCAGACCATCAAGTGAGAAGCACGAGCTGCGCCCACCGGCATTCGGATGAAGACGAAGTGCTGTGGCTTCTCCAGTAGTCCTTGTGGTAATCTCTGTGGTCCCGTGCCAGTTTATTCTGCGTCGCGACAATGTTTAGCAGTACCAAGTCTGTCAAGAGAGAGAGAATTAACGTTTTGTTATAAACATCACAGGGAGCGTATGAGAAGGGACCCTAGTCTGAGGTCCCTATGGTAATATCGGTGCCTACACGGACCGTTCAACTAGGACTCTGCGGACTTCGGTAGGGTCCGTTGATGAGGGCACCTCCATACAGCTCCTGGGTGCAGAGTGGATTCAGGATGACGGGGAGGGGAGGGAATAATGTGTAGGTGCACTCCACCGTGACACGGAATGTCGTTGGGGGCAGCCACAGCCCGGGCTAGAGTGTGCGTAACGTTCTGGGTAAAATTTACGCAGCGAGAGGAGGTTGGGGAAGGTGTGCGTTTGAAGTTGACGAGGACACGTTCTGATTAGTTTCAGAATATGAAAAGTGTCCACAACAACGGACAGAAGCCTTGATGGAACATTTGGATATTGGTAAGCAAACCTGAGAGGACTATCGAATATTGGCATTGTATTTAAACGGATAGAATTACGAGAATCATCTGTTAGTGTCGCAAAGCCAGCCAGCTCAATATTTTAGGTTATTGATGTCAACAAGTTATGGGGCGTATTGGCAACCATTTGATTAAAGCTCAAAATCTTGGCGGTATTCTTAGGAGCAGAGAGCCTGCTGTGTATCATGGATGCAAGTGCCGTCTTTGTAGGGGCTCTATACGTTAAGACGCAATAAGAATTACTATTTGGTGTAGGCCTTCCTCGATAGGTCTATTACACCTGTCAACGTAGCACTGACCAATCTCTGACCGATCCCCAACGCCAGATTGGCCAGTCCTGCCTCCATAGGAACGATTGACCAATCAGGGAGGACTAACACGAAATGGCATTTCGTACTGTGTGTGTGTAGGCCGTCAGTTGTGGAGCATCGAATATGAAGAACATATCTCGAACCAGTTAGTTAATCACAAAGCAAAAACAGCACGCATTCCACAAGAACTAATAACGCCAGAACGACGCATAGCGCTTGTGTGCCATCCTGCCTCTATTCGTCCCTGTGTAGTGCGTGCTGTTTTTCTCTTACAGTCAAAGTATGATTGATAATTGATTGGATCTATTATCAATGTTGTCTTTTTACCTCGTGCTATTTCACTCCACCATTGTTTCGGCATATGAAAGTGTTGCGTTTGCAGAGGGGCTTTAAATTTATAGACATTACAAAATGGCTTCATCTTCAGTGTTTCATGTGACCCCTTTCAAGCAAGCGCTGACAATTGTGTAGCGCATGAGTAAGAACACAGCAAGACTACCCACACGGATGTACAATGGTGCATACGCAATATTATGCTGCGTCGCCGCTAGTTCATCTTTTGTTTGTTGTTTGTTTTGTGGGGTTTTACGTCCCAAAACCAGTTCTGATTATGACAGACGCCGTAGTGGAGGGCTCCGGAAATTTCGACCACCTGGGGTTCTTTAACGTGCGCTGACATCGCACAGGACACGGGACTCAACATTTCACCTCCGTCGAAATGCAGCCGCCGCGGCCGGGATTCGATCCCGCGACCCTCGGATCAGCAGCCGAGTACCTTAGCCACTAGACCACCGTGGCGGGGCAGTTCATCTTTTAATGGTGGTCGACGCATGTTTTGCCTTCCATGTATACCACCACCACCACCACAGCCGAAACAAAACAAGAGCTCGCTTTTCCTGCTGCCCGTAAAGCAGGCAGCGCCTTGAAAAGGGCGTGCTTAAAGAACATGAAATCTTTGATGGACATTTCAAGAATACCAAAAGCATATGTGTATTTGTTTTGTTTTTTTACCATACAAGAGATTATGGCTCATTTGACCACAGCAAGCTTGGCGTACGCCCAACGAACACGGCAATTTTTCATTATTACCATGCTTATTTTCAGGCCTCATAAACCGTAAATGAAAGCATCTAAGGCAAACGTTGACTGATAACTTATGTCGAAAAGGGAGCCAGGCAGGGTTTCACGCTTTATTTCGCTGAACGTATTTTATCTATATTTAGAATGCCGGCACAGAAATTATTACTAGGAAAGCAGTGTTGTACGTAGGATAGGAAACTGGGCAGGCTATAGTAAACAACTCGCGGTAAGAGTTCAACATTTGATTAATAGCGTAGATTATATAGACAGAGGTTCATCCGTAATTTCGTTGTTGTTGTCGTTGTTGTTGTTGTCGTCGTCGTTGTCGTGGTTTTGTACAAAGAGGGGAGATGGGCAGGGAGAGGGGGTAACCATGGTGGTACTGAACGCGCGAAGTTATTGGCTAGCTTGAATAAATTTTGGAGGGTGTGGGATCGACCTGGGGGGGATTTTAGGGAAGTGTAAAAAAAGGGAGAGGGGAGAGGGGGAATCCTCCAGTCTAACACACGCCATATTTCCTATGGTGTTGCATCGTGAAAGGTGGGATAATATGAAAGAGGAAAGCTAGCCTCGACTGCGCAGCACGGGGACGCTACAGTAGAATTCTGAGAATGTTTCGGCCTAATATACACAAGAACATTTTGCCCATAAGGCGATCAATCCTGTATGTCCCTTCGAAGCTAAGTTCCGGGAGCTTTTTTTTTCTGTTTTCCTTGGCTTTTTTTTTTGGTCAATTCATAACGACTTCGAACCGCGAACAGCTGAGCCAGTTCTCATGGATTGATGGAGCTCGATTGATGGAGACAGGTAAGGTT
>JABSTT010000098.1:0-40001 GCA_013339685.2 Hyalomma asiaticum
GGAGATTGTTGCAAGAGGCCTTGGTCCTGTAGTGGACATGCTAGGTTTATGATGACGACGATGATGTGCAGACACGGGCACAAGAGCACAGGAACAGACAACGAAAACGCTGAAGAAGGTGATCACTGAGTCGAAAAAGTAAAGAAAGAAGTGTCTTCCTTCTTATTCGACTGTGCGCACTCCTTCAGTACACAGTCATAATCAGAATCATTTTTTTTTTCAGATTCAATTTTATTATTACAAGTTGGATAAAGTTACAGGCATTTAGTATACAGAAGGATGTCCCATAGTCAAGAGACTGCATCGGGACCTCCTGTACAAAAACAAATGAGGTAGTAGGCAATTCACACCAACAGTGGCGAAAGATAGTAGTGAAGTGAAAAACATAAGAGGAAAATATACAAGTGATGACATTAAATAGCAAAGCTTTAACATGTCACTAAAAATAAGAGACAGAAAAAACAAGCGTACAACAGTTCAATAACCTTAATCCAAGATGCACTGATCAACAAAGCAAACAATGAAAAAAAGAAACAAGAACTCTTCTGGTTAGTCAACGTTATTCTTGTCTACTCAGTAGTCTAGCGTCGATGTCCACACGCCATTCATTTTGCATCGTTAATGCCAGCCATAGTGAAACATAAAGCGATGCGAGGTCGCCATTGCACCGTGAGTTTAGACAGCCCCCTTTGAGTTGTAGGGAAACGTCTACGGGAGCTTAAAGAGCCCGCAATAAATAGGCATCACTGGCGTACGTACGTTCATGGTGTTGCAAAAAGCTGCCCGCGACTGAACAGCATGCGGCGCGAACAAGGGTACAGCGCAGCACGTAAAAGGCCATTAGGCAGATAAGAATGAGTAGATCGATCACATTGAGCAATTTTTGGTGGCACGCTACATTTCTATGGCTGAATTTACCGGTCGATTCCAAATTAAAAACTCGTTATGGAACTTAAACATAAAATAATATGTATCAACTGTACGAAAAAGAATGTGTTAAGAGTTCTGTACGATACATGTGATATATCGGAGCATAGGCATCTTACACTGACGAGACATTCAACCATCGGTATAACTATTGAAAACTCATTCCCGCTGGCCACCGAGATAAGAGAACTTCGCGAAATAGAAAGAAAAAAAAACAATAACAAGTGCAAAATTTACAAAACACAATGTTGTAAGATCTGCTCATGATCGACATAGTATTAGAGCACACTTGTTTCACACTGAAGGGACATTTAAATATTAGGATAACAGTGAATTTAAATCGCGTATGACTCATGCTCGTACTGTATATAGGGGTACCAGCCGGAATATTCGGGTATGATTCATAAGGAACCAGCTTTGCCTGTGTCTATGCTGTGATTTACTGTCAAGGGATACACACCAATGCACGCAAATGTCGGGGTGCGGGTTTCGCTACCAAACAGCTAAGTCAAGGTCTACAGTAGGCTCTAGTTATTATTATTATTATTATTATTATTATTATTATTATTATTATTATTATTATTATTATTATTATTATTATTATTATTATTATTATTATTATTATTATTAGTGACGATTTACAAGAAAGCTACACGGTAAAAGAAAAAGGGGGAAGGAGTATGCAGTACTAATCAAGTAGGCAAACACATCGCTCGATACTCTTTGCTTGTTATTCCAAAACCGTCGTGTGTCCCCGCCGTTATGGATACTTATTCGCCGTATGCATATCCCACACAGTCCATTGTAAGTTATTCCCGTTGCTCGACCTCCTCCCCCACCCGGTCCTCGAGGGCCGAGGTGGCCGAGATATTTGCTGTCCCCCTGCGTTCTACTTCGCCCTTCTTTGCGCAGCGGGGTCTCGACCGGGCCGGCCACAACGCCACCCTTCCCTGGTCTCGTTCTACTTGAGCTTCTTTCACGTCTCGACGGCGGGTCAAACGCTTTGTGCGTATACAAGCACGGCCTCCAGCTGCATCGGACATGCGCAGTTGCTCGCGTGAGTCGAAGATTAACACGCCGGATCCCCACGAGCTCTGCTTTGTCGCCTTCGTTTTCCAGCACCCCCCTACGGTGTCCTTCCATCCACGCGTCGTAACCCGCAGTGCACCAATGCGTATTGAGTTGTGCGAATAAAAGGATCGGCGTAGACTATCTCATAACGCAAAACTCGCGTCACCCTTAAAAATATTTCACTGTCATCATCATCATCATCAGCCTGTTTAGGTCCACTGCAGGACGAAGGCCTCTCCCAACGATTTCCAATCCACCCTATCCTGAGCGAGTTGGTTCCACTTTATGCCAGCAAACTTTTAATTTCATCGCTCCATCTAACCTTTTGCCTGCCTCTGTTACGTTTTCCCTCTCTTGGTATCCATTCCGTTGCTCTTACTGTCCATCTGTTATCTTTCCTCCTCATGATATGTCCTGCCCAGGTCCACTTCTTTCTTTTAATTGATATAATAATATCGGCTATTCCTGTCTGTTCTCTGATCCATTCCGCTCGTTTTTTATCTCTTAGCGTTACCCCCAACATTTTTCTTCCCATTTCACGTTGCGTGCTCCTTAGTTTTATCTCTAGTTTTTTCGTTATCCTCCACGTTTCTGCGTCGTACGTTAGTACTGGGAGAATGCAGTGATTGAATACTTTTCGTTTTAGTGAGAGCGGTAAGTTTCCAGTCATGATTTCGTAATGCCTTCCGAATGCGCTCCAGCCCAACCTTATTCTACGGATAATTTCTTTTTCATGGTTAGGAGTTCCTGTTATTAACTGTCCCAGGTATACGTATTCGTTTACACATTGTAAGGGTTCATTGTTGATTTTAAGTTCCTGTTCCTTAGCTAGGCTATTGAGCATAACTTTGGTCTTTTGCCTATTCATTCTTAATCCAATTTTAATACTTTCCCTGTTTAGGTCATCAATCATGTTTTGTAGTTCGTCTCCATCATTGCTAAAGAGCACAATGTCGTCTGCGAATCTTAAATTGCTGAGATATTCTCCGTCTATTCGAATTCCCTTGTCTTCCCAGTCTAGACGTTTAAAGATTTCCTCCTAACATGCAGTGAATAGCATCGGGGATATCGTATCTCCCTGTCTCACGCCTCTCCCGATCGGGATTTCTCTGCTTTTCTCATGTAGGAGTAGTGTGGCTGTGCAATCTTTGTATATGTTGTTGATGGTTTTCACGTATATGTCAGGTACCCCTTGTCTACGTAGAGCTTCTAGAACTGCTTGTATTTCTATCGAGTCAAATGCTTTCTCGTAGTCGATAAACGCCATATAAGGAGGTTTGTTATATTCCGCGTACTTCTCAATTACTAGGTTGATAGCGTGGCTGTGGTCCATTGTCGAGTAACCTTTCCTAAAACCAGCTTGTTCTCTCGGTTGATTAAAGTCGAGTGTTTCTCTTATCCTCGTAGAAATTACTTTTGTAAATAGCTTGTGTATTACTGGGAGTAGGCTAATTGGTCTATAATTCTTTAACTCCTTTATGTCACCTTTCTTGTGGATAAGGATTATATTCGCATTTTTTCAACTGCGTGGAACTGTACCCGGCGGCTTTTACATTTTCCTTCCCTGGCATTTCGTTACGTTAGAGCATTCATGATAGCGCAGCTCCTGAAAACCAGCGTTAGGCAACTAAGTAGGCAGCCGTGTTTCATAAGTATATTCCTATTATGTACGACGCGTGAAATGCGAAACATTTCTTGAGGAGTTTAATCCACTTTGACCTTATCTATGTGGCCGCCTACGTCGCGGTGCTCTCCTGGTCGTCTCGTTCACTTCGTCGACATCAAAACTGGAACGGTAAAGTACGAATGTGTGACAGCGTATGGAGCTCAGCAAGATAAAGATGCTTGCCCAGGGACCGCCTATGCAATGATCACGCGCTCTTTCTGGGTTCTCCAGCGGACGTGAAGGGTCCGCTTCCTAGCTCCGGACGCTGCACTTGGGCATATAACGCCAGATTTTCGAATATAAGGACGTGAAAATCAATTTCCATTATAGGAAAGGGTGTAAGAATATTCGAGTGCTTCAAACAGTCGACGAATGTCACATTTTTAACATTCGTATTCGATTTCCAAAACTAGACATTCTAAATTCTCGAGCATTCTACGTGATTCGAATAACCAGAGAAACGAACTGTCCGAGGAAGAGGAGGAACAGTGGTGAAGGAAAGGCAGGGAGGTTTAACCGGTTCAGGACAACCGGTTTGCTACCCTACACCTGGGGACGCGATGGGGGGAAAATGACTGGTCCGGCTTTACGCCAACTGCCGAGACCGGCGATGCCTCCACAGGTAAGTATTGCTTGGTAGATAAAATATGGAAGCGCACACGCAAAAAACACGGACTCAGGAGACACGGACGAGCGCAAACTTTCAACTAACTACTTTTCGTCGTGTCAATATGTAGGCCATACATCACGTGGTCACAACGCTAATCGCAGTTGTCACTGTCAAATCACAACAACCCGCGCAAGAATCTCTTCTCACCATGCGATAAGAAAACCGAAGACTGGCTAACACACGCGTCACCTCTAGTTGATACATAAAAGGCTTCCAACAGTTCCCGTGCCGTGCTATCATGGCTACGGCCCAAAACTCGGATCGCACGGAAATCTGGTACGCACAGGTAAGTATTGCCCCTGCACAATGACTTGATAGCACCCAACGGCGAGCACGTGCAACTTGTCGCCGCCAACATGCTACATTGGAATGCGCATCTTCAACTACGTGCTAAGCAGTGCTGGGTGAGATCAGATAACCATGCGGATGCACTTCACGCTACGAACAGGTGACCAAGACGTGCTGGCCTGGCATTCGCAACCATCTTCTCGCGCAAGGCATCTTCAGCATCCATTGCATCGGCCGACAATATGGAACAACCAATGTTCCTTCATGAGAGCCTTGGTTGTTTGTTACAACTCGTTTTACGCTGTGATACCGTTACGATCTGAAAAAGCGGTTCTCAATAGCGTGTTCTTGATACTCTACCTTGACAGCTTATTAGAGCATCTTGTTAGCACAACTATGTCTCAAACGAGATGTTTTTAAAGCAAATTCATTTAATTGTGCCTGGATATTTGATATTCGCACACCCATAATTAAGTGTAGTAAGGGATCATCAGTACTGGAGAACTATATTCGCTTCTTCCACTACTCTATATGTAATCGATTCACTCTGAAAAAATCATTAATCGTCCACCCCTGCCTTCTTTATTTCTATGAATGCTCCTATGTATGCCAATCAATTAACTTGTTCAAGAGCGAGTCATGAAGTGCTCTCGAATAATGACCATATTATATACATGCAAATGCTCAGAAACTTCCAAGTTTCCTGTCCGCCGCGTCGGTTTAATGGTTACAGCTCTTAGAAATGAAAATTGAGCAAGTAGATACGAGTTCACCTTTTGGTTATGGCGCTTTACTGCTGACTGGAAACTCCCGGATTCGATCCCGGCCGTAACGATCGCATTTTCGACGAAGGCTATAGGTGGTACAGCGTCCTGTAATGTGCGCTATATCAGTGTGCGTTAAGGAACCCCATGTGGTCAAAATTTCCGCAACCCTCCACTACGCCGTCATGTCGTGGTTTTCGGAAGTTAAGCGCCCTCAGTTATTCTTATCAAATTTCATGCATTGTGCCTTTAACGGAACGCTAAGTCGCTGGGTTGCTGGCAGCCTTCTTCCATGTAGTGTTCTGTGAAGCTGTTGACTGCTTAAATTGGCAAAGGTTGAAAATGAAAGAACCTCGTCTCGGGTCATCCTTATGCAGTTCGCTGAGGTTGCATCGAATACATGCGTCAGCACAAATAGACAGGCCTTGTGAGTCCTCGTAGCCCGAGCCGACGTGATTGAAGCTAATCATGTGACTTTGTGCTAAACAACCATTACTTCCCTTTCACAGCCGCTGAGACATCTCGCAATTTACGAGGCTTTCAGTTTAACAACGATAAAGGTGCGAACCTCTTCATTCTTTTAGTCTGTCTGTCTGTCTGTCTTCTTGTTCTTCTCTCTCTTGCTCACTGCCCCGCCACGGTGGTCTAGCGGTTATGGCACTCGGCTGCTGATCCCAACGTCGCGGGATCGAATCCCGGCCGCGGCGGCTGCATTTCGATGGAGGCGAAATGTTGAGGCCCGTGTGCTGTGCGATGTCAGTGCACGTTAAAGAACCCCGGGTGGTCGAAATTTCCGGAGCCCTCCACTACGGCGTCTCTCATAATCACAGCGTCGTTTGGAAAGTAAAACCTCAGAAATCAATCAATCAATCAACCTCTTTCTCACTGACGTGTCTCCCCGCTAAGCTACGAACAAAAAAAAGTTCTATTATCTTCACCTTGTCAATAATATCATTCGACCGCCCCAATACGCAGGCAGTTTCACAGTAATGCCACCCGTGTCTTTCACAATGTCCCTTTGGACGCCTCGACGGATTTAAGTCTCCGGCGGCGCGCATTTCGATTGTCGTGCTCCTTTAGATCGGCACACTAAAGAATTCCGACGAGGTGTCCTGAAAACTGCGATCTAGCGTGCACCTGCTTTGAAATCGCACGTCGTGGCGTGTCCCTTTTATTTTCTCGTTTTCATTAGCCGCCATCGGACACGGAGCCCGCACGAGCGAAGGTTTAAAAAAAGACAAACAGAGAACGCCTTCGGACTCGATCCATTTCTCAACTCCGCGCAAGTCACACGCCGCAACAGAAGCGAGGCATCGGCCCGGCCTCGCGATCGCTCCAGATTCCTCGGCGATCCGCACGACATCGGCAACAAAAGGCGGCGAGCACGAACAAGACGGGCGTCTCTCTCGCACCTCCACACAGCGACGAACGTTTAAGAGTGACGTGTCCGCGCTAGATGTAACGTAACGGACAGAAAAACGGCCGGTGGTCCTTCTCCTTCCTTTTTGTTTCTGTTCTTTGTCCGCTCTTAACTCCCCTTCGGTGCAGTAATGTGAGCGACTTGAATGCGGCCGCGCTGCTGAAGGTACGAGAGAGAGAGAGAAGGGGAGGAACCATGTGTCGCGCAGCAACCGTGCATGACGGAAGAACCGCGACGAAGTAATACAACGCGACACGGACATCGAGAGTTCCGGCGCCGCGGTCACGATTTATTGCTGTCACTTAGCCCGGTACCATACCGTTCCTTGTTGCTGTGGGGTATAGGAATGCGCGTGGGATGCCTCGATGTCGGCACAAAACACCGTTTCGAAGGCGACGGAAGCATATGCTGAAGAACTGCATTGCGTATGAGGAACGGGAGAATTCGAAATACGTGCAATGGAGCAGTAAATAAATAAATAAATAAATAAATAAATAAATAAATAAATAAATAAATAAATAAATAAGACACCAAGATGCGTATTGCGGCTTCCAGCCTGGACAAGTGCCATCCCCGGAATACCACGACAAATTTTTTTCGTCAACACTGCAGCTTTCATTTCTGAGAAATCCGTGTGGATTGCCTTGCAGCTTTGTGCAACAAACGGGTGGGTCCTTTCAAAACACTACGCCGTAGACGGCTATGTAGAGGAGGCTTCGAAGCCCCACTTGGCGCATCGGTGAAAGTACACGCCATCACCCTTAATCGCGAAGTCAACAAAGCGAAAGTTGCCTGTCATGGCAGACCATGGCAAGCTTACATGGCTGACCTTTCGCGCTTTCATCAAGCGCCCAGCTTCAGCTTCTCGGCACGAAAGTAGGACACTTTCGCGCGCTGCGCTGTCCAGAGGGACAATAAGGGATCGGGAAGTGGCTTAGTTGTTTCAGGGACATTGTAAAAGTGTGCAAACGTCGGAACAGTTAAACACGTAAGACACAGCGCTTACTATGAACTCATGATCATTAGCACGCACATTAGCGCACTCGTTAATTGATAGCGCTCTGCCCTCCCTGTTTCACTGTTCAGTCGTTTTCAGTTTTCAAGGATTTCTTGCGTGATCTGAAGCCGAGATGAGAACATCTTGGCAGCACATAAGAACGTGCAAGTTTCAAAAACCACTTCATTATAATACTTAAAAAGTCATTCATAGCTAGTAATTAGCTAATTAACCAAGAAGTTAAAGATTCGTTTTATGACGCCCGCCATTCTCTGTAACTCTGTTTCCATAAAATCGAATACTTTTTCAATATCTTTGCCAGCCTTCGGAAACATCCTCCATAAATCTGCAACCCCCCCCCCCCACACACACACACTCTATTGCCTGTATGGCACTGTGGGTATTAAATAAATAAAATAAATAAGCGTTACGGTTGAAGTAATAGTATTACACAGGTCTGATTAGTTTCGAGGCAGCACCGTTGCTCAACGCATCCAGCTTTTCACAGAGACACCGATCTTCTTTAGAGGATCGGTGTGTGTGCTTTCATAACCGCGTGTGATGCGTGCCTTCCTCCGGCATCGTCGGGGCCCACAAATCGGTGCTGCTCCGCTTCCGTGGCCGACTTGCGGGCAGCGCGAAAGAAAGTGAAGAGAAAACGGGACAGCGGCATAGATGGCCGGCCCGTGTCGACCGACCGGCCGGCCGGCTGCAGGGCCGACCCCATCCGGTGCCGCCACCTAGATCGCGGAGCCGCACAATCGGGGTCCACGCTGACCGGACGCCGTGCCCACGCCCGCTCGTGGTCAGCGGCGAGTCCGATAACCTTTCGGCGTCGCGAGCGTGCGTTCTGCTTTCTCGGTGATCCGCCTCCGAAGAAGAGTCGCTGCGTCTCTCCCCGCTGACCTGAGCTCGCACGCGGGCTCTCGAGAAACTTGCCGACCGACTTCTGCGGAAGTACTTTAGAGGGCGTCTTACATCCGGACTTGCCGTCGTTAAAGGGACAACAAAGAGAACAACGGTTTATTTATCGTAGCAGGTAATTACAACTGCGCGAAGTCGAGACGAGAAGACACTTTCTGACCTAAAAGACGAGCAAAGAAAAATGACGCGATGTGACGGCTACCGTTCTTCCCATACCTGCGTTGTAACCTATTTATTTATTTATTTATTTATTTATTTATTTATTTATTTATTTATTTATTTGCCACCGCGTTTCTGGCACTCAAAAATTTTTCTCCTAGTACGTTGTGCTCACTTAGCTGCACGCTTGTGTGCTGCCCTGTCTACAGGGTGGTCAAGGCCCCTCAAGTTATGACAAACTTTACCCTTACTCTCCGTTTTTGTCTTCTTTCCTTTTTTTTTTCTTGTTGCGGAATAACATTGCGATTTCAATTTCAACGGCTCTCCCGTATTCCAAAACATATGTGGAAGCGTGAAATGGCCACCGGCAATGCACAACTACCCGAACTTCCTTGCAACCGTCGTTTCGGCCCAACACATTCCTCCCCGCACCGAATGTCTTGGTCACGCAGCGCGGACGTCATCTTTCGAGGGAGACGGAAGGCCCGCACTGGGAAACTTGCAAACACACTGGCGCTGATAAGAGCAAAGGCTGCCCTGTCTAGGCGCCAAAAGATGGCAGTCACGCGCACAGCGCGCGTAATCTTCATATTGAACGTCGCTATATAGGAAATGGCAAGTGAAACTTGCTTTAGTGTATAGAAGTTAACGCGTCAGTTTTTTGTTTTTTTTTGTGGGGTTTAACGTCCCAAAACCAGCTCTGATTTTGAGAGACGCCGTAGTGGAGGTCTCCGGAAATTTTGACCACCCGGGGTTCTTTTACATCGCACAGCACACGGGCCTCAACATTTCGCCTCCATCGAAATGCAGCCGCCGCAGCCGGGATTCGATCCCGCGACCCTCGGATCAGCAGCCGAGTACCATAGCCACTAGACCACCGTGGCGGGGCAAGGCGTCAATGATGTTTTTTCTAGCTTCCTTTCTTTGTTTCCCTTTCTTTTTTTCTGCTGCGTTTACACCCTTGGCCGGTTCTCTCGTCCTTGAGGGACCTGGCCACCACCGAGTTCCCCGTGGGTGGACATGTCAACGCTCAGACTACGACGGACACTAGATCAACAAGCGTGAACACGGAGCATGTCTCCCAGTCTCAACCCGTTCTATATACGCCGACCTTCAGGCCGCTGGATGAGACACACACCACAAGCCCCGGCCCTGTAACTTGTTCGGGTAGCAAATATAACGTACGTAGTGCGATCCTGCACAATGGTTCCTCAGACAGAGACGGCACTTTCTAAAACTTTCGGATTATTTAATTTATGTGCCGGCATGTGTTTGCTGAAGTGGCCAGAGCGGGGTTCTGACTTTTGTCTTCAAGATCATGTGAAGGCTTCGGACAAAAGAAGCTAAAAGCATTTCATGCTTAATACAGGCGGCAATGGCATGGAAGTTCCCATACTAACTACCTGTGACGCCACACATTTCGCTGCATGTTCCAAGGACTGCTTGGTTTTCAATCGGCGCCCAGAATGGGGTCCTTTTGAAGATAGGTATCGATATATATGTATCGAATCCTGGCGCTAACTTCCCATCAGAAATGACCCAAATCAGATATATGGGAATATGGGAAAGGCGTTCTTGTCAAAAGGCTGCGTTAGCTGGCATTCTGATCAAGCTATCCCATGCCCCCCCCCGTCCTCCCCCGCACACTAAAGCTTCGTGACTGGGGCCGACTGGTTGATCGGCGTTTGTGACCTCTGCTGTAGACATGACTTGATGCCTACCTGTAAGCCACTGGTTCTCACACATGGATGTGCCAGGGACAGTTTGTGGACTGGTGGAAGTGATGGGGTACCCACTGCACTGACTGACGAGGAAGAGAGAGGAGGGTGTACGGGACATCAGATAACGCAACAGGAGCTGCGAAATAGCTATACTAGCCGAGGCACTTCTGTGCGTCTTGCGGCCTCGGTTTCAAAAAGCTAGAACCGACATTGAGAAATTACCAGCAGTGATGTACGAATAATGAAATGTTTAACTTCGAAGTGAATGTGGCAAATGACAGCGAATCTAATCGAGCAGTTTCATAACTTTTCAAATAAGAATACTAGTTTTGGCTTTTACAAAATCCTGGAAAAACCAGAGACCAAGTTGACTTGCAGAGCAAATAGGCCATAAGGAAGTTACGTAATGATCTGTGCGTTTTAACTGCACCAGATGGTCGATATTTACGGCGTGCATCTTAATGGTACCTTAGTTTTTGCGCGTAAAACCCCAGAATTTATTGCCGATGGTTTTCCTCTCTGTCATTGTCCATTTGCGCACTTTTCCTTGACAGTACGAGACCTGCAGCTATTCAGTATTCTCATAAGGCAGGGGTAGCTGTTGTATGTCTTCAGTTTTTAGCGACGCCAGTGTCCGTGCACACAACTGCGCGTCTCACTGGACACGCTCGCGCCAATGCGTTTCGGCTTGTTGCCGCTGGAGTGCTGTGACCTGGGGACAGCTCGTGGCCCCTTCCCACTATTACTGCACTTCACCACATGACAGCATTGTACCGCGACGAAGCCAAGTTTGTCGCAATACATTACTGTCATGCGGTGAAACATACTAGAAGTGAGAACAAGCCATGAGATATCGCAGGCTACGATACTCCAGCCAAGTCACTAAAGTACGCTTCAATGCACGACGGTGATGTGCTGCGGAAAAGCTGGCTTTGCTGCGGTACAATAGCGTCATGCGCTGAAGCGTACTGAGAGTGGGCAAGGGCCATAAGCTGGCACGGGCCATAGCGCATTGTGGCACGCAGCGTATGAGCACCAATGGGATCACGGACGTCTAAAAACTTCACTCGAAGTCATTCGAAGCTGGATGTGAGGCTACGCCTCTGAGGAACAGTAAACAGTGCGCTTTTGTTTTTGTTCGAGCAGTAAGTGTACCTTTCGAATATTCGTGCAAGAATAGAAACTAGTAAACTGGCCTCAGCAGCAGCAGCAGCAACAACAACAATAACAACAAACGCTTTTGTATAAGGTCAATGGTTTCGCGTAACCTCACAAAGGGCTTTTGGGACCCGCGAACCCGTAGTTATGAACCACTGCTCTAGGAAGCACAGTTAACAATTTCAGCTATTATAAAGGACTTTTTCTCTTGCTCTCTCTCTCTCATCAGGCATTTTCCACTTTGTTATGCAGAAACACCCTTGTCCTCTTGTGTTTTGGACAAGCAACGTCACAAATGACATTAATTCCTTACTTACCAGATTCACTCTAACAAGCGTCTCCATCGGACATCGCCTTTTGGTTCACCCTGGTGGTACTTAGTTATGGTTCTCCGCTGCTGACGCTAAGGATTGTGGGTTCGATGCCGGACGCGGGCGGCCGCGTTTTCGATGGAGACGAAATTGGTTAAGCGCCCGTGTGTTTTTCCAGACTACGGAGACTATAAATGCAGAGGATACGCAAGTGAATTCCAGAACAACGCAGAACAGGCGCCTCCCCGAATTCTGATTTAAAAATAAGGGGAGAGAGGGTGTGCGTGTGTGTCTATACGCAGTTATTCCGTAGGGCTCCGTGTTTTCCGAGTTCATTTTACCTTGAAAATTGGAGGTTGGTTTAGGAGTTCATCTTTCTGGCAGAAATTCGATGTTTATCGGAGTTTATTTCTCGTGAATCCCCAGTTCTCCGAAATTCGGAGTTCACCTTTGCATTACTCTCAATACCCCAAAATCTTAGATGAATTGATATATGAATGAGAAAACTTGAGAACACATGATGCGTATTTTAAATTTTGTAATAGGTTTGAACGCACAAAACGCATACACACAAGTAAAAATACTTTAATACAAAACAACTGCATTTGTGCGTATTGCAACCTTAATTAAAACTTTCAAGATTGCTGTCAGAGATAGAAGCGCGCTCCTTTCTATTGATGATTCTCAATTTTGAATATGCCCTTTCAACGTTGGTGCTAGAAGCATGAGGAGCGAGAAGACACAACGCGCATCGAGAAAGCAGTTGCCACTGGGCAGTGTGAAGTCTCCAGAACGACGCGGGTTCAACATCGTTAGATGTTTCATAGCACCCGGGAGCTGGCTCATGTCAGTTTCAAGAAACACTGATTTAAAAATAAGCGCATAGGTTACGAAAGCGCGGGGTACCTCATGCTTCACATTTGGGTTTACAATTTTAAAGCAGTACGAAGACGATTCTTAGGTGTCGTGGAGTTGATCGCGCAAGTTCCTCACAGATGCCTGTCTCCACTTCTAGGCGACAGCAGCTTAGTATCAGTGTTGTACTGAACGTCGTTCCAAGGAACGACGTTCCTGGAACTAGTTCCTTTTTGGAGGAACGAAGGAACGCTAGCGTTCCTTTAAGAGTTGGTGGAACTGTAACGGTAACGCGTTACATTTATGCAGTAACGGCAGGGGGAACGACGTTCCTTTTATAAGCGTTCCACAGGTCCGCATGCAGGACGGATAGGCCGGGCCACCACCGCCGAGGCCGAGCCTTGAGTCCCCGCTTCCCTGTTAGCAGTCTCCGTCACTCATAAGAAAACTACACGCAAAAAGTCACTCCTTTACTCTTCTCTTCGAGGCTTCGACGAGGGCGAAACTTCTCTTTCGCCAGTGTAAGCACACCACACAAGTGCATTTCGTTACCCCCATACGGTGGCCGCGCACTGTCGCTGGACGAAATGTTTCCGGCTGTCTACGGCAACGCAGGCGGAACCGCAGCCAGCCGCGAAATTCCTTTCGTCCCTTCAGATCCCGCCGCCAAGGCTCCCTTCGAACTAAGACACTGACAACGCGCGCTTTGCTCAATGCATTGGTTCTGAGAATGCGGTTACGGCTCAAACGTGTGGGCCTCGGCGTCAATGGCATTTTTACGCAGGAGACCGCTCGGCGAAGCAGACGAGCAGCGGCAAATGTTACCGTGAAGTCAAGATAACGTGACGTGGCTAGCAGGCAGGCAGTGTCTCGATCAACGTAGCTGTGTGCGGGCTGGCGACACTTACCAGCCGGAAACGTAAACCACGAGAGTTTGGAGAACTACAAGGCCAGCCAGCACGACCGAGCCGGCTGGGGTTTGTTAACAAAAGGGTGGCGTGGTCTCTTGTCAAACGTCCAACTGAAGATCGCTGAGAAGACATCAGCTGCTGTGTTTCCACGGACGCTCCCGGCTTGCTTGAGTGGGGAATTGTAGGATTCTCCGAAAGTCGTGTTGCAAGCGACCGTTCCGACGCAGCATACTCTACTCGACACGCTGCCGGCCTCTGCTGATGGGGCGACAACGTCCGCCGAAAAAGGAAAACTTGGCCCTCCTGCTGTGACGAAAGGGGTCGACGAAAGGGCCGTAGTTATGACGAAACAACCCTCAGGCGCCAGCAGGGGTGCAGGAAATCGACAGGAAAGCGCGCGGGACGACACCAACCACGTGGGGAGGGGTAGAAGTCTTTCGCTTTATTTGAGCCAGTCTGAAGAGCAAGGAAGGGTCGTTCTGAAGGCTGGACACACTGCAGTGATCTTTCACTTGGCATTCGAAAATCACGGAACACCATCTCGCCTCCTGTGCCATCAGATTCTGTTGCAATGAGTGCCGATGTGGAATTATAGATTGCTTCCTGGCCATGACTACCCCCGATGTTTCAACCGACTGAATACAACATCGCACGCCTGTGTTTAGCCCAATGTATGACTTGTGCTCCATCAAACAATACAAGTGGAGTGTCGAAAAGGTCGGCGAGAAACTTAAAGAAGCACGTGCAGGTATGGTTTATTTAATGTTCTTTCCTATTCGCATAACGAAAAGACAGCTTTGTGTTCTAAGTGTAAATCGGCCCATTTGTTACTTTCTTGTTCACGTTAGGTATGATTTCTACTATGTCTTGATCTCATAAGAACTAGAGCCACGCTCAGTAGCACGTGCGCAAGTTTTTGCTACTTGGGTTGTGCGGTTGTGCTGCTGCGAACCTTTCAAGCGTGACATACGTCATTTCTGTTTTCAGACATCATTTCTTGGTTGGTGTCCGATGAAATGATGCACGTGAGGCGATTTATTTATTTATTTATTTATTTATTTATTTATTTATTTATTTATTTATTTACTTATTCTCCACATATTAATGTAATTTCACTATTGCATGAAAGTGGGGCTGCTGTAGAAATTGAACAGACAAGCGTACTCCTTAGGAAGCCATAAGAAAAAAAGATACTCCTACGTCGTCGTCGGTAAGCTCATCAGCTGATCATACAGTTCGAATTCTCCACACCGACACACGCTGCGCACCACCATAAATAACAGCGAAAGAACAGTATCACAAATGCTTTAAAATTGTGAGACCTAAGCAAAATAATATATTCAGAAATGTCAATTAGACTACTAAACGACTAAAAAGACTACTAATACTATTAATACTGAGGGAAGAAATTTAGGGCAGCAAATGATGACGACATATCGCGAAATCTTGTTGCAGTATTGATAGACGCGGGTGAAGCACGAGCTATTATATGCCAATTGATATAAATCGACAGGTCTACAGCACACATAGCTTTTAGTGTTAAATGTAGGCTTGCTACTCATAATGTCTCATGTGTTGGAGAATGTGAGTTACTTTCTATCTGCACACCTGAGGAACACTATTCTGACCGCTCATTGGAAGACCCATTATGTGTTGCACTTGTAATAGACTAGAGTCAAATTCGCTGTGAACAATTCGGGACTACGTTCGGTGCTCCCTGAAAAAATGCCTAGAAGCATTTATTTTCATATTTTCTATCTCCAGGTAATCTGCTGCCGGTAAGGTTCAAGTTCACGAAATGTACCTAGCTCGAATTGAATTTAAAGCGTTTAAGTCACTTAATTTCAGCTCACAATTTTCCGAGACTATTTCGAATCATAAAAATCAAATGTAACGTAAATGTAACGACACGTTCCAATTTCCAAAATGTAACTGGAACGCGTTCCTTTCTGATTGAAGGAACTTGTAACGGGAACTCGTTACAAAATCGGGAAGGAAAGAGGAACGAGATTTCGTTCCTGTTTTGGAGGAACGTGTACAACACTGCTTAGTATCCGTGAAAGTCGGCGACACTCGTTTAGAGGTCATTCTCGTCAAGGAGGTCCAACAGATTTGGTGACATCTGATGTGAAGACCTCAGACGGGTCACACCATTGACTTAGCACTGCGTGCAAGGGGTAAACTTGGCGTACCATGCATGCAGGGTACCGTCTGGCTCATGTTCCTAAATGACTGAGGACACAGCACAAGAATTCGTCTTCGGAAAACTCGTCTTAATGAGCAAGTCGTGCATAGCTTCAAGCGATGAAATAAGAGTCACACTCCATTCCCATGGCTTCGTCGCTTCTAAAGAAAAGCAAAGTGGTACGCCAGTTTTTGATAAGCATGGTAACACAAAGTAACAGGACACAAGGAGAACACACACACTTGTGTCCTATTACTTTGTGCTACCATGCTTATCAAAAAATGCCATACCAACAAGCCCGCCTTGCAACTTCACAGCGCGCCAGTAGCCCAAAATATTTTCCAGAGCTTCGTAAAAAGAGAACCACCGCGACCAACATAGAGTTTTCAGCGACTTGAGGTTCCCGCCCATGGCCACACACACGCGATCAAACTTACTGTGCAGCTCCTGCGACGACTGCAACAGGGCAGGAAAGTTCGCAATAAAATTGTTAAGTACCTAAACCAGCTCGCCCTAATTCCATCATCCAAAGTAGGTGGCACGCATCTTTGAAGTGAAGCGCTTTGAATTCGGGGCTAAAGAGTTGCAAGTCCTTGTGGAGCTTCTGCGCGTAGGAAGCTGAATCGGAAATACAGGTACGTCGGCCATGGTTTTTCCAACCTTCTGAAGCGCGGTTTGTATCAACATACCAATTAATACTGCGTTACACTGCTGAACTATTTCCAATTATATCATGAGGGTCCCACGTCCAAGAACTTTGTCGTCATACAATATTGAAAACACCCTGCCGGACTTCCACGGAGTTCCGGTGGCTCGTCGATGGTGACGAAAATGGCGCGGTGTTTCATCGAAGAGCGCATATCGTTGCAATGTCTTTGTCACTGACCTTATGTGGGTATTTCCGATATAGTTGATCACTACCTGGCATCGTGTGTAATATGTAGTTATAACGGCTATAGTGCTTTTAATTCTTCTTGCAATTTTGAAACTGCAGCGGGTATGGAAAACTACCGCGTGACAAGGCGCTTGCGTGGTGCAAGACTAGTGCCATCGAATAGCCTATGAACAAATTATCGATGTCCTGCACGCACACCTAAGGCGTCAACTATGTTTAATATCATCATTACGAGTACTTCATCATGAGATTACAAGCAATAACAATTTCTATTGAGATGTCTAGATTATTTTTTACACAAGTTTTACAACTAACTTGTTCTGTCTTTATCTGCATTTCATGTTCAGGTGCTTCACGCAATGAAGCGTATTCTAGAAGTGCATTTGTAATGCGTAATTTGTAATGCGTTAGTGTATATATATGTAAACTGTTTCTTCCCTATCTTTTCAACTGCATTTCGTCATCATCTCTCGTACCATATTTATTACATTTATATTTGCTGTATTCTATGTAAAATTAATATTGTTCAGCATTTTGTCTCGCTGTTAATTTTCGCTGTTCACTATTGTGATGACCTATTAGTTGCATGATCTTTTGGCTACTGACTTGTTTCTCTTCAATATTTAGCATGTGCTTTAAGTTCGGGTGCCACGTATGCCATGACGTCAAGCCCTGCCTTGAGGTTTTGGTTTCCAGGCCTCTGCAAGCTGCAGACCACAGTTTTCAGCCCTGAAAACCATTTCAAATGTACTTGTAAAAATAAAGAATTTGATTTGATCTGATTTTATTGGAATGTTGAAAGAAACTGTCAGCGCTCAAACAACGCAACGACAAGAAAGGCGAACACGCCGTCACTGAAATTAAAGCAACATTATACATAGCCAACTATACCTCTGCTCATGGGTGTGGCAAAAGATTACCACGCTTCCATCAGCTGCTAAACCCTATTCATGGAATCCGTTAGACATGGAGACAGACGCAGAGTTAACACTCCGACCACCTATAGCTTGTGAACCATTTCGGCTTCTATCTATTTCAAGCACTTGTTTCTGTGTGTGTGCCGATCACTTCCATTTCTCTAAAGAGGACGGAGATGGGATCATACGCAACGACCCATCTCGGTTACCTGAGATAGCTTGCATGTTGAAGCAATGAACCGAACGGGGCAGTGGATGTACGCTCGAAATGATTTCCGTTCTTGAAGCGCTATCGGCACCCTTGCAGCTGGTAGACAACGTGAAGGAGAGAAGGTTTTACTGATGGATGACGATGGGGGGTATCGATAATGATTGAAAGGAGTGGCCGCAGCTGTGCATTTTCACGTGTGCTCTGTTCATGCATTGCGTTCATGCGTTCCAATAGCGATCGCACTTCGTAGCGTCTTTCATAATAAAAATAATAATCGAAATAGTTCTGCTTACAGAAACCAGCCATGATTACGAGGCATGTCCCGTAGTGGAGGGCTCCAGAAATTTCGACGATCTGGGGCACTTTACCGTGCAATGGCATCGCACAGTACACGGGCCTCAACATTTCGCCTCCATCTAAACGCAGCCGCCACGGCCGGGATTCGACCCCGCGACCCTCGGATCAGCAGCCGAGTGCCATAGCCGCTAGGATGTGGCGGCGGGGCGTAGCATGTTTGACTGTCTTAATGTCGCTCCGCGGCTTGCTCCCTTTCTCAGATGCCGGGAAAGGTGTTGACCACAACAGCAACTTGCAGAAAGACATCTTAATTTCTCCTGACGCGTACGTGGACACTCGTAGTGCGCACCATGACTGGCCCAAAATAGATGTGAACGACTTCGTAGGGCACAGTATAGGCTGCTGCTTCATGTGAGCAAGAGCGCGGCTTCCCTGTTCTTTCATACTGCTTCAATAAATTCCAAGAGCTACCTAGCAAACGAGATAAAAAAAAAAGACAGACCCCACGTGCCGTGGGAACCAAGGAAATGCGAAGCACGCATCAGGGATGCAAAATGGATCTGCATTGTTGTCTCGCTACACCGATTTTGGTACGAAGAACTTAACGAAACGGCCGCAACAGCACCCAGACTGTGGCGTGTAAACCATGCCGCTCACGACACGCATGTCATGATTGTAATGTTATGACCCGTCATTTACGTTCGTCATGCAGTCGTATTGTGCCACAGCAATTTTGTTATACATCCCATTAACGAAACGCGTGACATATAAATCATGCTGCTCATGACAAACATGTCACAAGTTTCATGTGCTTAGAAAGCGTCACCCATGGTCGTCATACATTGTTGTCTCGCCATACCAATCTTGGTATATATCAAGTAAACGAAGCGGCCGCGAGAGCACCAAGACCGTGGCATGTAAATCATGCAGCTCATAACAAGCATGATCATGATTTTCATATTATGACCTGTCATTTATATTCGTCATGAAGTCACGTTGTGCCATACGAATTTTCGTATACGTCCCATTAACTTCACAGCCAGGAGAGCACAGAGTTTTACGCGGATAGATAGATAGATAGATAGATAGATAGATAGATAGATAGATAGATAGATAGATAGATAGATAGATAGATAGATAGATAGATAGATAGATAGGCCGGCTCCAGGTCGCCGAAGTTCGATAAAGGATGCTTCGCACTGGCGGAAAGATAGTGTGTTGCATTGGCTCGAACGACGCCACTTTTCATCAGTAAACACGGGTTTATGTTTTTATTTCTTCATGCAAAGTCGCGAAAACTGACGTTTGGTAACTCAAGCGGCAAACATACGAACTAGAGTTAGAGTGCGGTCACGTGGCCTTCTACAAATTTACGCAATATTTTATCTGTTTATTAGTATTGGACGGCATGAAACTTTTGATATTATAAGCTTTTCCTCACCTACAATGTGCAGATAACCCTTCGTTTGTAGCGCCCGTTGCTACTGCGCGCTTCTGCCATCACGTGCAAAAGCGTGGTTTCGGATCTAGCTGACCTGGCTTGGCTCGGCTATGGTCAGAACGACGGCGCCGGAGCCCCGCCATGCATGACGTAGGCGCGGACATGCAACAGAACGCCTTACAAATTCAAGATCGGCCTCGCCAACAATGCCAGCTCGTCGCACCGTCTTTTTATTTCGAAAAGTAGTAGAACAGGTCATAGCTAGGGTGCGCTTGCATGAAAAAAAGAACTAGAACGGAAGTGGTGACCACCCAAATGGTAGTTGAAGAATTTTTGAAGGCTGAGACTGAGGTGACCTCTTCGGGGAACATCAGGCACAGGAAGAGCTAGAAAGCGCGTCTTTTATTCTTTTCATTTTTTTTTTGGGGGGGGGGGGGGCGGGGGTGGCGGGCCTGAAGGGGCTGAAGGGGACTGAACCGCCACTTCTCTTTGTCGCTTCTGTCAATGGCGCAAAAGAACGACCTGAATGCAGCCAAGCTCTCTCCTCCACACCGGGGCGTTGCACGGTCCAGGAGGAGGTACACCCTCTGGGGTTATAGCATTGATCGGGTGAGGTCCGGCGTCCGAATGGACATCAGAACTGGGTCCCACTTCCCGGCGCCGTCATCGCTCGGGACCTCCCGCGGTCGGGGGTCATCGCACGGCACAGCGGGGGGTCGATCTGGGGCGTCCCGCTCGCATTCTCCGCCGACGGGGAATGTCGGGGGTCAGCCCTTCAGTAGGCTCAAAAGAGGGGAAATAAGGAGTCACCGCATCCGCCATTTCGCCAACAAGGGAGAAGAAGGAACGGTCGTCTGGTTCATTTCCGATGCCGTCCGTCATTGCCGGCTAATCTTTTTCTTTTTTTTTTCCTTTTCACACGACGCTTTGCCATAGCTGTAACCTTACCTGTGATGCGGTTTCACCCTTTTTTTTTTTTTTCGAAACTGATCTCGCTGACCGATCTCGGTCGCGCGGGCTTTTTTAATCGAGTCATCCCACATCCGGCAGTTGTTTGCGGGCTCCACCACGAGGTGCTGCCTTCAGGCGTGCTTTCATTCTTTATAATTTTGTTCCTTTGAACTGTGACCTAGCAATCGACAAAAAAACGAAGACGGATATGCGTGGATCAACCGTTGAGTGGAAGGCTAAAAAGTTAAGTAGGTTACGATGACCCCTCTCAGGCTATGAAGAAAGGGACAGCGCTCTACGCGGCGAGTCATCATGAGCTCTAGAAACATGTTTTGAAGTTAAATACAAGAACGGCAGTTGAACTTCACGGCATAATGCGCTGGCAGCTGGAGTCGGCGATCGCCACCAGATGCATGTCGCGCTGAAAAAAAAAAGTGAAATTATGTAAAGAAACGTCAGGGTACGAAAGATTGTCGTTGTTCACGTTCCTTTCTGTGCACGGTCGCTTCATCACGCGTTTTCGCGCCTTTTGACCATCGACCTGCACGAACCAAGCAGCCCATGAATGAATCATTTGTAATTGTTTCCGCGACTCCGCAGTCTCTCATGTCATCAATGTTTATAGAAACAACACTGCTGAGTGCCTCCCTTTCAAACCTAAAAGAGGGCCCTCCAACACATTTTTCAACAAAGTCAAAAAACGTTGTCGATCAGTCGTGCAGGCTCCTGTGAACATGTGAGCCAAATATTGTTGCACTGCACGCACCAGGGAATGCGCAATTTGTTTTGAAATACACCTGGAAAGCTCCCGCTCTTCTTTCAACGTATGACGTGAAATGTGGCGCCGACAAAGTCGCTTGAGGCATAAATAGCATTGAATGATTTCATGTTGGCGGAAAGATCATCTGCTACGCTTTATTGGTTTGCTTTGAACTGAAGAAACAAAAAAAAATTGTGGGACCTTAAGTTTGGCCTTAAGAGTTGAACGTGATACGTAGATGCTTGATCCCATTCTCAATGCGCTCTCTTCCGTTTGCCACGCTCTTCAGTCGCCTAGCCACGTAATTGTCATGACACCACTTCGCGGAAAGTGCGAGTTACTTGCTTTACCGCGTTGCTTCCTCGTCATCTTGCGCCATTTGACATAGATGCGCCATCAAACTTCGCCGATTCAGGTGGCACCATTAAAATTGAGTCTTGAGCTATATGGTAATGGTTCATCTTGAGGTGGGTGCAGCGCTACACGAAACACTTGTGTTCGTCCTTGTTCGGGTTTTGTGTAGCACTGCACCCACGTCAATATGAAGAAGGTAGGTGGATATGTATGCGGGGTGGACGAGCAATGCAAGTGGAAACCACGTAAACTGGGGAAAGTGCCTAATTGGGTTTTGGCATGGACAGTGGCAATAAAAACCAGACATTTTCGCCAATGTAAATTGGGTAACAACTTCCCGTTAAATATCTAGGTGCCCCCCTAGAATATTAAAAAAACAGTAATGAATATTGGGAAGAACAAACAAAAGATACAGAGTTGAAGGTCAACAGGTGCAAAGGTAATGTTCCTATGTTTTCTAAAGCTACTGTTTACTACCTATTTATTGTCACGAAACTATGGTATGTAATGCAAGTATTGCGTTGTTCACTGGCCAACATACAGAAGCTTCATCGAATATTCGCAGTCTTTGTTTGGGCTTCAAGTTGGGAGATGTGCAGTAGAACTAATTTGATCAGAAGAGTGAAGGATGGAGAGTTGGGATAATCACACCTTTTCATTAGGCGGGTTGTTAACACGTACTTCTTTTTTCGCGAAACAGGTGATCCTTTCCTGTGCACGGTGTGCCAGCTGAAGTTGATGAGAGCTTTGCCTGAATATGTGGTTGGTAGGGATCACATGCCAGGGTCTGTTTGTGTTAAAGAGGTTATCTTAAGTGTTCGCTTTTTGTCTGTTAGATCTTCTAGCGAATACCTCTTCTCTGTGAAGCGTAAAAAGCTGTTCAAAGATTTAAGTTCCGTAATTTGTGGCTGCTCCAATGCCCACTCTGCTGGGAAGGTGGTTCCACTCCACAAATCAGGTAACAAAAACTTAGCAACCAACTATCGCCCCATTTCTCTTACCAGTACGTGCTGCAAACTACTAGAACACATCGCATTCAAAAGCATCGTCGATTTTCTTGAAGATAACACCTTCTTCTCACCTTCGCAGCACGGTTTTAGAAAATCATACTCATGTGAGACTCAACTCGTATCCTTCACTGATCATTTGCATCGAATTCTTGATCGTTCATCATCTGCTGACTGCATTTTTTTAGACTTTGCAAAAGCATTCGACAAAGTGTGTCATAAACTTCTCATCCACAAATTACGGAACTTAAATCTTGACGCTAATCTATTAAAATCGATCGAATGTTTTCTTACTAATCGCTCACAATACGTTACCGCGAACGGCCATGATTCACCAATGTGCTCTGTTGTCTCCGGAGTGCCTCAAGGATCAGTCCTCGGTCCTTTGTTGTTTTTAATATATATTAATGACCTACCCTCGCAAGTAACTTCTAATATCCATCTCTTCGCTGATGATTGCGTTATTTTTACAGAAATTACTTCAGATGACGATTGTAATCGCCTTCAATCTGATCTAAATATAATATCTAACTGGTGCAGCTTGTGGCTAATGGAACTAAATATTAACAAATGTAAAGTTATGCATGCGTCTAGGTCACCTAACTCCTCTCGGGTATACTATTTAAATAACCTCCCTTTAGATCAAGTAACCTCATACAAATACTTAGGAATTCATATCTCATCTAACCTTACTTGGACAACACACATCAACTACATAATTAGCAATGCTAACCGCACCCTAGGCTACCTCAGGCGAAACTTTTTTGATGCTCCTGATTCTTTAAATCTATTACTCTATAAAACATTAATACGTCCAAAATTAGAATATGCCTCATCAGTCTGGGACCCTCATAACACTAACCTAATTAACGCATTAGAGCTAGTTCAGAATAACGCAACTCGTTTTATTCTTTCTACTTATAACAGAACTGCCAGCGTAACCGCCATGAAAACTAGCCTATCACTTTCATCTCTTGCAGCCCGGCGTAAAATCTCCCATTTATCATTGTTCCATAAAATATTTCACCACACAACACTGCATGACATGTTCATTCATAATCCGCACTATATATCGCGCCGCATCGATCATTCTTATAAGGTTGATGTTCCTTCTAGCAGCACCAACACATTTTATCAATCATTCATTCCTCGCACGTCACTAGAGTGGAACCGCCTTCCTGAAGATATTGTATCTATTAGTGATAACTCCTTGTTTCGTGTTGCATTAAATAGCATTGCTCACTAGATTATCATTTATTTTCCGTACGTATATTTGTTTTGCTTGCGTTCTGTTTGTGTACTCATTGTATAATTACCATGATTTAATACCTTGTAATGGTTCATTTATTTTTTATTATGTATTACACATTTATGCTTTACTTATGCTGTACAAACTTCCGATTGTAACCCACTCCCCTCTGTAATGCCTTGTTTGGCCCTGAGGGTATAATAAATGAAATGAAATGAAATGAAATGAAATGAAAGATGTATGTGATTCAGTATTCTCAGTCCACTTGTATAGAGCCATATACAGCGGAGGCCAAGGGCAAGACGTCCTTAAGCGGGTGAAAAGAATGGAAGTAGCATCTGCTGCGAAGTCATTTTTTTAAACTTCATACAGGTACCTTATCTGTGAAGACATTTCTAGAAGATCGTGGTTTATTTTCACCTTGGGGATCAGATTGTCTTATATGTAAAAAAACCACAAACCATTGAACACGTATTTTTGCATTGCTGGGAGGGCGTATATATTTGGCATGTGCTTCAAAGAACACTAGAAAAAGAATTTACCTTTAGATTTATACGGGATCAGACTTCATCAGCAGTTAATGATGAAGGAGGCTTGCCGCCGGATTTAATTATGTTAACGATCCTCCACTGCCCATGGCGTTCTCGGGTGGCAGGGTCTTAATGTGAGCCTGATGCAAGGCCCGCGACACTATATTTTCGAGAATGTTTGTTAAAATTTGATGAATTTCAGAAAAATAAGGAATGTCAACCTAAGTAGTTGTCGAGGGTCGTAGCCTCGACAACGCTCAAGGAATTCTAAATGATTGTTGTCCAGTTGCACTGAGTCTATTTGTTCTATATAGCTGCCGAAGCTTGCTCTTGTAACGTGTATGTACAAAGAGGCAATAAAGCAAAAAAAAAATGGGCTCGATGAGCGCGTAGCGCATCGCGCTGAGAGCTAGGGCTCTCAGGTTCGAATCCATGGTAACCGAAGGTTTCTCTGTTCTTTCTTTTTTTATTGGCGTATACTTCGACACCGACACTGGAATTTCTGCGAAACGAGCTCTTAACGCTATCGCGTTAGAATGTGCGTGTCTCTCTTAAAGAGCAACGAAAAATCTCTCGAGGATTAGTTGAAAAAAATGTTACAAGCAGGGTGTCGAACCGAACCCGAACCGAAAACCGTACATGAACCGTAACTTCGGCCGGAACTGAACTCGAAGCCGAACCCATATTCTCGGAGCGTGCTTGAACCCGAAACGAACCTGAACCGAAAAAAAATAAAAGATTGGTTTTCGGTTCGGAACAAAGCACTTCAGATAGCTACGGTGCCGCGATGTGCCAGCAACATATCTCGTCACTGTGATTGATTCCAGCCCGTTTGTTGGCCTTTATCCATTTATTTACGTGACTCATATTCTTCTTACGATTATCCCTTGTTTTTCCGCTGCAGTGGCATAGTGGTGTTTGAATGCGGACCCGAAAGCACGAGTAGAAACTCGGCCTCACGGTCGCATTTCGACGGAGGCGAAATGCTAAGGGCCGTGTACTTTGCAATACCAGTGTACGTTAAATAACCCCAGGCCAGGTGGCCATCACTTCCGAAGGCCCTAATACGGCATGCCTCGCTTTTCCGCCCTTCCCCCAGTCCATCGCTATTGTTTGGCGGACTCAAACTTCTAGTGTTCTATGACATTGCCCAAAATTTTTCATGATGTACGTACAACTCCAGTGCGACATGGCTTTTTCTATTTGTCTGTGTAAATTCGTCTTCGTCAACTTCTATGTGCTTCCACTTCAGCTATGTTGCTCGGAGTGTTAATTTAAGGCATAAACAGCACTATCAAACTAAAATGTGAAGTCTACGTCGCATAACTGGTCCGTGAACCAGTTCAATGTTGCGAACCGGTTCGCGAGCCAGTTCCAAGCTTTATTTCCTCGAACAGGAACAGAATCGGATCGATATGGTGCGGGCTGAACCCGAACCCCTACCTGAACCCGTATTTTTTTCGGTTCGACACCCGGTTACAAGGCCCCTTTAACACGCGAACGTATCGTAATAGCGCCAGATTTTCAAGAAGAGTGTCCTCGTTGTGGCCTCGAGAGTTGCTCGCTAGCACACATGCTCTGCAGTGCCCCGCGAATGTAGGGGCGGATTGATGTGACGAGGACTCGTGGCGGCGGAGTTTACACGGCCCGGACCTGGGTCTGCAACTACTAGCTGTCCTGAGGGCCATCGCGGAGGATCTTCATCTTCCGACGCCGACCTGGTTGGAGCCACCGACTGGTTGAGGGGGTCTTAGGACCTCCTTAAACTAGTCCCTCTGGTCTTTTAAAAAAGTTTTAACGAAGAGCCTCTCAGGCTTGGCGGCATCTGTAATCGTGATAAACATACATTTGGTTGACGTTACTGTCTATAACGAACCACAGACACGACGTTGCCGTATAAATTTATAAAGAAAAAAAATAAAAATTCATTCTCTGAAGCCCTACGAAAAATATGGCGTTATTTTTCTTTTCTTTCTCGTGAAACCGTGACTCCCTGCGAAATAAAAACCGCCGAAAGTCACGTCCGATCCGAACGCAATGTCCGCCGGTTACGTGTTCCATTTCCTGCGGCGGTCACTTCGAAATGTACGGGTTCATCGCAGTTACACGGCGGCGTAGTCTGCGATGGTGAATAGCCTCCTTCTCGCACCGAGCGAATAAGCAAAAGATGACGCTGGCTTCTGCCTATGCAGAATATCGAGGATTTGTAGCCACACGGAAATAGAGCACAAATAGCACATTGTATACCTTTGGAATACACCTCCTCCTCTTGTGTAGACAATGTGATGTCGCTACAAGTGCCCTGCCCTACTGCCATGCCCTACGAGCGGATGTTGGCCGAAGAGCTTTCAGGCGGTCGGCTGGTCAAATATGTTTCTGCACAGCAGAGCTACGTGTGTGTGCATTGCTGACATGGGAATTTATGCAGTTGGAGCATGAAGAAATGCGCTTAGAAAGTGGCCATGTTCGTTTTTGCAAGGCCTCGGAAAGCATGAGGTTCCACAAATCTCGAAAAACCAACAGCGGCATGTTCCATCTTCAAGCGCTGGGTGTGACCCTATCCATTGAAATTTTTTCGGGCAAAACACAGACAAGAAATAACTGACTAGACATGGCGCTACTCTCAGCTGACATTGCGTCGCTCAAAGCTTTACACGGGACAGACCCCCGAAGATTACGCGCAGTGTACAACGCATGCAACACCACAAACTTGGTGAGCAGAGCGCAATCACTCGACAGAATCATGGGGCAAATTCAGAGCTAAACAAAGTTAAAGGAACACTAATGCACCGAGAACACAATGACTGTATAAAATAAGGTTATGATAATTCTCCGCCGGTGCTGTCACGGCCCTCTTCCAGAGCAAAGAAGTAACAGCGCAAAGGAACACAGACGACGAAGAAACGAAGACCACAGGACAAGCGCTGACTGCCAACTGAATGTTTATTGCGTGAAAACCAGCCTATTTATACATTCTCAGAGAACATGAGCACAACAAAACACTCGCAATCGCAAACACATTAATTCGTTCTTTCATGAAGTCTGTCTCCTTCTGTGAGGGTGAAAGTGAGGGCGAACTAACACAATTATCTCCTTCTTGACTGATCGAGAACGCCTCTAAAATTTCTCTTTCTTTCTTACATTTTCCTTTACCAATAAGTTTTTTTTTTTTTAAACATGGGTACGTACTTCTTGCAATGGTCAACTAAATGGCTACCATATCCATTTTTTACATTATTGGCGTGTTGACGTGCGCGATTATTAAAGCATTGTCCTGTTTCACCAATATGCACTTTCCCACAGCTCGTGGGAATTCGATATACTACATTACTCATGCAATCAGTGTAGCGGGTTTTGTGATTAGTGGTGCACGCGGGGGCAGTAGCGCACCCAGGATCTCTGCCGGGGGGGGGGGGGGGGGGGGCTTCAATTTTTCATGAAGGGCCGGGCATGCGATTACACAGTTGTTGCGTGTGTAAAAAAAGTAAATAAAATGCCAAATAATAGTAACATCAATGATGATGATTATCTTATTATTTTTTGGGCGCTTTGCAGAGACATTAGCGCCACATTCTTCTAGGACATAGGAGCAGTTACGTAGTGGGAGGGGGGTTAGGTTGGCCTCAGGGGGGGGGGGCGGGGGGTTACAACACCCGAAACCACCCCCCGTCGGTGCGCCACCGCGGGGGGTCCTGTTTTTCGAATTCATGAGCGCACTTATCGATGACAGCTTGCAAGGAGCATTGAAAAGCAAGTTAACATTGTGCCTGTTTGAAACTTTTTTAAGATTGTGAGACAAATTGTGCAAGTATGGACCTTTTGTCGATCCCCCACCTATCTAATGGACTGAAGGGAACCTTTGAGTCCATTATATGCGGTTGAGGGTTAACAAAGACGACGAAAGATTAAGGTATGTCGAGCTAACAAAGTTTCTTTCCGAATGCCTACTTGCAGGTGCGGATCCCCATCCAGTTCGACGAGAACGGCGTTAAACAGTGTAGTTAGTCGCTTTTTGTTTTCCCTTGTGCCCTTTCCGCTTCTTCCTTCGAAAATGAATTACCATTCGTCTTTGTGGGCTGAAAGTGAACGGACGTGTCGTCTCTTTTGCAACTCGGGAAATTTTCTCTCCGAATAAGCATACAGAGATAGCTAGAGCTCAGTCCGTGTTTCTCACAGTAGCGTTTGTTCAAGTCCGGAGCACCTGCATACCTGGCCATCATCACGAACGGATGCACAACGAGACCAGGATCAATGAAAACCGCAGACCTGGACTCGCGCGTCATCATTACAGACTCGAGAGGGGCCTGCAGAAATATTCAACGCGGGTATGTCCCACACCTGGCGTACCGCATCTTACACAACAGCAATTACGTCGGGGCCCCCGCGTCCCGAAGGATCATATGGGCTCCAGCTCACATGGGCCTCGAAGGCAATGAAACGGCTGACGCCGCCGCCCGCGCGCTCACTCTCCGGGTAACGCCTTCAGACCCTTCCGATATGGATCTCGAACCTAATCCGGCCTTAACATTTCGAGAAATTACTGAATTCTACCGACTCGGCCACTCAATTTATCCTAAACCATGTAGGGGCCTTACAAAGGCGGAGGAGCGTTTACTCCTCCGCCTTTACACCAAAACACTGCTGTGCCCGGCAGTTTTGAAATATCCTGCCTGTACAGGAAAATGCCCGCACTGTGCGGAGAAGGACGTCTTCCACATGGTGTGGGCATGCCAGTCAACCCCTCGTCTCACCCCAAAACCGAACCCCACCCTGGGAGGCAGCCCTGCTCGGCTGCTCCGACCTGGCGAGCCAGAAGGCCCTGGTCAACCGAGTCGCGTTGGACGCCAATGGGCTTCTGCAATGAGGAGCCCACCTAGTGTTTGTGAGGGGTGGCTCGCACCGGGCCACCTCCCACCTACTCCCTGTATATAGATAGACTAAAGTTTTTTCTCTCTCTCGCCAAGCGAGAAGCAGCTGGAGGAACTCATCGCAAGAAGTGCATGAATCGCGGTGTTATCGTACAGCAACGAACGACGAATAATTCGGGGATGACGTGTATGTGCGCGATCTAATGTTTAATGAGTTGAACCTGCACGTCAACTCACAGAATTAATCTGAAGGTACTCGTCCTTCATCGCTGAAAGGTGCTGCTATATTCATGCTGTCAAAGGAATACAACGGGCGACATGCTGGCACCCTCTGCCTGGCCGGGTGAGTTTTCTTTATGTTGCGATTGGTCATGCCCCTACTTTTGCGTAGCCCTGTCGTCGTTGCAAAAGCAAGGTCCCATGACACCAAAATTTCAAACGCGAGATGCTTGCGTCAATTGGTTTTCCTGCATACGAAGGCAATCTTGACCAAGTATTAGCGGCGAACGTCGCCTCTAAGTAATTTTAATATGGTTTCATATTAAGCGGGAATGCTCATCCGAGCTTGCAGCACCTCGCGACATCGCCACTAGTGTGACGTAGTTTGTGGGCCATCTGTGACGTTTCACTTTTGTAAGTTGATATCGTGACGTCACAGAGAGACACGGGCGCGCCGCGCTATGGCCTCCGAGCGTAGCCTCCAAGATCGGCTCTCGCAGCCGATCGCGGAGGCCACGCCAAAAGCTGTATTTTTCTGCTTCCTCTCCGTGTTGGTCGCTCAAGCGTACATTGTACACACGCTATGATGCAAAGCGAGTGTGGCGAGCTGGTCTGGGCTCTCCGCAACGTCACCGAACCTTGAGCTCAAGTGATCAGTGCATGCGCTCACTTCCGACAGCCGCCGCGCTAGCCCCGCGGCGCTAGTTTCTTGCAGTTTTTGGCGCGCTTTTCGAAGCTTCATTAAAACTGAACAAAATTAACGATGCTGTGACTAATTAGACTTCGCGCTGGAGAATGTGCCACTCCATGCCGTGATTACAAGACACTGTTCTACTCATTAGAACATAAAAGTCTCCAACAAAAAAATAGCTGTCATGGGCCCTTTAACTACGGGAGCGCGGAGCAACGGTTTTACTGAAATACATGCAAATTCGGCGCGCGTTCCTCGCTGCTAATGCTGTGTAAGAGAGGCATCGTTATCCTGCCTGCATTGTGCGATAATGTGAGGGAACTCCCCGCTACCAAAATGTGTGTGAGGATGACGTAACCGCATAGCTGGCGCTGAATGTCATTATTTTCAGTAATGGGTACACAATTTCCCATTGCGCGCCGCCTGCGGCGTCTCCTACGACGCCGTACAGGTCGTTTGCGCCGGTTCGCACTCGGACGATGCAAAAGGCGGATTGAGGTACGTGTTTTTTATTTGTTTGATAGAGAAAACAAATGTTCGGTAATGTTATGAAACTCTGCCAGGAAATGAAACCGAAAACGTGTTGGCGGGCCGCTGCTCCATCGCTATCGTCATCGTACCACTTTTATTTAAACTTATTTCCTCTCGGCACACGTGTTAGATTTTGTACCGTTTGTTGGCGTTTGTGCCAGTTTGTGCGTTTGACTTGTCGAATATGTATGCAACGGCTGAGCCTGTTGACGGTCACGCGTGTGAAGTGGACACTTAAGAGACGCAATAGACGCAATGTCAATAAGAGAACTGGGAAGAGTCGTGTGCGGCATGGTCCGGCGGCGTTGACAGCAGCGTTGTTGCGTACCTTCTCAAAAAGAAAGGTGAGGTAACCGCCCCTGCAAATTATTTCCTGCTCTGCGACGCTTTGTCCTTACGTACAGGGATACTGCAGCATATCCCGCGAACCCATTTCGTTTACGAGAAGCATGATTTTTCTGTTACCGTTGCGCACGCTGCCTTTGTCAGGGGACCGCTTGTTGGCAGGTTACATGGGTTGTTTCGTGGGTGCGAGTCGCCGCACTTCTTTTTTACACTCAACCTTGTTTTGGGTGATGTCGGTGCCCGCTACTTCCCGGTGGCTTGCTCAGTACAAAACTTAGCTTTGGAATTCAATATCGTGCACGTCACGTTCATTTTATGCCGTTTCTTGTATCGGTGTTCGCATAGTGCACCTATGAGCGTGGCAGTCGTTTCTGCGATTCATTTGACAACGCGCATACTCTAGCCGTTTTACACTTGCTTTCTTTGAAATGTAAGCCGTGTATTAATGCCAGGTTATCATGACCTCAGTTCAAAAAAAAAAAAAAAATGTGGGGTGGCGTTACAGCTCGCCAGACACGTCTTAGACCGGCCGAATACCAACTGCCTACTTTTCTTAGTTCATTTGAACTATTTCTGTTTTCATGGTTGTTCAGTGCAGGGATATGCGAGATGTAAGAATGCTTTCGAAGTTCGCAAGTGGCCTCCAGAATCAACCACCACTGGGTTCCTTTGTAAGGGACCAGATGCTCACGGAATTAAGGTAAAATCTCGTTTCGCTGTTTCGTTCGTTTTATTGATTTGATGTGCCGTTGTGTGGCTGCTTGCTAGCGTGACGAAGTAAGTCGAGGGACGGCGTGTGCTGACTGCACAAGAAAGCAGCAGTACAAACAACCATCGCAGTAAATCGTGGTTTTGAGCGTTGAAAAAAAAATTTCCTGAAATTCTGCACATTAGGCTGAGACGACCACACATAAGAGTCCCAAATATAGGTAATCTTCAGTGCAGGTGTTATTTAATGAAATCTCCAACGGGATTGGCCCAATCAGCATCAAGTTTCTTGGTCGCAGTTTGTGCTCTTGGTCGAAGTCGGTGGTGGTTTAGTATTTTGGTTCCTGTCCGTACCAGCGGTGCACTTTGAGGAACCAGTACTATATAAGTACATGTGAAGCAGAGAAGCAAGAATGCAGATTTATAGAAAATCTCGTGAAGTAGCAGTAACATAAGTCAAATGTTACGACACGCTGACGATGTAAGGAAACAGAAAATCTTGGCATTATCTTTTGTAAAACACTCCAATAAATTTACAGATAGCCCTATACGTAAGGTTTCTATCAGCTGCTTCTGCATAGGGCAGTCAGGCCATTACTCTTAATTGTGACTATTGAGGACAAAATGCTGTTGAATGTACGATCACTGTCTGATGCTTCATTGTAGTGTCACAGTTGGAAATTCATCCCAAGGTTGGATGAAGGAGCAGTTGTATATATGGACACAAAAATGAAGAATGACATCTAATGATTCAGACTTGCCATGGTCAGAGTCTAGTTACGAGCCGTACAGCTCTTGGCCGGCCTTTAACTAGCACTGCCATACGAGCAATCTGAACGCCTAGTAGTTGTGTTTGTGTAGAGCACGTATGTTAGATGAAAACAAATTGTCGTATGTTATGAAACCTGCCAGAAATGAAACCGAAAGCGTGCTGGCGGGCAGCTGGTCCACGCTATCGGCATCGTACCGCTTTATTTAAATTTCTCTCCCTCGTGCACGTGTGGTTTGCGCCGTTTGTTGGCGTTTGTGCCAGTAGTGCGTTGACTTGTCGAGTATGTGTGCAACGGCTGAGCCTGTGACGGTCACGCGTGCGAAGTGGACACCTAAGAGACGCAATAGCGCAATGTCAACAAGAAAACTGGGAGAGTCGTGTGCGGCATGGTCGGCGCGTTCAGCAGCGTTGTTGCGTACTTTCAAAAAAACGGTGAGGTAACACCCTGCAATATTTCTGCTCTGCGACGCTTTGTCCTCGCGTCCACGGATACTGTAGCATAGCTCGCGAACCCATTGCGTTTACGAGAAGCATGGTTTTTCTGTTACCGTTGCGCACGCTGTCCGGGGGCCACTTGTTGGCAGGTTGCATGGATTGTTTCGTGGGTGCGAGTCGCCGCACTTCTTTTTTACACTCAACCATGTTTTGGGTGGTGTCAGTACCTGCTACTTCCCGGTGGCTTGCTCACTACAAAACTTAACTTTGGAATTCAATATTGTGCACGTCACGTTCTTTTTATGCCGTTTCTTGTATCGTGTTCGCATAGTGCACCTGTGAGCGTGACAGTCGTTTCTGCGATTCATTTGACAACGCGCATACTCTAGCCGTTTTACACTTGCTTTCTTTGAAATGTAAGCCGTGTATTAATGCCAGGTTATCATGACCTCAGTTCAAAAAAAAAAAAAGTGGGGTGGCGTTACAACTCGCCAGACACACGTCTTAGACCGGCCGAATACCAACTGCCTACTTTTCTTAGTTCATTTGAACTATTTCTGTTTTCATGGTTGTTCAGTGCAGGGATATGCGAGATGTAAGAATGCTTTCGAAGTTCGCAAGTGGCCTCCAGAATCAACCACCACTGGGTTCCTTTGCAAGGGACCAGATGCTCACGGAATTAAGGTAAAATCTCGTTTCGCTGTTTCGTTCGTTTTATTGATTTGATGTGCCGTTGTGTGGCTGCTTGCTAGCGTGACGAAGTAAGTCGAGGGACGGCGTGTGCTGACTGCACGAGAAAGCAGCAGTACAAACAACCATCGCAGTAAATCGTGGTTTTGAGCGTTGAAAAAAAAATTTGCTGAAATTCTGCACATTAGGCTGAGACGACCACACATGAGTCCCAAATATAGGTAATCTTCAGTGCAGGTGTTATTTAATGAAATCTCCAACGGGATTGGCCCAATCAGCATCAAGTTTCTTGGTCGCAGTTTGTGCTCTTGGTCGAAGTCGGTGGTGGTTTAGTATTTTGGTTCCTGTCCGTACCAGCGGTGCACTTTGAGGAACCAGTATTATATAAGTACATGTGAAGCAGAGAAGCAAGAATGCAGATTTATAGAAAATCTCGTGAAGTAGCAGTGATAATAATCAGTTGTCACATAAACATAAGTCAAATGTTACGACACGCTTGGCATTATCTTGGCATTATCTTTTGTAAAACACTCCAATAAATTTACAGAAAGCCCTATACGTAAGGTTTCTATCAGCTGCTTCTGCATAGGGCAGTCAGGCCATTACTCTTAATTGTGACTATTGAGGACAAAATGCTGTTGAATGTAGGATCACTGTCTGATGCTTCATTGTAGTGTCACAGTTGGAAATTCATCCCAAGGTTGGATGAAGGAGCAGTTGTATATATGGACACAAAAATGAAGAATGACATCTAATGATTCAGACTTGCCATGTCAGCAGTATAGTTCAAGCACGTTCATGAGCCAGCCTTTAACTAGCTTGCATAAAGATAAATCAAATACCTAAACAGTTACCTTTTGTGTAGAGCCACGTATGTACATGATTTTTGGTTGTCACTACTGTTCAGTGCATGCGGCGAAATTAAAGATGAGGTATGGTGGCGCAAATGTCACTGCTCCCCTTATGGGGCTGGAGAACTGGTATGGTGGCGATGCTGCGCTTGAACAATGAGCGCTGCGAGTAGCGGCCGTGCTCGTAAACCCGCCGCGGCTTGTTGAAGGCGGCTGGGCACTGTCCCCTATTCTATCGCGCAACGCTAGTTACAGAGCCGTGACCAGTCAAAACCTGCAGTGAGTATAATTTTGCGGATTTTGCAGAGTTGAAAACTTGAAGCAGTGTCTCTTTTTTCTTTTTTAATGCAATTTTCTCTGTTGCAATGATATCCCCTGCAACGCGGGTTTGCTTCCTGTCCATGGCTGCCTCACTTCGATGGCCGCGAAATGGAAGAACATCCATGTTAAGCTAAGCGCACATGCGAAGGTGCCATGTTGACGGAATATGCGCCTCATGGTTTTGTCTCACAAAGGCCCATAGATTGTTATTAGCGTCTGTCCGTTGTACGTGTCACCTCCACGTCCTGGTTTTTCACCCTGCCTTTAAGTATTTCTTCGGCAGCTGCCTCGTGCAAATGAAAAGAGCTTTTGATGGTTTCAGGGAGGCAAAAAGATTGTCACGCGTTTTTTATGACACACCTTCTTTTTTTTTTTTCCATAACCAAGGCACATTGTGAGAGAAAGTGCATGTTTAAGGGTGAGTGATGTCAATACACCGCGCCCACAGCTGTGCTTTCAAAAAGGAATTTTGAGCACATATGCTCAGGTTCGTGATTTCCCGGGCACCCGATTGCTGCTTGGTGCATGAGTTAGGTATAATAGGAGCATGAATTACCAATTGTGAACAAATGTTATCTGCGCATTGCATAGCGAGCAGCGAACGCACAAGATTAATAAAGTTGGGATGAGTAGTGATACCTAGCAAGAAAACTATTTGAGGCTCATTAGATTAAATAGATAGAGACGAGTAACATTACTGATGTCATTTTTGTCGTTTTTTTGCATTTTGATTGCCTCTAAAGAAGCGGGGTACACCGGTGTGTTTTGATTGCCTGTAAAATGCAGAGTACACCATCCATGGTCACATGCGTAGCTGAAGATGCTTATTGCAATAGCGCATGTTGGCAGTGTCCCAAGTTTTATGCTTGTCCCAAGCATAAAGCTTTGCAAAAGATCCTGCCATACATCACGTTTGCATGCACTACGGCAACGCAGGGAACAAGTTGATCTTCGCCTTTCCATAATGTTCACGGAAATGACGTGCAGACATTGTTTAATGCTATAGTTCCATGTGACAAAAGCAGTAAACTTTCTGCAGGCTTGACATGGCTTGTCCCAGCTGCAGTGGTCACATTTCCAATGGAGGCATAGTGCTAGAAGGCTGCGTACTTTGTGTTTCTGGTACGTGTTAAAAATTCTGGAGCCATCCACTGTTGCATGCCTCATAATCATATACCGGGCTTGGCACATAAAACACCTGCAGTTATTATTAGTACAGGGTTCGTAGCAGTCCTTGAAACCCTTGAGAACCCTGGAATTTTGCAGTGGCATTTTCAAGGCCTTGAAAACACTTAAATTTGTCGGAAGTCTTTAAGAAAGTCCCATAAATAGAATTTCGTGAATTGTAGTTTGGTTCTGCTGTAATTTAGTGGATTTTTTGTGCCTGCCTGGCAACTATGTGCTCGAGCCAACAAAACATCCGAGCCAACAAAACATCGAATCCATTTTTCTAGCCATAACGAAGTGTGGTTCCGCTCGTGTGGTTGCAGCAGCAGCATGGAGCTAAGCCTTGCTTTGTGGAGACTGTGTGCAAGTGTGCGTGGATATTCGCAGTCGTGTCGATTATGGCAGAACTATGCCGGACAAGTGCAATTTCCAGCTGTCGTGGTTATGCATAGCTGCTCAGAGGGAGTGGTTTTCACCGGATAGGTCAGACTAGCATCAGGGAGAGTGTTAAGCCATGTGGGAAGAGCCTCGACGTGTCATCAATGGAGGAGTCTGCCCTCATATGAAAAATGCAAGACACATTGAGAATATGAAAGCAACTACAGTCCATGGTAACGTGAGGACCTACATGGTCCCCACTGTCAATGAGCAACGCTGTAGAGCCAGTTCCATCGTCGCGCAATGTGAGCAGCATCTGCCGAGCGCACGAGTGTGTGACCAACGCAGAGATGCTGTGCACCCTGAACATCGTGGCGTCCCACTATTCTTATAACTAATCATCCCACACAGGGGACTAATTCAGGAAAATGTTCACAGATAGCAGCATTGTTGAGGCATTTTCCTGTTGGGAAAAGAAGTCCACATATGTTGTGTGTCACAGTTTCTTCTCTCTAGACTGAAATGCGAAGTGGGCCAGTAGGGTTCATCATTCCCTTCAAGTCCTTGAACGACTACTTGCAGAAAAGAACAGATGGACGTCCACTTGCGGTTCTGGAGCGCAGTGCCGAAGTGCGTAACGACGCAATACTACACGTCCGCTTTCGTGGGACATTTGACCGCCGAAGACCTTCGGGAGAAACTTCTAGGTGCCCTGACAGATTTGCGGCTGGAGAAAACCGTCCAGCTGTCGATGGATGGCCCCACACAACCTGAAGTGTTTTAGAGGAATGCGGGATTACGTCCAGAGAAATCAAGTTCAGTGTTTGCACTAAGGCTTACAGGGTGGGTGTTGTTACCAGCAAGTGGGGCCTAGAAAATCTTCTGTCAAGCCTCAGTGCCATGTTTCATGATGCACCAGCACGAAGAGAAGATTTCTCCACTGTCACAAGCCAAGAGACATTCCCTCTGAACTTTGCTCCATATCACTGGGTTGAGAATGTTGCCGTGATTGAACGTGCCATTGCACTGTGGGATGATGTGAAGAAATATGTGGAATACATAAAAAGGGGAGTCACACTCCTACCCATGAAAAAGAAATTCTCCGTAGAATAAGGATGTGCTGGAGCGCATTCGGAAGGCATTACGAAATCATGAATGGAAACTTACCGCTCTCACTAAAGCGAAAAGTATTCAATCACTGCATTCTCCCAGTACTAACATACGGTGCAGAAACGTGGAGGGTAACGGAAAAAAACTAGAGATGAAACTAAGTAGCGCGCAACGTGCAATGGAAAGAAAAATGCCGGAGGTAACGCTAAGAGATAAAAAAACGAGCAGAATGGATCAGAGAACAGACAGGAGTAGCCGATATTATTATGTCAATTAAAAGAGACGTGGACCTAGGCAGGACATGTCATGAGGAGGAAGGATAATAGGTGGACAGTAAGAGCGACGGAATGGATACCAAGAGAGGGAAAACGCTACAGAGGTAGACAGAAGGTTAGATGGAACGATAAAATTAAAAAGTTTACGGGCATAAAATGGAACCAGCTTGCTCAGGATAGGGTGGATTGGAAATCTGTGGGAGAGGCCTTCGTCCTGTAGTGGACCTAAACAGGCTGATGTTGATGATGATGACATAAAAAGGAAAGATGTGAGCATGCCAAGGTGTGCGTCATACACACAGATATATGCTTTTTTCTAGGACCCGCTGTTGTTGGCGCAAACTTAAGTTTGCGCTTCGCATTACAATGGTTGTTAAGCCGTTCCTCACTGAATACCAGCTGGACAAATCGCTCATCTTCTTGAAGAAGGATTGCTTGCCTGTTGCACACCCTGACCAAACTGATTCAAAACCAAACTGACCAAAACTGATTCAGTGGTTGCGATTTTTTATATCGGCCGTGGTCGAGCAACAAGGTTCGTGTGCTGACATTGGCTGGGTAAGGAGGCTAGCGATGGCTGTGAGGAGTACCGAGAAATGGCTGATTAGTGACAGAGATAGAAAAACCTTTACGTACAGTGTGTATCGGCTTGTGCTAAAAGGGTATGGTTTTGATGGCTAGTGTCTGCATGGCAAAAACAAATTTCAGCTCTTGGATAACTCCACAAAATTGAACCCCCTCCCTAAGTAGACATTGACTTAGGGGGAGGGTTCCTCGCCTTGTGGTGATTTGTGCGTATTAGAAATCCCTTTTTTCTTTTTCATATTGCCATATGTTGCTGTGTATTGTATTTCTCTCTGTTCACCAGCACCTGCCATTTTGCTTAGTGTGTTGCAGTATATGCAGATGAGTAAACATTACAGTAAAATGAGCTGTTCACAGTACTGATGAGTTTTCTTTTTCTCTTTTTGCAGTCAGTACAGCCAGGATGGAGTGTGCTACGGCAGTGCCAAGACCTTTGATTTTAAGTCTATCCTTTACGATGAACAGAAGCAAACAGTTGGTCCCTGTCCTCTACATCGGGCCAGGGGGCCCAAAAGCTAAGGTTTTTTTTTACAAGGATGCTAGATGTTTTGCTTTGCTGCTGCCTCACCACTTTTCAAGGTGAGAACATCACATGGTGTTGGTTAAATGTAAGAAAATTACAGTAACTGCAGCTGGTATAACTGAAAAACCAGCTGCAGCTGCAAATTGAGTGGTACATAAAACCTTGCTAATTCAATCTCGGATAAATCAAAATTTCGGTTAATTTGAATAATTTGAGCGGTCGCACAATTTTCAATGCAAATTCTACCGGATTATTTGAATAGCCCACTGGGCTCCATCGTGATAATTCGTAATTCCCGCTGGGGAGCAACGTACCTGAAACAGCCTCCCGGCGGTGCATATCTTGGAAGTCATGGTAGCTGCTAGAGCGGCATGGCCATGTTTCGCTTTCCTACTGGCCTTCTGGGGACCCGCAGGCTGCCAGAGCAACGCAGCCAGATCGCGTTGGTTTTCTTTTTCCCGCCTGCTAGGTGGCGCAGAGCTTTACGGCGCACTTCCGGTGCGTTCGATTATGCAACATTCCTAGTCCAGAACGTTTGACCATGATGTCGTTTCCTGTCAGCACCGGAAACCAGGTAAGGGGGGAAGTGGGTCTTTTTTGTATGTTGTGATTTCCTTTACCAAATTTAATGAGATTGCACAGTCCTGTTCAGTTTTTCTTGCAAATTCCAAATATGCACTTACTTTTTAAATATGTGAATTAGTTCCACTGTTAATTGATAATTAGTTAGCATAGTTTCCAGGAACAATGGTTCAAAAACTACTCATCAAAATCTTGCTTTAGACATATGGCTGGATACTGGGAAACATAAGCTTAACAATGGTAGGAATACTTTTTTGATATAACTATTAGCAATTATACAGCTCATGAAATCTTCCTGCTCAAAATGTAGC